>NW_021028854.1:1105899-1226841 GCF_004153795.1 Camellia sinensis | reverse complement strand
GGAAAACTTGTAAATCAAATAAGTTTTCGAAAAAACTTTTAGAAAAATTTATTTGGTTTGATTACTTTTGAAAGCTTATTTGTAGAGAATTTTTTCTAAATTTTTTTGAGAAACACAAACCAAACAAGACCCATATACTTTTTAGGAAAAATTATCTGTTTAGAAAAGTAATTACAGATATATTAAAACATTTAAGTCTTTTATTATTAAAATAGATAAAATTTATCATTAATTTATAATTATTTTTTTAAAATTACATTGATTTATAATTTTTTCAACTTTTTATCACTGGTGTACATCTAAACTTTGGATTATTTTATCAATAGATTAAAATAATTAAAAAGTCAAGAAAATACTAAAAACAATTATCTATTCTCTCTAATTTTCTTTTCATAAAAAATCAATTAAATAGCAAATTTCCAAACAACCAAGTGTTGAGTATATCTCAACCATTGGTATCATATTCGACCAATAAAAATGAGATTTTTTTTTTTTTTTTTGTCAAAGTGTGATCTTTAACTATTTTTGTAGTAGTGACTATAGGATTATATCAACACAAATAGATCATACAACAGCAGATATAGAAGAATTTAGAATACAGATTAAAGAGTTATTAGATTTAGAAGTAATTCAACCTAGTAATAATTTACATAGAAACGCCGCATTTATGGTAAGAAATCAGGCAAAGATAAAAAGAGGGAAAGCTAGAATAGTTATAAATTATAAAAGATTAAATGACAACACAGAAGATGATAAATTCAATATACCAGATAAAGATCAGCTCATAAATAAAATACAGACAGCAAGAATATTTAGCAAATTTGATTGCAAGTTAGGATTTTGGCTAATAAAATGGAAAAGGAAAGTATTGTTGGACAATCTTTACTGTATTTAAAAAGATCAAATTCTGTTGTGTACAAAACAACGACAAGAATATAAAGAAATAAAGAAAATGAGAGAATTTGTTTGATTACAAAAATCAAACTCGAAATAAAAATAAATAAATAAAAATAGATTTTATTTTGTTACAAAAACAAAATTTAAATATGATTTTAATAAATAAAACCAACACTGAAAATAAATTAAATAACTTACTTGATTTAATTTGTTCGAATTGTTTTCTGATCAAGTCCAGTGTTTGACACTGTATCCTTAAGACATATTTGTCCTTTCCACGGTGCTTTCAGAATTTAGACGTCTATCTCCCAAGATGAAATGATCTACCACAAACAATAGCAGCACTACAAATTGTTTGCCTTACGAACACACTAAGTGTTTACACTCCTTTCAGAAATTAAATGCAGCAAAATGTAGAGATTTATAGCAGAGAATGGAGTACGAAAATTTGAGTAAAATCCAAATGGGAGGCTAGTCTATTTATAGATGTAAAGGTCTTGGTTTTAAATTGAACAGGTATGATACCTGTTGGTTTTGAATTCAAACAGATTTGAATTTGTTAACAATTCAAACAGATAGCAAAAACGGGAAGGGCCCTGTTTGGGTGTGCACTAATTCCAAACTAGTTTATTTCTGTTTGAAAACGGGAAAGGCCCTGTTTGGATGTACAGAAAATCCAAAATCAGTTTAATTTGAATTCTGTAAAATAAAATTAAATTCAAATGTTTAAGATTAGTATTGGGCCGAACAAGCCCAACACCACGCACCCGCGCCGAAGCCCAGGCCTAGCCCAGCCCGGACGGCGGCGGCGCGCGTGTGTGGTGATTTTTGGGTCCAATGGGTCTAGCACATTTTGCCCATAACCTCTCCCTCTAAAACACTTGGGTACCCCTTGGGGCACACCCCAAGTATCTCACCCAAGCCTTATAAACCCTTTCAAAACTTCTCACCAAATCAATACGGGACAAGCCATTTTACAACCTTAAGGAATTTCCACCAAAACTCCATTTCCATAGAGCACACTTTGGCTTCAATTTTTCATTCACTCGGTAATGGTTTTGAGCAACCAAATATACCACGTGAATCATAACGCGGCATAGAACGCGTTACCACTTTGACCCGAGTAAATCGACGCTCGGGGCCCACCTAAAAAATAGACAAAACTTGAGAAAAAATTCTGGTTTTACCCAGAATTTTTCTATTATTTCCAACAAGTATATCTTGGACAACTTTTTGTTGCCCATAAGGACATTATGAATGGCTAGTCATATCTTTTGGACTTAAAAATGCACCTTCCATATTTCAGCGTAAGATGGATAGTATATTTAACAAATATAGTTTTTTATTGGTGTACATAGTTGATATATTAGTATTTAGCCCAGATAAAACTAGTCACATAGATCATTTATATGTAATATTAGAAGAATTTATAAACAATGAAATAATAATTAGTAAAAGAAAAATGATATTAAATAAACCTCATATAGAATTTCTAGGAATGGAGTTAGGAGATGGAAAAATCAGACTACAACCCCACATAGTAAAGAAAATTTTAGATTACTCAGATAAATTAGAAGATACAAAGCAGTTTCAATCATTTTTAGGAATTCTAAATTATGTAAGAATGTACATTCCTAACCTTATCAAGAAAATAGGACCTCTATATAGCAAGATTACACCTACAGGACAAAAATATTTTAACCAACAAGATATAGCTTTAGTAAGAAAAAATAAAGATATTTGTAAAAATTTACCCGACTTACAACTTCCATTAGAATCTGAATATATAGTCGTAGAAACTGATGTAAGCCAATTAGGATGGAGAACAGTACTATTAGTTAAACCTAGCAAATATGATAGTAAAAATAAAGAGCGCATTTGTAGATATAGTTCTGGAAAATTTAAAGAAAAAGATACAACTATGACCAGCTTAGATTTTGAAATATTAGAGATAGTATGTGCAATAAACAAATTTAGATTATTTTTATATAAGCCTTTTACAATTAGAACTGACTACGAAGCCATAGTTAAGTTTCACAATAAACTTAATGAGCGTAAACTTAGTAGTAGAAGATGGGCAAAATTTTTAGATTGTATAGTAAGACAATGATAAAAAAATGGAATTTGAACATATTAAAGGGAGTGATAATAAGTTAACAAATTGACTAAGTAAAAAAATTCATTTAGAAAAAGAAAATAATCAGTTTAATTTTTGTGCAGTTAATGGAGAACAACAAAACAATAAACTTTGGGGGATTTGCTCTTCCCATTTATGAAGGCAGAACCAAGTTCAAACCATTAACAAGAATCCAGCTAGACCCAGTTCAACAGTGTTTTTTAGATAATCTTTGGAATAACCTTAACCACCCAGCTAAACGTTTGTCAAGTTTAAATTCTCTTAGTATATGTTTTTCAAAAATTCAAAATAAACCTTTGTTTAAAAGCTTTTTTTTTTTTTTTTTTTTTTTTCATATAGTAGCTAAAGAAACCAAGCCCAATATTTTCCATGACTGGATAGAAGTTAACCCTTTAGTTAAAAACTTTCCCTTACCCCAGTTCAAAGGATTTTATGATTTTGAGTCAGCCAATACATACGCTCGTAGACAAATAGGAACCAGTTATTTTATTAGCCAAACAGCTAAAGATTATCTGGACATATTGAGCAAGATGTAATCCACCATTCTTGCTACAAATGGAGTTCCAATTAGTTAGATAACAGAAAGCAGTAGTACTAACCCTTAGCCATATTCTTAAAATTCTCTTCAGTTGTGTAGACATTGCGAAGGCCTTACCAAAAATTTTAAGAAAATTATGGATAAAGGGTAAAAAGTCAATGAAAAGCGAGACTAGCTCCGAGACGAGGAAAAACAATTGAGAGTAACCATTTGAAACCTAACCAGCTAGCTTAAAAACTAACTTCAGACAAAGCATCCACTCCCTTTCAAAACCTAGAAATCAGACAACTCACTAATGAGGAATTTGAACAATTGAGTGCTAGAATGTATTTTTTTCAGGCACTCTATCATTCAATCTTTTTTTGTGAGAAAAGGCAAGAAGTAGAAGACCTGAAACCTTATGTATACACCCTAGCCGAAGATAGCAGAAATAGTGAGCTAATCACTATACAACAGTTTCTTCAAGACCTTTCCATAGCAGGAGTTTAGTGCCCCGGTATGGCATATCAATGGACTTATTTTTACAATGATGAAGAACAACCATGTTTACAAGAAGGACGATGTAGAGAAAGACCAGAATGCTTTGGAAGATATCAGTATAATCTCGATTTTAGCATTTGTCTTTGCCAGATAAATCTAGTAACTTTTGAGCCACTAGAGATAAAGATTAGAGACAAAACTCGCTATCTAGCAGCTGCACAATTGTTAGATTACGACTTTGTTTCTAGAATAATTTTTTCAAATTTAGAACAGACAGATAATTTTGAGAATAAACTTACTGATTCAGTACTTTGTGTAATGGAAGAGCATCATCCATTTGTAGAAGTATTAATTGACAGCAAGTTACCAGAATGGAAATGAATAAGATGCATTCCCGCCAAGCATAAAATGAACTTCAGAGGAACTTCAACATTTCCAAGATACCTAGGACTTCTCAATCGAAGACCCTAGATCAACTTAATAAATTGAGGAAATTTGCTAATAATCCTCTATTAGCGTATAATGGAAACTATGGTTGTCTCATCTACGAAGATAAAAATCAAAAGATATACTGTAACTTGGCCATTCCAGGTTTTCCCTTTAGTAGGGAAACATTTGTCGATGAAAGTCGATTTCCTAACTAGCAGCATAGCATCTCCTATCAGTCACCAATACTAGAAGAAGAAGATAACCAATAGGAGAATAAACTAGATAATGGGGACGATTTTTACGATAAACTCTCAGTAGTAGATCCTGAAGACCTTTTAGATAGAATGTATGAGTAAAAAAAAAAACTGTGTACTGTATATAATTAGACTCTTTTAGAAATGTTGGAAGCTTTTGCTCTTATAATTGTAGTGTTGTAGTCACAAAGTCCATGTTTCATTTACTATTTTGGACTTTTAGCCTCATAGGTTTTTAGACTTTGAATTTTAGACTTTTTGACTCTTTAAGTTTTTGTTAGGAATTGACCCTTTCTAGCCCAGATCGTTGAGACACGAACTAACAAATAGGGAAGAAAAAACGAATCAAACAAATCACACACACAAAAACACAAGGATTTACGTGATTCATCCTAGAATAAGGCTACGGCCACGGCTATTGCGGTTTTCACTATGATCAAAAAAATACAATTCTCTCTTAACTTAAAAGAAGCGCCCCCTCATCTATTTATAAGTATAAAATTAGGGTTATACGGAAGCAACATGGGAATTATGAAAGCACCCGGGGGAGGCCCTCTCTATTGGACCCAGTGTTTGAATGAATAGTAAGGTTGAGTGAACAGGGTCCATTGACCTAACAATCTCCCACTTGGAATCTGATAACACAAGCTCTTCATCATCTTCATCATATAGAGGAATGCCACAACAACTTGATCTTCCTTCATCAATCTTGAAGGCCAACTAAAGTTGCACACAACTTCAGTTTGTCAACGGTGATTGTCTTGGTCAACATATCTACTAGATTCTTACTGCCTTGGATCTTCTCAAGAGACAAGACTCCATTATCTACAAGTGAGAGAATGAAATAGTATCGCAGCTGAATGTGTTTCGTCCTAAAATAAAAAGTCAAATTCTTTGCAAGATGAATAGCACTTTGACTATCACTATGCAAAATACTCATCTCTTGTGTCTTACCTAACTATGCTAGGAAATTCTGTGACCAAGTCATCTCCTTCCCAGCTTCAGTAATAGCAACATACTCAGCCTTTGCTTTATAAAGGGCCACAATCTTCTGTAACTGTGAAATCCAACTCACTATTGTACCACCCAATGTGTAAACATAACCAATAGTACTTTTTCTGTTATCCATATCACCAGTTGTAGACACCTCATTTTTTACCGTTCTCAAGACTTGGACGTCATCATTTGACACTCGATGATTTTGTATATTCGTGTTCGTTTTGAGTGCTTGAAGTTCTCGGCGGAATGCCTTGTCTTTGAGCCTCTAAACCTATCTTTTTTGTGCTTGGTTCCAAGAGCTTATTGTTTCAGGTCTGGAGGAGAGGGTGGCCTGTTGGCAAGCCCCATGGCTTGCTGGCCATGACTTGTGCCTATCGGCCACCAGTGGTGGCCGGTCGGCTACCTTGATGGCCGATTGGCTACTTGTGGTGGGCAACGACCATTTTTTTCTTTTTTCAGATATTTATTTGCCAGCTGTTGTTCATTGAAGTGCATCTCCATACACGTGTATGGAGGAATGAATACAAGCCTAAACCTTGTTTTTCTATATATAGGGGGTGTTCTCTCCCATTTTTGAGGGTTAGAAAATTTGGATCAAAATTCTCTCTTTCTCTCTAGAATTCTCTCCCTCTCTCTCTCTTCTTATTTTGTGCCTTATAGTTAGATTTCTCTACACTTTTGCACATAAAGCCTTAACCAAACCCTCTCACCTTAGAGCTGAGGTTCTTTGGGGTTTAGTTTGAGCTCTTGAAGGAGGTTTGAGCTAGAATTTGTGTCTGTTTTGTGCTGTGCTTCAAGAGGTATAAGACTCACCTTGTAAGCTTTGTGCTTGACCACTTGTTTTGCCATCTTTTTGTATTGTTTTTGGCCTGGTTTTCAACTACAAAAAACTATGATTTTTGAGGCTTAACATGATGGTTTGAGGTTATTTTGTGTTAAGGGGTAGTCTACCCTTCTTGTTGCTTAATTGTGTAAGCTTTTGCACCATCTTTTAGCATATTTAAATCAAAATTTTTGGGCCTTTAAACCACTGAAATTCAGAGTTATTTCAGTGGTAAAAATGTCATTTTGAAGTCCAAAATTGGAGGGGGTAGCCTCCCCTCCTTATGTCTTGTTTGCAAACCTAGATAGCTTAACATGTGAGCATGTTTTTCTAGCATTTTGTACCTTGATCTCAGTATGTTTTTGCTACTGGTTTGACTAGTTTCAACTTTGTTTTGAGCTGGTTTGGTCTTTCGAAGCTTGTATTGTGTGGTTGTAGTGCAATTTCCTTCACTAGCTTAATGTTTTAGGGCTTTTAACATGAATTGCATGAGTTACTTGCATGTTTTAGTGTCATTTTGCACTCCATTTCAACACTGAAATATCTGCAACCTCCCTCACTTCTTCACTTTTTCATTTGCTTTGAGGGTTGCTTAGCTTAGGGTTGTGTTTAAGCTTGAGATTGATGCTTGTGCTCAATGGTTTTAATCCTCTTTTGAAGGTTTCTACTAACCAAAGGCATGACCTCTCTCTTGCCTTAAACCATCCCTTGGTTGACACCTCTTCCATTAGAGGACACTCATTTTTGGACTAATCAATTAAATAATGGAATGGTAAGTTAAAATGTGTAAACAAAATGAATAAAGTAAAAGAGGCAAGACTAACCATCTTTGTGTTGTATTGCATTGCATGTGTTCGGATCTGACGTTAATCCGAACACAAGAAAAATGGGACGTTTTATACTCAAAGTGATGAAACGTGTCATTTTTTTTGGTCACCATCACCCTTGATCATGCATGATAGGGTTGTGGTTTTGTTGAGTCTTGTTTTGCACTCATTAAACTTGTACAAGCTTGCTTCTTTGGCCATCATGCATTGAAAATGCTTGGTTGACGGTTTGAGAATCAAGAGTTGCACTCCTTTGAGCTTATGTAATGATAAGGAGGGTAGCAGTACATACATTCCTTGAGAATACACTACTTTGCCTTTGTTTACTCTCTGTTGTAGAAAAAAAGAGAAGTCCAGGGAAGTAATGGCCGGCCGGCCACCAATAGCAGCCGACAGCCAGCATTGGTAGCCGACCGACCAGAAATGAATTTTGCACCAGTGTGCTCCTGAGTTGGGGTAGAAGCATTATGGAAGTTGGCACAATTTTCAAAGATCAAATGAGTGCAAACAGAAGCATCCAATGGCAAGGCGGTGGTATTTTTGGGTGGAGAAACCAAGCATGCATGCATCCTTCACCCCTCGAGGCCATTTAACTACTTTATTTAGTTCATTAGTGGTAGCTAATTTACTTGCTTTGTAATTATTTAGTTAAAGTGTTTAGCTAATTAATTCGGTTTGTAATAATTAGTTAACTAGAATAGTTAATTAGTATTGTGTTATAATAGCTAACTTAATTAGCGTAGCTAGTTAGCTTATTTATTCGGACCCTCCTTCGCGAGGGTGTAATGTTGTAATAAGTGTGTGTGCGTGCGTACATGTCTTCCAACCTTACGTCTTTCTCCCTTTTATTTAATCTCTTTTGATGGTTAGATTAGGGACATTTTCAATTAGCATACCTTATGCTCGCATGTTTGCATCCATTCATTTGTCTTGCATGCACCGAGGCTCGGCGCATTATTCAAACTGCATTGTTATTTCAATATTTCTTTGAATACGAGTTTCAAAGCATGCTATCAAAGTGTTGCAAATACCATGATTAGGTAGCCAAGCCTATTTAGTTGCATTATCGCATGTGTTGCATTAGACATTGTAGACACCCCATTTTTGACCGTCCTCAAGACTTGGACGTCATCGTTTGAACACTCAATGATCATCCATGCTCGTGTTCGTTTTGAGTTCCTGAAGGTCTCGGCTGCGCGCCTTGCCTTAAAACCTCTTACCTTATCTGTTTTGTGCTTGGTTGTGGACCAAGAACTTGTGGTTTTGTTTCTGAGGGAAGAAGGTGGCTTGTTAGCCAGCCCTACAACTCATCGGCCAGGCCCTGTGCCTATCGGCCATTTCTTCTTTCCATCGGCCATCAGTGGTGGCTGGTCGGCACCTTTGATGGCCGGTCGGCACCATTTTTGGCCAGTCAACCATATCTTCTGGCCGAGGCCTTTTTATTTTCTTTTGTAGATATTTTTGTGCCAACTGTGACAGCTAGTGAGCATAGATTTCATCCTCCATATACGTGTATGGAGGGATTGAACCAAGCCTCTAGCTTGTCCAAGAAGCTTAGGATTCGAATTTCTATAAGAAGGGAGGCCCCTCTCCCTTTCCAGAGGTTCTGAAAATTTGAGATACAAAACATGTATCTCTCTCTCTCTCTCTCTCTCTCTCTCTCTCTATATTTGTTCCCCTCTCTCTATATTTGCACTTGTTTGTGCTCAAAAGTGTTTTTTCTTCACACTTTTACACTAAAGCACCTCGTAAAACACTTTCACTACTGAACTGAGATTCTTGGAGGTTGCATTTGAGTGGTTTAAGCTTGGTTTTTGCCTTTGAAATTGCTGTTCTAAAGAGGTTCTTCAAGGGTGAGTCTCTTACCTCTTTAAAGCTTTGTTTTCATAGCTTATTTAGCCAACTTTGCATGCTTCTTTTATCTTAGCTTTCAACTGAAAAAAGTCTTGTTTTGAAGTTCTTAAAGTGGTTGTTTGAGGCTTCTTGGGTTTTGGGGGTGATCTACTCCCTTGTGTGTCCAATTTTGCTTTGTTTTGTGCCATCACTTTAGGCCTTTGTGATCACCTTTGTTTGGCCTTTCTACCATTGAATTCTAGGAAAATTTTAGTGGTGGAAACTTGATTTTGAGGCCTCAAATAGGAGGGGGTTGTCCTCTCTCCTCTCCTCTTGTGTGCTTGTGTTGATGGCTCACCAAATTAGCATGTTTGTTAAGCTTGTTTGGGCTCCATCTTAGCATGTTTTTGGCCTTATTTCAGTATGGCATATCTCTGTTTTGGCTTGGTAGAGTCACCCTTTGCTTGCTATTTACACTTGTAGTGTAATCCTCACAAACTAGCCTTGTATGCCTCATGTTTTTGCATGTCTTGCTAGCCCATTTTGGCTCTATCTCAGCATGTTTTTGATGTTATTTTAACATGCCTTAGCTTTGTTTTGGGTTGGTTTGGTAGCCTCTTGCATGCTCCTTGTACATGTAGTGCAATCCCACTCACTAGCTTAACATGCATCATGCTTTTGACCATCATTCTAGCATGTTTTTGGCTCAACTCCAACAAGCTTTTACTCATGTTTTGCCATGCTTAAGCTCTATTTTATGTTGTTTTGCTCATGCATGCCTTGCTTTGTATAGCCATAGTGCATTCTTGCTCACTAGCTTTGAGTTTCCAAGTCACTAGCATGCATTGCTTGGGCTTTTTGCATGATTTAGCATCACTTGATATGTGATTTCAGAGCATGTTTCATGGTCATGCCCTCACATCTTTCACTCATTCAATGCTTTGGAGGGTTGGTGCTTTATGCCATAAACATGAGCCAATATGTATGCCATCTTGCCTAAGCTCTTAGGCTGCCATATCAGTGTGTTTTTGGTCTTATTTTTCCATGTTACAACTCTGATTTTAGTTGGTAAAGTCATCTCATGCTTGGTTTTGGTAGGTGTAGTGTAATCCACTTTGTTGGCTTAGCATGCTCCATGCTTCATGCCTTTAATTCTAGCTTTTGTTGGCTAGGTTCAAGCATGTTTTTGGCATTGTTTTGACCTGCCTTGGGACTGTTTTGAGTCATCTTGGCTTTTCGGGGCTTCATTGATATGGCTATGGTGAAGTCCCTTGGCTAGCCTTAAGCCTTCCAGCATGCTATCTTTGAGCTATTTGCATATTTTGGCATCTTTTGGAATGATATTTCAGAGCATATAGTGTTGTCACACTTCCATGTTTTTCACTCTTTAAGTGCTCTTGAGAGTTGCACCTTAATGCCTTAATTCTTGAGCCAATTGGCATGCATGCTTTTATATGCTTTTGGACTTCATTTTTAGCATGTTTTGGCCTTTGTCTTGGCATGCATGAAGCTTGTTTGAGATTGGTTTGGTCCATTGAGTGTTGCATTACATAGCCCTTGCCATGTTCATGTTGTTTGTATTTTGTTGCATTGCATTGTTGTTTGCATGTTGTTGCATTGCATTATGTTAGCATGTTGTGTGCATTGCATTGTGTTAGCATGTTGTGTGTTGCATTGTGTTTGGGTTGGACGTCAATCTAAACACGAGGAATGCCACACGTTTCATACTCAAAGTGATGAAATGTGCCTTATTTCTTAGTCACTGACACCTTTGATCATGTATGATAAGGTGGAGGTTCATCGAGTCTTATGTGGTATTCGTGTGCCTTCATTGACATTGATTTGTGTAACTCGGCCTCTTTGGCCATCATGCATTGAGATGCGTGATTGATGGCTCGAGTGTCGAGCACTACACTCCTTTGAGCTTTAGATATGATAAGGAGTGTGGTTGCACACACATACCTTGCAAATACACTGCCATGCCTCTGTTTGTGCTCTGTTGCAACAAAAAGGAGAAACTGCAGGAAGCAGTGGCCGACCGGCCATCAAAGCTGCCGACCGGCCATTAAGTCTGCCGATCGACTATCAAAATTGGCCGATGACCATTATCTTTGGCCGATGGCCATTCCCCTTGGCTGACCATCCCTCAGCATGTTCCTAAGGTGGGTCAGAAGCATCTTGGAAGTTGGCACAATTTTCAAAAGTCCAAAAGAGTGCAAACAGAGGCATCACGAGGCATGGTAGTGGATTTCCGAGCGAAGTCGACCATGCATGCATCCCTAGTCCCGAGGCCTTCTAACTGTTTTGCTTAGCTAAGTTAGCTTAGTCGTTGTAGTATTTGATTAGTTAATGTGTTTAATTAGTCCGGTTTATAACTAATTAGCTTAGATTAGCTAGTTGTTTAAATTCATTTGTTTTGTAATAATTAGTTAACTAGGAATAGTTAATTAGTTTTGATTTGTAATAAGTAGCTTAGCTTAGATTAGCTTAGCTTTTATTCGGACCCTCCGTCGAGAGGGCTAACTGTTGTAATAAGTGTGCGTGTGTGTGATGCATGTCTTCCAACCCCCATTTCTTTCTCCCTTTTATTTACCAGCTTTTGATGGTTAGTTTAGGGCATTTTCAATTAGCATCCTTATGCTTCGCATGCGTGCATTATTCATCTGTTTGCATGCATTGGGCTCGGCGCATCATACAAACTGCATTGTATTTCAATTCCTATTTGAATGCATGTTATCAAGTTACATTTACATGACATTTTAGAATAGCCGAGCCTATCTTAGTTGCATTTTGCATGTGTTGCATTAGGCATTCTTGACATAGCTAGGGTCATGCATTGATTTCTAACATAGCTTCTGTTATGGCTCGGAGTACTAGGTAAGCTTTTACGCTTTAACATACTGCATGAGATGTGTATGTTGCCATGTATAGCATGCTTGCCATGAGGCTATTTGCTTAAATGTTTAACTGTATGAATGCCTGTGGATGAAGGCTTCATTGCTTGAATTGGAACAACTCATCAAAATGTGCATTTTAAGCCCACTTGAAGTGGCAAATCATTATGTTTTCTAAGTCCACTTGAGGGTGGCAAATCTGCGTCTTAGCCTACTTGCGAGTAGGACTTTCAAACCATTTTCGAAAAACAAACATGAGATGTTTTGTTCCAATTTGAGTGATTCAGTCTAGACTTGCATGCTGTGCGCATCACATAGTAAAATAGATTAATAACCGGAATAAGAACACATGTGTTTTCAAAAACAACATATCATGTTAGTAAAGGCCGATCTTTGATCGGGCGAGCGGGGGTGCTCATTGTATGACCTTCCCCTCTCATACCCAAGTTCCCGAGCCGAGGCAACTTTGGTGATGACGGACACGTGGCCTTATGCATGAGTTAGGGTTTCCTAAATTTCCCAAAAACAAAATATTTAGGTGACGATTCTGAAATCTGGCAAAGCAGTCCATGTTTGGCGTTTTTTGATTAAAATCGATTTTCCAAAACGATTTGCTGGATTTGGACTCTTTGGTGATTTATTAGTCTTACATTACACTTTGTGAGATTAGATTCAGAACCGTGACACGAGTCCGAACTGTAGTAGCTAAGAACTACAATTCGTGTCCTTACGCGCGGAGTGGAGTTCGAGGCGGTCTATAGTCATCTTGTATAGTTAGGATCATGCATATTTTTAACTAGTTTTTGTTTTGGCTTGAAGTACTCGGTGAGTCTTTACGCTTTAGCATGCTTACATGAGTGTGATTATCATGTTGCCATGTTTCACATGCTTGCCATGAGACTATGTTCATAATTGCTTAACTGCATGAATGCCTGTGGATGAAGACTTTGTTGTTTGGATTGGAACAATTCGATAAATGTGAGTTTTAAGCCCACTTTGCGAAGTGGCAAAATCATGTTTTAAGCCCACTTAAGGTAGCAAATCCGCATTTTAAGCCCAGTTGAGGGTGGCAAATTCAAACCATTTTCACAAACAAGTATGAGTTGAATTGTTCCAAGTCTTGCGACTAGTCTATACTTGCATTGTGTGTGTCACATAGTAAAGTAAGGTAATAACTGAATAAGAATACATAAGGTTTATAGAAGAACATATCATGATTAGTAGAGGTAGATCTTTGATCGGGCGAGCGGGGGTACTCATTTCATGATCGTCTCCCCTTGTACCTATGTTCTTGAGTCGAGGCAACTTTAGTGATGACGGACACGTGGTCTTTGGCACGAGTCAGGGTTTCCTTAATTTCTCCGAAAACAAAATATTTAGGTGGCGACTCTATATCTGGCAAAGTAGTCCAATTTTGGCATTATTTGATTTAAAATCGATTTTTCAAAAAGATTTGCCGGATTGGACTCTTTGGTGTTTATTAGTTTCACATTGCACTTGTGAGACTAGATTCAGAACCACGGGAGTCCCAATTGTGAGGCCTTCTTTTCAAACCCTTTTCCCAAAGGCCGGGGGCGAGGAAAAAGGCGAGTCCACACGAGCCAAGTCTACATCAACATAACCATGTAACTCGATGTCGGTTTGTCTAAAACAAAGTGCCATGTCTGTAGTACCACTCAATTATCTAAGGATTCACTTCACTGCCTCCCAATGCTGCTTGCCTGGATTACTCATGTACTTACTAACCACTCCTACTGCATGTGTAATGTCTGGTCTAGTACAAACCATAGCATACATTATGTTATCGCTAACTGAAGCATATGGAACATGTTCCATGTAAGCCTGCTCTTCTTCGGACTTCGAAGACTGTTCTTTGGTAAGTTTGAAGTGGCTAGCTAATGAAGTACTCACTGGTTTTGCACCATCTATGCTAAACCTCTTGAGAACTTTCTTGGCATATTCAGCTTGTGACAACTTCAAAGTAACCATTTGCCTTGTCCCTGTGAATCCTCATACCAAGGATTTTGTTTGCAACTCCAAGATCCTTCATCTCAAATTGGTTGGACAAAAGTTTCTTCAATATTTTTATCTCTTCAATGCTAGATCTTGCGATAAGCATATCATCAACATATAAGAGCAAACTAATATAACTTTTGTCAAACCTCTTGAAATAATAGCAATGATCTGCTTGACATCTTGTAAAACCTTTGCTACACATAAACCCATTAAACTTTTTGTACCACTACCTTGGGGTTTGTTTCAAACCATACAAGCTTTTTCAAAGTTTGCATACAAACTCCTCTTTGCCACGTATCAAGAAACCTTGTGGTTGCTTAATGTAAATTTCTTTCTCCAAATCACCATGGAGAAAAGCTGTCTTCACATCCATTTGCTCAAGATGCAAATCTTCAGCAGCCACAATTCCTAGCACCAATCTGATAGCGGTCAACTTCATAACTGGAGAGAAAATTTCAGTGTAGTCAACCCTTTCTTTTTGCTGAAATCCTTTTGCAACCAATCAAGCATTGTAGCGTTTACTCACATCATGTTCCTGTTTGGCCTTGTAAACCCACTTGTTGTGCAAAGCTTTCTTACCCACTGGTAATTCAGTCAACTCCCATGTCTGGTTTGCCATGAGTGAATCCATTTCATCCTGCATAATTGACTTCCACTTAATTGAATCATCAACTTGCAAAGTCTCATCATAACTTTTGGGTTCACCCCATCAGACAACAACAAATAATGTAAAGATGGAGACCAACGCTTTGTAGATTTGGACCCTCTTTCTGATCGTCTTAACTTAGGAGTAGGAGTATGTGGCTTAGTTTGTGGAATAAGGTTTTCAAGATTATTCTGAATTCTACTATTCAAATCACTCTCACTAATCTCCTCTAACTCAATATGCTCATGATAAATAACAGATTCAGATGCAGACTTATCCCTATCTTTATACATTACTTTCTCATTAAATATGACATCTCTACTTCTGATTATTTTCTAACTTTTAGTATCCCAAAATCGATAACCAAATTGATCAATGCCTTACCCAATAAAAGTACATTTAACAGATTTTAGATCAAGTTTACTTTTATCAACATAATCTATATGCACATATGAAACACAACCAAATACCTTCAAAAAAAGAAAGATTTACCTCTTTACCGTTCCAAGCTTCTTGTGGTAACTCTCTATCTAATGGAACAGATGGACCACGGTTAATCAGATATGCTGTAGTGTTAATTGTATCTGTCCAAAACATCTTTGGTAATCCGACATGTATCCTCATACTTTTAGCATGTTCATTCAGAGTTCTATTCATATGTTCTGTAACACCATTTTGTTGAGGTGTCTTTCGATCAGTCTTCTCCATTCTAATTCCACTTTTTGCATAATATTTCTTGAAGTCATTGTCCTCATATTCTTCTCCATTATCTAATTGCAAGCACTTAATTTTTAGATCTGTTTCAGTCTCCACCAAGGCTTTCCACTTCTTAAAAGTAGTATAAACTTAAGATTTATGTTTTAGAAAATAAACCCGTAACTTTCTCGTTGAGTCATCGATAAAGGTAACATAGTATGATGATCCTCCAAGAGATGAAACTAGTGCAGGTCTCTACACATCCGTATGAACCAACTCTAACTTTTTTGACTTCGGTTTCTTGCCATCCTTTGAAAAACTGATCCTCTTTTGTTTGCTGAAAATGCAATCCTTACAAAAGTCAATGTCCACCGATTTTAAATCTGACAGTTTTCCCTTAGATGCAAGTACCTTCATCCCTTTTTGACTCATATGCCCAAGCCTTTGGTGCCATAGATTTGAGTCTTCCTTCTCACTAGTAACTGCTATTGTATCCCTATTGTTCGTAGTCATGTAATGGGTGCCTTTTTTTTGACCACGAGCAACAACCACGGCTCCTTTGGTGATTTTCCACAAACCATCCATGAAGGTTGCAACATGACCTTCATCATCAAGTTGTCCAACAGAAATCAAGTTTTTTTTAAACCAGGCATATGTCTGACATTCTCTATCTTCCAAACAAATCTATTTGACAACCTGATTATTACATCTCCTTTACCCACAATCTTCAAAGGTTCATCATCAACCAGATAAACCTTCTCGAAATCACCACCAATGTAATTGTCCGTGATTTCCCTCTATGAAGTAGAATGGAATGATGCCCCAGAATCTAAAATCCAATATTCAAGAGGGCTGTCAATACTCAAGATCAAAGCATCATAAATCTCTTCCGTTCCAGTATTCGTAGACTTCTGATTTTGATCACCTTTGTTCTTATTCGATGTCGAGCAATCTCCTTTTAGATGTCCCTTCTTTCCACAGTTCCAGCAACTCAGTCCCTCTTCAGTTCTTGACTTGCTTCTATGTTTGGATTTTGATTTGTTGCAGTTCAAGTTTCTTTCTACTGATCTTTCTCTGGCTTCTGTATTCAGCACAAAACCTGATGTTTCCCCTAACTCCCTCCTGTGAATTTTTTCACTTAGAATTAAATCTCGAATATCATAGCAATTCAACTTTTCTTTTCCCGAAGAATTACTCACTGTCGTTACAATACCATTCCAACTTTCTGGCAAACTGGATAGAAGAATCAAAGCCCTAACCTCATCATCAAATTCGATAGATACATAACTCAATTATGTTACCACAATATTGAATTCGTTCTGATGTTCAGCCACCAAAGCACTTTCTGTCATCCTCAGATTAAACAATCTGTGCATCAAATAAACTTTATTTGAGGCCTAGGGTTTTTCGTACATGTTTGAGAGCGCCGCCATGAGACCCGCTGTAGTCTTCTCATTCGCTATATTAAACGCAATGTTATGAGACAACGTTAGCCGAATAATGGCGCTTGGTGATCAAGAAGAGTCCACTAAGCATCCTTTATCTTTTCTGGTTTCGTTCCTGAAATGGGCTTAAATAGTTTTTTCTAATACAGATAGTCTTCAATCTGCATCTTCCAAAATCCGAAATCTATGCCATTGAATTTATCAACAAAGAAGAGATGGCTACAGACGAAAAGGTTAGAATAAACAAAGAAGAAAAAATGAATCAAACAAATCACATACACAAGAACACAAAGATTTACGTGGTTCACCTCATAATAGGGCTACGTCTACGGTTGCTGTGATTTTTACTATGATCAAAAAAATACAACTCTCTCTTAACCTAAAAGAGGTCCCCCCCCATCATCTATTTATAAGTATAGAATTAAGATTACATGGAAGCAACATGTACAATTATGAAAGTACCCAAAACATTTTGATCGGGGGGGTAAACACCATCCTAGACGCCCCTCCTCATTGGGAGAGGCCCCTCCGAACCCCTTATTGGACCTAGTGTTTTAGTGAACAGTAAGGTTGAGTGAACAATACTTATCAGGGTCTACTGACCCAACAGTTTTTGTATCTACTGAAGTTTTCTATAGATTGGCTCTGAAGACTCTCTCCATCATCCAAGCATCCATGTGTCCACATCAATAATTGGAATCAAGATGCTCAGAAGAAAAGGACAAATAAGCAGTCTGTAGAAGATAAGGCCTCTCTTCACCGTGCAACAAAATTCACGTCAAAAAATGACAACAACTATTGTAATTATTTGTGTCTGTAATTACTTGCGTCTGTCAGTAGTAAGGCTTCTCTTTCACTCACTACTTTAATAGAACAGATGACCCCTACCCTGCTCCATTAAAGAAAAGCTGTGAGAATCCTTACACGTGTTATGGTGTCAAATTTTATTTTTTAGAATCAAGAGGGGAAGGATTGAATGATGTGCAATGGGGCCCAAAGCAATATCTGACAACCTTATCCTAACTCTTTATTGATTCCTTCTATAGTCGGTGTTTAAGAGAATAAGAAGTGTGTCAGAAAAGGTGTATATAATTAGTTTTACAAAGACTTTTTGGTCTTTATCTATTAGTTTGTAGACTTTGGATGTATTAGTTCAATACATTAGGTATAGGTTAGCTTTTTGGTTTTGTTTTTCTTGAAGATGTATTGTATATAAATCGGCATTCATGCCAATGGATGAAGCAATGTAATTTCTCTCCACACTTCTTTGCAAAAATTCTCCAACTTCTTTACTCAAGTCTTTGTCTAAAAAATTCCAAGTGTTCAAGTCTTTGAAGGTTTTCTAGTATCTCAAAGTCTGTAACATAATCTTTGTAAGTATAATGTATATTAATATGAAGTGTAGGTAGTCTCTCATTTTCCTTAGATATTTCAAATGGGTAACTCTTCTATTCTAAAATTTATTTTCTTTTTGAATGCTTGCTTGCTCATTAATATTACATGCTTTGAACCTTCATAGTATTTATTAAAAGTAGAAAACAATAGATACTATGAAGGTTCAAAGCATGTAATATTAATGAGCAAGCAAGCATTCCATAAACTTAGTTTTCCAAAAAGAAAATAAATTTTAGAACAGAAGAGTTACCATTTTGAAATATCTACGGAAGAAAGAGGCTACCTACACTTCATATTAATATACATTATACTTACAAAGATTATGTTACAGACTTTGAGATACTAGAAAACCTTCAAAGACTTGAATACTTGGAATTTTTTAGACAAAGACTTGAGAGAGAAGTTGGAGAATTTTTGCAAAGAAGAGTGGAGAGAAATTACATTGCTTTATCCGTTGGCATGGATGCCAATTTATATACAATACATCTTCAAGAAAAACAAAACCAAAAAGCTAACCTATACCTAATGTATTGAACCAATACATCCAAAGTCTACAAACTAATAGATAAAGACCAAAAAGTCTTTGTAAAACTAATTATATACATCTTTTCTGACACACTTCTTATTCTCTTAGACACCGACTACAGAAGGAATCAATAAAGAGTTAGGATGAGGATGAGGGGTATTGCTTTGGGCCCCATTGCACATCATTCAATCCTTTCCCTCTTGATTCTAAAAAATATAAATTTGACAGCATAATAGGTGTAAGGATTCTCACAACTTTTCTTTAATGGAGCATGATAGGGTTCATCTGCTCTATTAAAGTAGTGAGTGAAGGAGAAGCCTTACTACTGACAGATGCAAATAATTACAGATACAAATAATTACAATAGCTGTTGTCATTTTTTGACGTGAATTTGACTGCATGATGAGAGAGGCCTTATCTTCTACAAACTGCCTATTTGTTCTTTTCTTCTGAGCATCTTAATTCCAATTATTGATGTGAACATGTGGATGCTTAGATGATGGAGAGAGTCCTTAGAGCCAATCTATAGAAAACTTCCGTAGATACAAAAACTTAAAGAGTCAAAAAGTCTAAAATTCAAAGTCTAAAAGGCTAAAAGTCCAAAATAGTAAATGAAATATGGACTTTGTGGCTACAACACTACAATTATAAGACCAAAAGCTTCCAAGATTTTTAAAAGAGTCTAATTATATAGAGTACACCTTTTTTTTAACCCATACATTCTATCTAAAAGGTCTTCAAGATCTGTTTATGAGAGTTGATCGTAAAAATCATCCCCATTATCTATTTCATTCTACCATTGATTATCTTCTTCTTCTAGTATTAGTGACTCATGGGAGACGCTATGTTGATAATTGGGATACCAACTTTCATCGACAAATGTTTTTCTGCTAAAGAGAAAACTTGGAATGGCCAAGTTACAGTATATCTTTTGATTTTTATCTTCGCAGACGAGATGACCATAGTTTCCATTATACGCTAATAGAGGATTATTTGCAAATTTCCTCAATTTATTAAGTTGATCTCTAAGTGAAAATTTTCTGTATGGCCAGGGTCTTCAATTGAGAAGTCTTGGATATTCTGGAAATGTTGAAGTTCCTCTAAAGTACATTTTATGCTTGGCAGGAATGTACCTTATTCCTTTCTATTATGCTGGTAACTTGCTGTCAATTTATACTTCTACAAATGAATGATGCTTTCCCATTACACAAAGTATTGAATGGGCAAGTTTATTCCCAAAATTATCTGTTTGTTCTAGATTTGAAAAAATTATTCTAGAAACAAAGCCGTAATCTAACAATTGTGCGGTTGTTAGATGGCGAGTTTTGCCTCTAATCTTTATCTCTAGTGGCTCAAAAGTTGCTAGATTTATCTGGCAAAGACAGATGCTGAAATCGAGATTACACTGATATCTTCCAAAACATTCTGGTCTTTCTCTACATCGTCCTTCTTGCAACATGGTCGTTTTTCATCATCGTAGAAACAAGTCCATTGATATGCCATATCGGGACACAAAACTCTTGCTATGGAATGGTCCTGAAGAAACTGTTGTATAGTGATTATCAAATCATCTTAATTTTTTTCAATGTTACTATACGCAGAGCACCCTATAAAATTAGTATTTTGTGGGCTTCATAGACCTAACATAATTGTCAAATTCAGATTTTGAACTTAAAAAATTTTATATTAAAAATAAAAAAATATATATGTGCACAAATTTATTTTGAATAATCCCTGCCATATTTAGAATGAATTAAAATTACACTTCTAATTTTTTTTTGAACGACAACACTTCTAATTTTCGATGCATATTTTTGTATTTTTATTTTGTTTTTGTGCAAATAAGTTTACGATAAAAAACGTACCAGCCATAACCATACAACAAGGAATAGCCATTCAAGAACTAGATTGATATAAATGTATGAGAAAATATTATTTTGACTTCTAAATTATTATTAAAAAATTAATTCAATCTCTGTTATTTTAATAATATCAATTTTTTATTTGAATTATTCGTTTGTGCATTAATTTTACTCTCACCATCAATTATCATTTATGATTAAATGGAAGTTGCTGATATGACACCCAAACTTCATTTGAAGTTTCATTTTATCCCTCAAACTATCTAAAAATATCAATTAGACTCCTGAATAAAATGAAGTTTGGCGGTCTAATTGATATTTTAGAGATAGTTTGGGGATAAAATAAAATTTCAAATGAAATTCGGGTGCTATGTCACCAACTTTTGTTTGAACAATATAAATGCCATTTAACAGCGATGATAGACAGTAGTAGCGAGATGGTCGTGGTGGTAAGTCATTGTGGATTATAACCTCTCTCATTTGTATTATACTAGATCAATAACATTAGAAATCAAGAACTCATACAAAAAATAATTTAAAAAAAAAAAAACGAAAAAAATAATTTCTAGTTCAAATTCTAACTCTTACACAGTAAAGCTCACATATTTAGATTAAATTTAGACAAAAAAACTATTTTTTTTGGTCGTTTTTGTGTCTAACTACCTGGTTCCTAAATTCATCACGACATATACAATGAACAAATCATAAACCACAAAACTCCATAACATAGAACAATGAAGCAACCAAGTTTCACATATATGATATATGGATTAAAACAACTACTTAGAGTCAACCCAACAACTAAATAATCTTCAAGGCTATACATATAGTAACATGAAATTTATTCTGGGAAAAAAATAGAAAGAAGTGCGCTCAAACAACTACAACCACCCACCCACCCATGCAAACACTACAAAGACAGAGAAGGGAAGAAAGCAAATCATTGTGATTTCACTTCCCATTCTACTTATTATATTGAGCCACTCTCACTGCTAGTACATTCTCTTTGGTCATATCAACGAATCGAAAATAAGCACGTCTCCATTTCTTCTTGAACAATAAAACTCCCATAACTCCCCATAACCTTGTGGCACAGGCACTCATTATAACAAAGTAAAACCATACCTTTTCAGACACATCTCCTTCATATGTTTCTTCATGACTTGTGGATGGCCGAGTAGGTTGAGAATTTTTGTCGCTAGAGCATTTCTTTGGTACAAAAGCTCCACTAAGTTCCCTATTGCCAACATAAATAGAAGGGTCATCAAGCGTTTGGAGCAGATTACCCGTTAGAATACGTCCTGAGAGGTTATTGTATGATAAGTTCAAGTGGCTCATAAAACTCAAATTTGACACACTCCCTGGAATTATGCCTTAAAGTTGATTGTTAGAGAAATCAAGAGATATCAATGACTTTAAACCACCGATCTTCTTAGGGATGCTTCCTGTCAAATTATTATGCTATAAATTAAGCCCAAGCAAACTTGAAAGAAGTAAGAGCTCTTCAGGGATCGTTCCAGTCAAATTATTCCTCGAAAGATCCATGTTCACTAGATATGCTAGTATAGTGCTGTATTAGAGTTAATTTCCATTCATGACTTGTATCATGTTCTCAGATAACCATTGTGCATCCTCAAGGCTTATAGGTTTACCCAACCGTTGTGTATACTCAAGTCTTGAAGATTCATCCAAGACCATACCAGTGAGATTGCCAAAACAGCGAGGGGTGGTTTTTTCCTAAGTTATTGTTTGCAAGGCCTATGATTTGGAGACTTAACAGTTGGCATAACCGTAAAGGAATCTTGCCATTAAACATATTATTGTGCAATCTCAAAATTCTCAAGGAATCTAGTTCTCCAATCCATTCACGAATGTTTCCAGACAATCCATTCACACCACGATCCAAAACTGCTAAAGCTGTGCAATTTTGCAAACCCATAGGAATCTCTCCATAAAGACTATTGTTATTCAAATGTAACCATTTTAGTGTAGACAAATGTCCAATAGAGCTTGGAATAATCCCTGAAAGCTTGTTAGATGAAAATTTCATAACCTGTAGCATTGGGATTTTCCCTGAATCCCCCCAACACTGAGGAAGATTTCCTAATAACATATTCTTAGAAAGATCTAATTCGTTCAAAGTCCAAATTTTGCACAATGAATTGGGTATCAAACCTTTATCAAATTGTCAGCTAGTGACAAAGTCTCCAAAGTAGGCACCATATCACCAATATTTTATGGAAGGGGTCCTGAGATATAGTTATGGGAGAGGTCAACTTTAATGGTTCCACTGATATGGTTATGAGAGAGATCTAATGTCCAGAGAGGCATGTCAAGAAGCCATTTAGGGAGGGTTCCTGATATGCTAGTATTGGAAAGATCCAATTCAACAACTTTCTTTTGTGTTTGAAGACATTGAGGAAATTGAATCCCTACTCTGAAGGATCCCATTAGAATGTATTTCAATTGAAAAGGAGGTATCCAATCAGATTTCACCTTTAATGTCAAGAAGGCAAAACTTGTTCTCAATTCGTCCAACATTGAGAGGTTGGCAAAATGAGTTTCAGAAAGTACTATGCCTTCTAGGGAATTAAAAGAGAGATCTAAGATCTTGAGATTTGATAATTGTCCAACAGAAACAGGAATGGTTCCATTTAGCTTATTGTAAGAAAGATCTAGTATTCTCAAGGCTGATAGGTTCCCTAGCGATGGTGGGATGACCCCAATAAGCTAATTATAACCAAGGATTAAATTATGCAAATGTGACATTCACAGCAGGAAATTCAACTTTTAGTGGCGTTTAAAAAACGCCGCTAAAAGTGACAAAAACGCCGCCAATTATCTTTGCGACGCTTAGCACTAAACGCCGAGGACGTGGCCGTCGCTATAGCTTTATGGCGTTTTAAAAACATCGTGATATTAGTATAGGCGGCATTTTTAAAAACGCCGCCAAATGTCCTGCTCAACACACGCTGACGTCTCTGACGATATTTAGCGACGTTTTGGAAAAACGCCGTCATATCTTTTTAAAAAAACTATAGCCATTAGATGTAGGGTTTAAGAGGTGTTTGTAGAAACGTCACCGTATCCTTTTTTTTTTTTTTTTTTGAAATTGTGCTAATTTTATTTGATTGAACTGAAAAAATACCAGTAATAACACTAATATAAAATAATAACTCCCATTCAAATAGCTATAATGAAGCATTAATTCACTTTCTCATTCAATTAATATCCAATCACCATTACCCACAAAATTAACATATCCAAAATCAAAAAATCATGTTTTAACATTAACCACAAACTAACATATATCCAAAAATTATGTGTTAACATTAACCACAAACGAACATTCTTCTCATCTTCACCAAACCATTTTGAAGTGATAGTAGACATAGACACGTTAATGAAACTTGCTCCAGCCTCGTTGGCAATGGCCTTTGCCAACATTGTCTTCCCAGTGCCAGGACGCCCAAATAGCAATATTCCTCTGCATGGCTTTAAAAGGCCTCCCTTGAATAGGTTTGGTCTTTAAAGAGGTAGCATCACTAGTTCTTGGAGAGATTCTTTAATATCATCCAAAGCACCAATATCTTTGAATGTCACACCGATCTCACTAGCTGGTATGACTTTTGGCCTTGTGCGCTTCTCAAATTCATTGTCAAGAGGAATCTCCTGGTATAAGCAAACACCACGATGAGAAAAGAAGGGACCAGGAGAAGAATAAACACTACAGAGACGGATGGTCATCATAAACTTCATGTTAAGTTTACAAAACTAAAAAAAATCAATCTACATGTCTACATATTATATGCCTGAAAGAATGCCAGTGATTCTTCAGTTGATTAATTAAATACTAAAAAAGTATCCGCAATTTTAACATGGAATGCAGAGGTGCAAGTGCTGGCATATATACATAGCGAGTTGTAGAACCAATGGTAGAGAATAAGTAAATCCTAACAAAGAAATCTCAAAAATGAAATAATAAATCTAACCCACCAGAGCTTTTGATGCTGGCGCGCTGGGTTACCAGCATCCTTCACTGTTGAAGCTGATGCCTCTGTTAAAGCTGATGGCTCAGGGACTGTGCTTCCAACTTTTGTTTCTGGCTTCACAGCAACAACCTCATCCTTTGGTGCATCCTAGGACAACAAAAAGAGGACATCAAGAAAATACTCTTCACGTTCCATACAATCAGGTTATTGAAAAAACATATGCACAACCATAAAAGGTTCAGTCTGCGCTTCCAGCTTTAAAGTATCCTTGCCAGAAGACTTGCCTTCCTGGAATATGCTCAAACCATGGGACAAACTGTTCCATGACCAACAAAGTAAGTTAACAAGGCTTGAATGGTAAGGAAACCGCCAATATATATAATAATCTAACCTTGCGGATGAAATAACTAGCCTCCAATTAATATACTAATCTAACCTTGTTTTGATAAATAATATACTAATCTAACCTTGAGGATGAAATAACTAGCTTTCCGTGTCCGTATTCAGGATCCTTGTTATTCCTCAAATGATAAGAGACTGCAGATACTACAATTTCTTCTATATAGTTACCAAGAACCATCGCGTCTGCTGCACAGATTGAACCTAGATCATCGCAGTCAAGGTCATTAGCTGCAAGTACTTCAATAATGTGGTTTTTGTTGTCCTGATATTGGATCATCTTCATATCCTCCTCAAGTTGAGACTTCCAGCTGACAAGATGTGTTTCGTTTTCGGGTTCCATTGATAAGCAACTGAATCTCTGTGATAATCTCAGCTGCTCACTATTTCACTTGCACTAGCAGTATTTTTGTTCACCAAAACCTGCATCGGAAATAACAAATAAGTGGTTAGCCATATTGCAATCAAAAGTAGTTTAAAAAGTATACTGAAAAAAACCATCCAACCCAAAAATGTTCACAAAATTGGTATTAGTCTGACCATTTTTAAGTATTTGTAAGTTTTGTATTCCATTTCCACCTTCTGCATTCATGATAATGTGAAATATATCTTTTAGGGAACCTCGGGTCCCCAACTCAAATTTGAGGATCGTCAGTAGGTCAAGAAAACCTGCCAGAGCTAAGGTTGAGCTTTTAAGATTATATATATATATATATATATTTTAACATGAGTTCTTAAGTAATTGACAAGACAATTTTCAATAGAACCTAAGTTTGATGAACCCAGATTGGATCATTCAATAGTTTGTTCTGCTCACTTCTACCCAGTCAGAAATTCAACAAACCTAATAATTCAGTAAGGCCATTTAAGCAGTTAGGTTGTGTTTGGATCATGGATTTGAGGAGAGATTTGCAGAGGAAAGGAAAAGAGAAGAGAAGTGAGAAGAAAATTAACTTCAATTTCATTTATTTTTCCCTTCAACTTTCCTTTTCCATAGAAAATTTCCTCTCCGAATCCATGATCCAATTACAACCCCAAGGTTTTCTCAAAATAAAGAAGATATGATCATTTATTATGTCATGAGATTCATTTTAAATCAATGACAAACAACCAGCAATTTTGGAATTGATGATAACATCAATGGACAAATGCCAGCACACAAAAGAATTAAGAACTCTCATGAGAGGGATGGAGGGAGATTTATTAAAATATGGATTTTACAATTTCAATGACATTGATTGATTAGATTCACATACCGTCTCCCCCTGGTTTAGAAAGAGCTTAGCAATTTCAATCCCAGCCTGAAATAAGCAAAACAATCAAATTTACAATTTTTAAACACTCAATCACATTAAACTCCATGGACAGAACCGAAAAAATTAAAAACATAGTTTAAAAGCATTTGAAAATTAGTGGGGGAAAAAATCAGCTAACTAGTGAAGCAAATCAATTTTTCCTTTGCTCATAAGATACACAAATAGCTTTTTCTCCTCAACTCCAAACGGTTTTTTCATTCCTCTTCTTTTTTTCTTTTCTTTTTTTTTTTATGATAAATATGAACTTTGAACACATATATAGGTAGGAAGTGTTATTCTAAAAGATATGAATGGGTATAACTCCTGATTCAAGGATAACAAGAGCAACTAAAAATTATGTCCAAGAAATAACATAAAATAAAACCTAATCATGGCTCAATGAGAACAACGGAGAAAAAATAAAGAAAGAAAATTACTATGCTCTAAGAAATCGATTCAAATTATCTGTTATCCATTAAAATTGCACTGATGGTAACCAATATAACAAAGACAATTTTTCTTTGGCATCATGAATTTAACCTTCTGCAATAGATGAAATAATAAAAGTGTCCAACTTGGATATATATATATATATATATACATTGACAAATGGAGAATGTAAGATATCAAACAAACCTGAACTAGTCCACCCAGATTATCTCTAAGATCAAGAATAAAAGATGAGGCACCCAAGTCTTCGAGTCGCTTCATTGCTGCAAAAATAATTTCTTCCTTCAATTCAATCACAAAAAACAACTAAGATAGCAACTAGTATTCAATGAGAAAGAGAGAGAGCGAGGGCGGGGATAAATTCTACAAACAAGCACACCATGCAGGAGGGGCATGCTAAAGAACTTCATTAGCTGGTTCATATTGCCACAACTATAGGAGAACCTTTAATGATATTTTCTCTGCTCATTTCCTGCTTTTCTCTTGTAAATTGTTTTTCCAAAGTAAGCCTAATGATATTTTCTTGGAAGCAAAAAAGAAAAAGTATAAAATTCTGTAACATAACTCAGGGATTATGGCTTAAACAAAGTTGTTTCAACTGAATGAGTAACTGCTTGACAGACCATTAAAAAGTATAGGATTACTTTGCAGCCAATAACAAAGCAAATATCACTCAAATCATTAAAACCCTTTAACGTATCTCCTCTTGGACAAGAAAGGTTTTGTTTGCCTTCTTCTAAAGCAAGAAAATTGGGGAAAAAAAAATTAAAAATTAAAAACAACAATATCATTTAGCTATCACACTCTGTTTCACCACAAAGGATAAACCATATCGAAACAACACCAAAACACCTTCATACCTTGAATTTTGAAAGAATATTTTATCATTCTATGATATATTATATGAGATTTTAATGTTCCAAAATGAGGATAGCTATGCAATCATTTTCCTTATACATGGACGCAATTTTCACCCAGTAGCATCAAGTGGAATTAAAAAGGAAAGATTTGATCAAATAAAATTCTAAGAAACACAAGAATATCCATGATAACTAAGAGCAACATAAAAATGTAATCCTACTTAGAATAACAAAATGTTTGTCACAGCATTACCTTGGTCGGTGGTGGTGTGAGGCAATAGAAGCCCATTTTTGTTTCCTACAACAAAAATCAAATGATGGCATTGAGATAATCAGTTTAAAGCTCATGGGTCCTCAAATAGGTGCTTCCTCTGAATGTTAATAAGAATTACTCAACAGGATATTGACTTAATTCAAGACTTGACAGCATCACATTTAATAAGAATTACTCAACAGGATATTGACTTAATTCAAGACTTGACAGCATCACATTTAATAAGAATTACTCAACAGGATATTGACTTAATTCAAGACTTGACAGCATCACATTTAATAAGAATTACTCAACAGGATATTGACTTAATTCAAGACTTGACAGCATCACATTTAATAAGAATTACTCAACAGGATATTGACTTAATTCAAGACTTGACAGCATCACATTTAATAAGATCCAGCCTGCAGTAAACACCTACTTTTTAACCACTAAAACTTGAATTTGAATGATTAAAACCGAGTCCAGAGTCTAAACTTCAGATCCATCCCATTTTAATTTGACAAAATATAGAAGATAGTTTTGAAAAGTGATGATTCAAACAAAAATCAATGCAAACATCACCTATTGGCCAGATCGTTTATATATATCTAAGGCTTTCATTGCTTCATGTCTTGGCATCTCAAAAAACTGGAAAAAAAAAAAATAAACAAATAAAAAATAAAAAAACTAAAGCATAAAGTCTAAGCAAGCGAAAAGCTCCACCTAATACCATGTTAAAGTTAGAAATATTGCAAGAAAATAAAGGCAATTCACCTTATCAACCAGATTGATGATTCCATCATTAATTGCACAATAAATCTTAAAACTCTCTTTGAGTACCTGAAAATTACATATATTGACGAGGTCAAGCATAAAATTTAGTCAAATTTAGGACTAGCTTTTATTCGCCAATAATTTTTCCCTTTTTTTATTCTAATCCTTGGGCTACGATTAGGATTTCGTCTATTTTATATAATAGCCATGTTGAACAAGCATAAAGGATATCAAAACCATTCAAAGAGAGAGCAACTAACCTTTCTAAATGTGGTTAATTAAACGAAGAAGAATCACTGAACTAAAGAAGAATCGAGAGAGATTTGAGTGAGAGAAAGAGAGAGCAACTAACCTCTGATCGAAGAAGACGAAGAGCTCCAAATCCACAGAGATAAATCATGGAGCTATGCTCAAAATTAAACTTCGAAATTGCAATCCGAGATGAATCACCGAACTGAAGAAGAATCGAAGAAGAATCACTGAACTGAAGAAGAATCGAGAGAGATTTGAGTGAGAGAAAGAGAGAGCAACTAACCTTTGATCGAAGAAGACGAAGAGTTCCAAATCCATGGAGATGAATCACGGATCTACGCTCAAAATCGAACTTTGAAACCGCAATCCCGAGATGAATCACCGAACTGAAGAAGAATCGAAGAAGAATCGAAAGAGATTTGAGTGAGAGAGAGAGAGAGAGCAAGGAGTGAGTGAGAGATTTGAGTGAGTGAGAAGGAGACGGCGGTGCTCAAAATAGGTTTTCAAAATAAAAACTGAGAGAGATAGAAGAGGGTGTGAAGGGAGACAGGGAAGAGGGTGTGAAGAGAGAGGTTTGAGGCGTTTTTGAAACGTCTTCTATCTACAAAACGGTATCGTTTTACCTAACAACAAAGGCGACGTTTAAAAAATGCCGTTAATTATAAAAAAAGGTGACGTTTAATTAAACGCCGTTAATTAAACGCCGTTAAATGCTCATTTTCCTGTAGTGATTCTTCCCAACCATGCTGGAATCGAACAGTTAAAGAAGTTACTTGCAAGATCAAGATGTTTCAAATTCTTAGGTTGTCCCCACCAATTTGGTAAATGACCAATGAAACCATTACCACTTGAACACAATGTCTCTAAATTGTACATGGTGCAACTGGACAAATTTCCATAAGAAATTAACATCATTTTGTCAAATCTGTTGTCACTCATATCAAATGATCTCAAACTACATTGATTCGACATTAGACTTAACATCCCACCAACATCATGAAATGCATTGTTGCCAAGATTGAGACGTTCAAGGCTCTTAAGCTTTTCCAGATAGAGAGAAATAGAAGAATTAAACTGATTACCATAAAGATCGAGGACTCTTAAAGAAGTCATGTTCCTAAGGAGCCTCGGAAGTTCTTCAAATGAATTAGAACTAAGGTCTAAGTATTGAACATTAGAAATAGTAGAATTCACATGCATATGAGATGAATGAATGGCATCAAGTCCGCAATTTGATAAACACAACTCTAGTAAACAAGGAATCATGTTTAGTGCCTTGTGTAAACTTTGTATTTGAAGAAGATTCATGTAACTCAAATCGAGGTATTGCAATGATAAAAGACGAGAAACCCATGTGAAATCATATATAGTTACTTCAGAATTACTATTAAGATCAAGAACACGCAAGCTAGAAAGATTGCCGAGATGATGGGGAACTATTCCACTGAACTCTGCATAAGACAGGTTGAGATACCTTAGTCATGCTATCGATCCAAAGACTCTGGGATTGGGCTTCCGTGAAAAGAGTTTCCGCTCAAGTCCAAGTGAATCAGATATTTCAATTGAAGCAAACAAGAGTGCACTTCATTAGCCTCTAACGGAACAGAACATAACAAAGCTGAAGAGTTGCACTTTTACACCGAGATCAACCCTAACAACGAGGCCAGTAATTTCATCACATCCTACTCCTTTCCAACTGCAACAATCTTGGCCATGCCAAGATGATAGTGGATCTGTATAGTTTGTGAAACTATCTTTGAACTTTAGAAGAGCTTGTCTCTCTTCTTCTATGCAACCAATGGTTGAAGCATTGCACAAACAGGACAATGTTGTTTCATTGAAAAGCAAAACAACTAGGAGGAGTCCAATAGTGGAGAATTTCCTCATGTTGAACTTTATCTAGTTCTCGAAGGCACACAAGACAATATAATTGGAAATAGAATCACATAGGATGGTGGATCTTATAGCAGTATCATCCACTCCATTCAGGAAATGCAAGTTCCAGTTGTAATATAGAAGGGGCAAATTATGACTTGTTTGAGCCAAACAAGGCATGTAAGGGAGTAGATCACCCCCAACACCAAAGAAGCCTTAAACAAACATTACTAACACTTGAAAATGAAGGTTTTTACAGTTGAGAGTCAAACCAAAATGAGCATGCAAAGATGGCTAAAAGAATAACCAAAACAAAGCTTAAAAGAAGCTAAAGGCCTCACCCTTGAAGAACAACAAAACCAGCAGCTTCTCTAAGCCAAAACCAACTTTAGGAAGCCTAAACAAGTCCTATGGCATCTCAGCTCCGAGGTTAAGAGGTTTGGCTAAGGGGTTGTAGTGCAAAAGTGAAGGAACAACACTCTTTAAGGCACAAAATATATAGAGAGAGAAGAATATAGAGAGACAGAGAGAGATGTATGTATGACTCCAAGCAAAATTTCAGAACCTGGAGAAGGGAGGGGGAGCCTCTCTCTTATAGAACTCCAAGCTTTTAGCTTCTTGGAGAAGCTAGAAGCTTGATTAAATCCCTCCATACACGTGTATGGAGGATGTAGTTTGTGCTCTCTAGTTGGCACAGCTAGCATCCACAGACTATGCAAAATTTGTAGGAAAGCTGCCGACCACTTAGGGTGGTCGGCCAGCTACTTGTAGTGGTTGGCCGACCACTACAAGTGGTCTTCTAGGAAAGAAAGTGGTCGGCAGGTGGGGGAGGTGGTCTGCACATTGAAAGCAAGCCAATGGTGTGGTGGTCGACCACTTTTGGTGGTCCAAAGACCAAAAAAAACTAGTTGGCCGACCAGAAAACTGGTTGGCGGGAAGAAAAGTGGTCTCCAAGGGGAAGAACTGGTCTCCCACCCTCATTCCACCCTCCAAGCAAGGAAAATAAGGTTTGTGCCAAAAACAAACCAAAAAGGATGCAAGATAAGAGTCCGGGGGTCAAGGCGCGCAGCCGGAAGCCCCGAAAACTAGTCTATGGGCACGAAAATTGGTATCCGACCACAAAAGGTGGTCTCCAAGACCTCTGTGCCCCTCTAGACCAAGGCAACAAGGTGTGGTTCGAAAACCAGGGCAAAAGGAGAATGTTAAGCGGTCCCAAGACAAGGCGCGCGACCAAAGGCTCCGAAGACCGGAAACTAGTCTCCAAGTAGGAAAAGTGGTCTACGACCACAAAAAGGTGGTCCATAGACCTCTCCCTCCCTCCAGGGAAGAGAAACTAGGCTTGGTCCACAAACCGAGCCAAAGCACAAAGAGTTCGGATGCCCGAAGGCAAGGCACTCAGCCAAAAACCCTGAAAAAAACGAAACGAGCACAACATGCACTATCATCGAGCGCTCAATCGATGACGTCTGAGTCTTAAGGTCGGTCAAAAATGGGGTGTCAACATCAATGCACCTGGGAGGCCATGAGAAGACCCTAGATTGAGATGTCGGCTTGGATTTTCTTTAGTTTATTTAACATTGCGTCTTCCTCCAACTGCTTCTCTTTTTATTTTTCAGCCTCTTTATCTTTCCTAGATGCCTCAGCTTGATCTAAGAGCGGTGGCTTGAAATACCGCCCACTTCTTGTCATGTGGTCAATCTCTTTCGTATACCACATGTTATCTGGGAGACACTCACCCTAGTCTTTGTCGGTGTGAGCTAGAAGTAGATTGTCGTCCTTCCACCATACACCTCTAGCAACCGACAAACAGTTGTCCTGCTCCGTTTGGATCACTCTCATATCACAAGCATCTCTTGTAGGGTGTTGGGCCATCAAAGCTTCCTGATTTTCTTTGACCCTTTCTTGTGCAAACTGCTTCAGCACAGCTTCCTATTCTATGTCCATAGTACTCATAGTGCCTAGTTCCTGAGCTAAATTATTCACGCTGGTGTTCTCTAACAGTTTTATCTTTTCATTGGCCATTCTGGTCACTATAGCAATTCTTGTTGTATTTTCCTCCAGTTTTGTTTCAGTTCCTTCTTCTTTGTCGGGTTCATCACTTAAGCACCCAGAGTTGTCTGTTGATCCATTTAAATCGAACCAATCAATCTGCACATCCCCTTGATCTTGTTCGTTGAAGAACTATAGATTGTTTAAGTCCTCCTCAAGCTCCGCCAAATCATCTAACCCCTGACTCGGGCCATCCTTCCTAACCACATTGAAATCCACTGCAGTTGGCAACACTACTTCTGGCTTGACTTGATCAATCGGCACAATGTAGCAGCTTGGATCATCCCCCCCTTAAACAAGTCCTTAGAGCACTCAGGCAACGGACTCGTACTCTCTTCTAAGGCCAACCTCCCTTCTTCTACAACTGTCACTACCACAGGTTTAGGTTGAAGTGTGGACGTGTCCATTATGCACAAATCTGTGCTTTTAGGAATGAACACCAGCGGTTAGGGTAGGTGGAAAGGGGTAATATACACGCTAGGGTCGTAGGGGATGGCCAATATATGGGTTAGGTTTAGATTGTGAAGTGGGGGAACTGGATTATGGGCTGGGAGAGGGTTGGTGGTTGCATTTGCTTTTTGGGGTGGTGCGATCACCTTATTATCAATGAGGTCTTGAATCTCATGACGTAGTCTGAAGCATTGGTCGGTGTCGTGACCGTGCTGCTGGTGAAATGCACAGTACTTGACTGGGTTGTGTTTTGGTAGGAGAGGATCAGGTAGAGGACAAGGCTCTAATGGCTTGAGGTGTCCCTTTTTGATCAACACCTTCATGGATTGAGATAAAGGCATGTAGAGTTGGGTAAAGGTCCTCTGGGACCGAGCAAGGTTGTTTGAAGTTTGTGGTGCTGTATTGGCAAAGGGATTAGCAGTCTTGCTTGCGGTGGTGACAACACTCACATCCGACGGATGCACAGCTATGCTACCACTGGTGGTTGCATTGGAACTGCACACAAAAGGCCTTTTAGCCTGCTCTTTCTCATCAGTAATCAACCCCTGTTTCATGGCACTTTCGATCTGAACCCCCATCTCATGGAGCTCAATGAATGTGAACAAAGGTAGGGCGATCATTTTCTACAATAACTTCCTGTGCATATTGCGGACTACCATCCTTATCTGATCTTTCTCGGACGGCCGTGTGGTCATCATTGAAGCTTTGGCCCTCCACATTGTCATACATTTTGAAAAGCCGTCCTTCAGCTCCTTGTGCGTTGCCTCGAGATCACAAGTTGTGACCTCGATTTGCGTGTTGTACGAGTAATGTACAACAAAGGCCTTAGCCATTTCTTCCTAACTCTGTATCACAGAATCCTCTAGCTTCACATATCATATAGCGACTATACTAGACATGGTACAACCAAAGAGTGAGAGCTTCTGTAACCTGGTCAAGCCCATCGATTGCAAGATATCTGAAAATAGGCAAAGATGAACCATGTGGTCTCCGGAACCATTGAATCGATCTACGTATGGCATTTTGAACTGATTTGGTAATGTCACTACAAAGTCAGTATACCCGTCTTCTATGTCGGGGATAGAATTCACACCCTGCGCTCTTTTGAAGAGCTTCTCCAGCTTGTTTACTTGAAGCATAGTCGGGTCAACCTCAAACTCAAATAGAGCCTCGGTTTGATACATAGGTGCTTTGGAGGTTTGTGGTGGGATTGGCTCTGCTGGATTGCCCTGATTTTTAGCATGGGCAGTGGCTCCAGGTGCTGGGATACTCGTAGGAGGTGCATGAGATGTAAAAGCTGCTGCCGGCTGTGGTTGTTGTTGTTGCAGCCTGTTTATTATCTCAGCCTGACGTGCTACGACCTCAGCCTGACGAGTAGTGTCTTGCTGCATGGTTTTAACTGTTTGCTGGAGATGCTGGATTAAGTCGTCCATGCTGACTGGAGGACACTATGCCATCGGAATTGACGAGTGATCTCGTACTGGACTGAATGTAGAAGACTGAGCTTGACCAGATGCAGGTGAAGTGAGGGGTGATTACTGTAGAAGGTGAACCGGTGAACTCTGCTTATCTCTCCTCCGTCTAATAACTGGTGGAAGCAAAGTAAACATAGGTTGTCCCCTAACAAGATCTCCAGTTTTGCAAAGCCTCTTGACACGGGTCTAGAGCACTTGGGGGATATCCAAACTGTTTGAAGCTATGGTGTTATACTACCTAGCAAAAAGAAAAACAGTAATTAGAAACCGCACAACACCTTAGCTCAAATGTTAACAACACGCAGATGCAATCAAAGCTGTAGGACTGTACTGAACACTGAATTTTGCCCCAAAAACTGATAGCCAACTTGCAACTGATATGCACATTCCTATACAATTTCACTGTAAAGCACATGCTAGTTAAGTGAGAACCAAAACACGCCTATGAGGGGGTAGGGTTACCCTGCCCTAGTTTTGTCAAGAACTAGGGTTCACTATTCAAACAAAGTGATTTCACGCAATTCTGTATTCGGGTAAGCATCCTGTCTTAGTTTGGAATAGTCTCTATGGCTTTTCAATATGCAATTATGCCAAATGGTCAAAAAGGGTGCCTCAGCATGACTACCTAATATAGCTCTCACACCTAACACCGAGAAGTGGAAGGAGAATCAAGTGGTACAACGGCAGTCCAGATCCAAGGGTTGTGTTCCCATCATGGTAAAGCCCATGATCGGTCAGCCTTTTGGCAAGCTTTTCAGGCAAGCCTTCGGCAAACCGTCCAGGAATAGCAGATGGAAAACATAGTGACTTAGGTGCACTAATGCAAATGCAAAGAAACATATAAGTGTAGATAAACTTTCATATCATGATGTTCAAGTCAAGTTCTCTAATTTTCCCAACAGAGTCGCCATAAATTGTAGACTGACTTTTTTGCCCCTCCTTTCGGAAGTTTGAAATAAGTCCTACAGTTCAGACTCCTACGGTTCTGAATTTAATCTCTCAAGTGCAATATGAAATTGACAAACACCAAAGAGTCCAACTCCGGCAAATCTTTTAGAAAAATGATTTTGAATAAAAAATGCCAAAAATGAACTGCTTTGCCAGATTCACCACCTAAATATTTTTTGTTTTGGGGAAACTTAAGAAACCCATGACTCCTACCAAAGGCCACGTGTCCGTCATCACAAAGATTTTCTCGGCTCGGGAACTTAGGTACGAGAGGGGAAGGTCATTAATGCATTTGAGCAACCCTGCTTGCCCGATCAAAGATCAGCCTCTACTAATCATGATATGATTTTTATCAACATTATATGCTCTTGTTCCGATTTATTAGGCTAGAATTACTATGTGATGTGTACACACACAAGTATAGACTAACTTTGCAGAATTGGAACATTTCAAGTCATGTTTATTTTGAAAATTGTTTCAAAATATGTACCACTTGAAAAAGTGATCGCATATGAACATTTATTCAAATTATTCCAGTCCGAGCAACAAGCCTTCATCCACAGGCATTCAAGCAATTATAGCACTTAAGCAATTAGCCTCATGGAAAGCATGCTAAACATGGCAACATTCACACTCATGCAATCATGCTAAAGCAAGTAAAGGCTCACCTAGTACTCCAAGCTAGAAGAGAAATGAGTTAGAAAATGCATGATCCTAACTTGTGCAACATAACTAAAGCAACGCATGCAACAATGCGACTAATAGGCTCGGCTACTAGCATGGCATATGAATTAATTAAGTAGCATGCGGTCTAAGCACGTATTGAAAGAAGTATTTAAACTAACAATGCAAGTAAGAATGATCAACCGAGCCTTGGTGCATTAAATACAAATGGATAAAAACATGGAGTATGCTAAAAGAAGCATGATGTCCTTAAACTAACCATCATAAGCTAGTAAATAAAAGGGAGAAAGACGTGGGGTTGGAAGACATACACATTATTACAACATTGCACTCTCACGAAGGAGAGTCTGAATGAAACTAACTAGCTAACTAGCTAACTAACTAAGCTAAGCTAATTATTACAAAATAAATGAAATTAGCTAAACTACTTAACTAATTATTACAACAAATAATCAACTAACTATTCTAGTTAACTAACTAATTACAAAACGAAATTGAATAACTAGTTAACTAACTAATTAATTACAATACCTTACAAAATTAACTAGCTACAACTAATTAATTACAACAATTTAAACTGAAAACACGCTTGGTACGCGAGGAATGCTCATGCACATGCTTAGTTTCTACCCGAAAAGCCACTGTTTTGCTTCCGGAGAGCCTCTGTTGCACAATAGAACACTAACACTGTTGCCCACTTCCAGAATAACTCTCATTTTCCTAAAGAACACACTGCAGAATTTTGCATCAATGGCCGGCCGGCCAGTGATGAGACCTGCCAGCCACCGGTGATAACTAACCAGCCATCAAAGGTGACCTGCTGGCCATGAAAACTGGCTTGCCGGCCACTGCTGCCCAGTTCTCCTTGCTGCAACAGAGAACAAACAGAGCATGCACAGGATATTTTCAAGGGTTTGATTGCATAATTCACCCCTCCTTATCATGAACAAATCAAAGGAGTAGTGAACTTAAGCCACAAACCACCAACTCAAGCAATTTCATTGCATGATGGCTTGTGAACGAAAGTGTGCAAGTTCAATAAATACAATGAAATGAGACTCTCAAAGCCACCTCCATATCATGGAAGATCAAGGGAAGTGGTGACCTTGGAAACTTGAATCATTTCATCACTAGTAAGGATGAAATGGCCTAAGTTTCATGTGTTCAATTAACGCCTGATTGAACACAACACTTTTTATTATCTTGCACCTTTTTAGCCTCAATTTTATTACATCATTTTAGATTACCAACCATTCTTTAATTAATTGAGTCCAAAGGGTGGGTTTATGTCCTCTAATGGAAAGAGGGTTCAAACCAAAAGTTGTCTTAGGCATGAAAGAGACATCATACCATTGGTAATGAACCTCCCAAGGGATTAAACAATTAAGCATGACATCTCAATCTCATTCTTTAAACAAACAAGTTGTTTGAACCACTTTCAAAGAAAAATAAAAGCTAAGAAAGAAGGGAGGTTGCAGAGATTGTTACTGCTGAAAATGAGTGAGAAAAGCATAAATAAATACTTCAACTCAAATAAGATGGTGTCTAAGGCCTAAAACACCAAGCTCATGAAGACAATTACACTACAAGCATGCAAAACAAAGCTCAAATGCAACCAACAGCCCAAAATAGTGCTAAAACAAGTCTAATACAGTCCTAAAACGTGCTAGAATTGAACTAAAAAAAGCTAGATTAATATGCTAAAACATGGCACAAACTAGGCTAGTAAGCAAGACATAAGAAGGGGAGGCTAACCGCTCCAAATTTGGACTTCAAAACATGATTTTGGCCACTAAAAAAGCTCTAAAAATCAGTGTTTAAAAGCATAGAAAAAGATAGCAAAAGAGTAGGAAACACAAGGGCAATGGCCTTCAAAGCAAGGTACAAAGAAGAGTGGAACACCCCTCAACCTTTAATGGCCTTACAACCCAAGTTTCAGCCCAAAAATATAGAAGTTTTACAGCCCAAAAACACTTGGAAAATTGCAAGAAAAATAGTAGAGAAAGTAAGCTAATAGACAAAGCCTTATACCTTTTAAAGAGGAAATCAATTCCAAGCAACAAAACCAAGCAAACAACACCCTTAAGAGCTCTAACAAGGCTCTAGGATATCTCAGCTCAAGTATGGAGGGATTTGGTTAAGGGTGTATAGGCAAAGGTTAAGGATTTGTAGGCAAAAGTGTATGAATTTGCTAGAGAGAGAAAAAATTTTGTTCTAAAATGTTTCCAACCTTAAAACATGAGAGTGAGGTCTCTTATATATAGAAAACATGAATTCTCCTCAAGAATATCCAGCCCTATACATGGGGGCAGATGCATGCATCTGTGCAAACAGTTAGCACAGTTGTCACAAAATATCTACAAAAGAAACTGGTGGCCAGTAGGACACATCAGTGGCCAGAAACCAAAAAGTGATGGCCGACAACCTAAAAAGGTGGCCCGCAGGCCACCAGAAGCTGCAAGCTTGAAGAACCAAGGTTTAGTCCAAGAATGAGGCAACAAGAGTGTAGGATTTGAAGGGCTCAAAACTGTGGCATTCCGCTGAGGACTTCGAGCACTTGACGAGTATATAAACACTTATCATCAAGTGTGCATGAAATGGCATCCAAGTCGTAAGGACCGTCAAAGATGGGTTGTCTACAATGGCTTTTAAAAGTAGTACTCCAAATCTAATTGTTACAACAACTCTGGTTCTTACCCAAAACCATGTTCAAGTTCTAATAAATCTTGGAGAAAAATCAAAAAACTTAATGGCACCAAGTTTAAGAGATGGTAACAAAAATGACGTTCTATCTTACAACTCTTAATCTTACAGAGGATGAAAGTGTTCGGCAAGTTGTTGCTGCGGTGGATGCATGGATGCATTTTGATTTTCTTTGCAGAAATTACATCCACAATGGCCTAGACAACATGCTATATAATGTTTACAGCCCTCTGAAAATAGAAAAAGAATTGTTGGATTCTTTGGAGAAAAAATACAAGACAGAGGATGCCCGCATAAAGAAATTTGTTGTCGGTAAATTTCTAGATTTTGTTATGGTAGACTCCCAAATGGTAATTTTTCAAGTTCAAAGTTTTCAATTAATTTTACATGATATTCATGTTGAAGGTATGTCTCTTAGTGAGTTTTTCCAAGTCGTTGCATTAGTGGAAAAATTACCACTACCTTGGAAAGATTTCAAAAAGTTATTTAAAACATAAAAGCAAAGAGATGACCATGGACGAGCTAATTGTAAGACTGAGAATTGAGGAAGATAACTGTAAGGCTGAAAATAGGAATGGTAAAAATCCCATTGAATTCAAGGCTAATGTAGTAGAACAAGTGCCCAAACCGCATAACAAGAAGAGGAAGTTTGCTGGAGATGGTCCTGAACAAGGCGACAACAATGGCAATAAAAAGTTCAAAGGAAAATGCTATAATTATGGGAAGACTGGACATCGTGCCTCTAATTGCCGTTGCCCTAAGAAGGATCACAGAAGTACAAGCAAAAAGACCACCAACCAAGCCAATGTGACAGAAGTCGATTATATTTCTGACGGGGTAAAAGACATCAGTCTGCCTGCTGTGGTGTCTGAGGCTAATGAGGTTAGAAATCCCAAAGAGTGATGGGTCGACACTAGGGTAACTCGACATATTTGCATGGACAAAAAGACGTGCACTACTTATAATGAGTCTGTAAGTGGTGAACAAATATTCATGGAAAATTCATCTACTTCTGTTGTGGCTGGACAAGGGAAAGTAATCTTGAAGATGACATTAGGAAAGGAACCGACCCTTAACAACGTGCTACATGTATCAGACATCCAAAAGAATTTAGTTTTTGGTTCTTTGTTAAGTAAAAATGGTTTTAAGCTTGTAATTGAGTCTGATAAAATTGTATTAGCAAAGAGTGGTATGTATGTGGGTAAGGGATACATGAGTGATGGTCTTTTCAAGTTGAATGTAATGACTATTATACCAAAACCAGCCATGAATAAGAATAACACTTCTTTTGCTTTTATTCTTGAGTCAAATTTATGGCATGGTAGATTAGGACATGCGAATTTTGATGCTTTGCATAGACTAATTGGTTTAGATTATATACTAAAGTTTGAAATTGATCATAATCACAAATGTGAGATATGTATAGAAGCAAAACTAACTATGGCTCCATTTAAATAGGTTCAAAGAAAATCGAACCTCTAGAATTAATTCATACTAATATGTATGATCTTAAATTTGTTCAAACTAGAGGTGGCAAAAAGTATTTCATAACATTTATCGATGATTGCACAAGATATTGTTATGTATATTTACTTAGAAGTAAAGATGAAACCTTGAAAATGTTTAAACTCTACAAAACTAAAATTGAAAATGAACTTGATAAAACCATTGAAATGGTTAGAAGTGATAGGGGTGGTGAATATGATGTACCTTTAAATGAATTTTGTGCACAACATAACATTATTCACCAAACTACAGCACCCTATTCTCCATAGCAAAATGGAATTGCTGAAAGGAATAATAGAACTCTTAACGAAATGATGAATGCCATGTTACTAAGTTCAGACTTACCGCAGAACTTGTGAGGGGAAGTAATATTATCTGCTAATTATGTTCTTAACAGAATACCCACCAAGAAAACGAATAACACTCCTTATGAATTGTGGAAATATCGACCACCTTTCTACAAACACCTAAAAGTGTGTGTGTGAGGGGGGGGGGGTGTTTGGCAAAGGTAGAAGTATCTGTTCCGAAAAAGACTAGGATAGGACCAAAAATAATGGATTGTGTGTTTATTGGTTATGCACATAATAGTAGTGCATATCGGTTTCTGACTTATAAATCAGAAATACCTGATATACATGTGAACACTATTATAGAATGAAGGAATGCTGTGTTTTTTGACCATGTTTTTCTTTACAAGAAAGGACAAGAATTAAGTTCACAGAAAAGAGCATATGATTGTACACAAAGTCAAGAGAATATTGACAATCAAACGCAAGAGACTAGTAATGGTCTCAACCAACAAGATTTAATAGATGATGAACCAAGATGAAGTAAGAGAGCGAGAATATCAAAATCCTTTGGTCCATATTTTCTGACATACTTGTTAGAAAATAAGCCTCAGAGCTTTAAGGAAGCAATCTCAGGTCCTGAAGCACCTTTGTGGAAAAAGGCTGCTAATAATGAAATTGAATCTATTATGCAAAATTATACTTGGGAATTAGTGGATCTTCAACCCGATTCTAAACCTCTTGGATATAAATGGATATTGTAGACGCGCCCTTGGGCTTTGCTGCTACAGTTTGGACTCAAATGTCACGGTTCTGAATCTAATCCCGCAAAGTGCAATGCGAGAACGATAAATCACCAAAGAGTCCAAATCCGACAAATCATTTTGGAAAATTGATTTTTCAGAAAGAAGTGCCAAACATGGACTGCTTTGCTAGATACAGAGTCGCCACCTAAATATTTTATTTTGGGGGAATTTAGGAAACCCTGACTCGTGCCTAAGGCCACGTGTCCGTCATCACCAAAGTTGCCTCGGCTTGGGAACTTGGGTACGATTGGGGAAGGTCATCTATGAGCACCCCCGCTCACCTGATCAAAGATCGGCCTGCACTAAGCATGATATCTTGTTTTTGAAAACATATGCGTTCTTATTCCGATTAATTAGCTAGAATTACTATGTGATGCGCACAACACACAAGTATAGACTAGATCGCCTAATTTGGAACAAAGCATCGCATATTCGTTTGTTTGAAAATGGTTTGAAGTTTGCTACCCGGAAGTAGGCTAAAACACGGATTTCGATGAATTGTCCCAATTCAAGCAATCCAACCTTCACCCACAGGCATTCAGGCAGTTATATCATATAAGCAAATAGCCTCATGGCAAGCATGCTTTCATGTTAACACTCACATACATGCAAGATGCTAAAGCATAAACACTCATAGCATACTCCAAACCAAAACAAGAAACTAGTTAGAAATCATGCATGATCCTAGTTCATGTTAAGATGGCTAATGCATCGCATGCAAAGTGCAACTAGAATAGGCTCGGCTAATCTAAAATGGCATATGAGATGCGACAATTTGATACATGTATTCAAGTCAGAATTGAAATACAATGCAGTTAGTATGATGTGCCGAGCCCGATGCATGCAATACAGATGAATGATGCAAACATGCAAGCATAAGGTATGCTAAATGAAATAGGCCTTAGAACTAACCATCATAAGCGGTTAAGTAAAAGGGAGAAAGACGTGGGGTTGGAAGACACGCGTCACACACACGCACGCTTATTACACAATTGGCCCTCTCGACAGTGGGACCGAAAGAATAATACAAATGAGCTAATTAACTAACTAACAAGCTAATTAATTAATTACAAAACCAAATGAATAATTAGGTACAACTAATTATTACAACACTTAAATAATTAACAAATTAATTAAGCTACGAAAGTAGGTAAAGTAGCCTCGGGAAGAGGGACAAATGCATGCTCGATCGGCTTCGCTCAGAAATCCGTTGCCATGCTTCATGTTGCCTCTGTTTGCACTGCTTTGTACCTCTGAATGTTGTGCTAACTTCTGTGACACTTCTGAACCACCTTGTGGGCATGCTGAGAGGCCATCGACCAAACTATGGGACCATCGACCAAGGGATAGTGGTCATCGACCATATGTAAGGCTCTCGGCCAACAATGTTTAGCCGACCGGCACTAAAGATAGCCGATCGACCATCTCTTCCTTTGAAATGCTCCTATTGCTGGAGCAGAGGACAAACAGAGCATGGCAATACATTTACAAGACAATGTGTGCACAACCACCCTCCCTATCATGTCATGAGCTCAAGGAAATATGGTTCTCGACCCTCAGACCACCAATCACGTATTTCAATGCATGATGGCTAAAGGAGTCAAGTGTGCAATTCAATATCAAATGAAATACACGAAAACACATAAGGGGCCCCAACCTCTATCATGCTTGATCAAGAGGCAAGGGATGCATGCATAATGCTATGCAACTTAAGCATGCAAGCAAGCTAATGCAACATGATCATGCAAGCAAGTAATGTGCAATAGGCATACAACCTAAACAAGTAAACATGCAAGGCATGTAACAATAATGCCAATGACAAACGTGCAACAACATGTGATGCAAACATGTGACAACATGCAAAGGGACAAGTATATTTAGACCAATGTAATACATGCATGATGAACTTAACAAAGTAGCATAATCATGTAAGCATTATAATGTAATAGGCATGCAACAACGATACCAATGATAAGCATGCAACAACATGCAGTGGACTAGTATGCAAACATGCAAGGCAACTTAACAAAAAGGCATGCCAAATGTAATATAACTCAAGCATGCAACAACATGCAATAGGCCAAGTATGCAACAACGTGCAAGGCAAGCATGCAACAACATGCGAAAATAGACTTAAACTAATATGGATAGCCCTCAAATAGGCCCAAATCAATGGACATAATGCTAAGAAATGAGGGATAAAAGCATATACAAACATGCATGCTAATTGGCCTATCACCTAGGCATGAAGACACAACTCTTAAGCACACTTAAAAGAGACAAATTTGGACATGTGACAAACATGTTAAACTCTAAAACCATGCATGGAAAGATGCCAAACCAATCAAACTACACAAGTAAAGCATGTAAGAAAGCCTAAAGCTTGAGGCTAGCCAAGGGACTCAAACCATGGCCACACAAAGCAAGCCCCAAAGGGCCAAGGGGACCTAAAACAGTCCCAAGGCAGGTCTAAACAAGACCAAAAACAAGCTCAAAACTAGCCAACACAAGCTATAACACAACGCCAAAAACATGAGGCATGCAAGGCTACCAAAGAGGGTGTTACACTACACCTATCAAAACCAAACATGGCATGACTTAAGCCAATAAAATCAGAGTTATGGCATGTTAGAATGAGCCTAAAAACCCACTTAGATGGCATCCCAAAGGCCTAAACATGATGGCATACACAATGACACATTCATGAGGCATAAAACACAAACTCTTTAAAGCATTAAAGGAGTGTTAAGTGCAAGCAGGTGAGCATGAAACATAGATTGAAATAGCATAAAAAATGATGCCAAATCACTGAAATGGCCCAAGTAAAGCATGCTAGTGACTTGGACTCTCAAAACTAACAAGTTAAAATGCATGGTGGCTATAAAAAGCATGGCATGCATGGTTAAAATAACTCAAATTAGAGCTCTAGCATGTTATAACAGGGCTAAAAGCTTCATGGTGTTGAGCCAAAATCATGCTAAAATGACATGTTACAACATGATGCATGTTGAGGCAAACAAGAGGATTGCATGACAAGTATATGAAGCATATAAGAGGCCATCAAACCAACTTGAAACAGAGGTATATTATGGCAAAACAAAGCCTAATACACACTGAAATAAAGCTAAAACAAGCTAAGCATACAAGCCACCAACATAAGTCATTTATGTAAGCATTCAAGACAACAAGGAGAGGAGATGACCCTCTCCTATTTAAGACCACAAAACCACCTTTCCACCACTGAAAATCCTTTGGATTTCATTGGTAGAAAGATTATGCAAAGCTAAGAGCAAGGGCCAAAAGGGATGGCCGAAAACAAGGCCTAACAAGGCCTTGGAGAGGGTAAACAATCCCAAACCAAAAAGTGACCTTAAAGAAGGTCTAAAGCAAGTAAAATCAGAACTTTTATTAGTTAAGAGTTAAGCTTAAAACAATAAGCAAGATACGCTAAAAACTTAAGCAAGAATGGGGTATTAAAAGCAAGAATGCTCACCCTTGTAGAACCTCTTCAAGAACAAAGCTCAAGTAATTTTTCCAAGCTTAAACCACTCCAAGAACTCTGAAACTAACTCCCTAGTGCCTCAGCAAAAAGAGAATGGTGTATTGCTAGGTGCTCTAGTGCAAAAGTAAGACAAAATCACACTTTAAGGCACAAAATACACACACAAATCAAGAGAGAGGGAGATATAGAGACAGATAGATACAACTTCTCTAACTCTAATTTTCAGAACCTTTGAGAAGGGAGGAGGGCCTCCCCTCTTATAGAATTCCAAATTCTAAAGCTTCTAAGAAAAGCTAAGTAAGGGTCAAATCCCTCCATACACGTGTATGGAGGGGGCTAATTGTGGATGCCAGCTGTGCCAGCTGGCACAAAATATCTGCAAAAAGCAGATAAACAGGGCTCAGCTAGAGAAAATGGCCGATCGACCAACACAAGGGCTGATCGACTAAAAAAAGTGTCGATCGGCCAACACTTTTGGCCGATGGGTTGAGGGGATGGCAAACAAGCCACCCTCTTCCCTCAGAAGCAAAAGCATAAGTGTTTGGTCCACAACCAAGCACAAAACAAACAAGTTGAGAGATCTTGAGGCAAGGCGCGTGGCCAAGACCTCCAAGAACTTAAAACGAACACGAGCATGGATGATCATCGAGTGTTCAAACGATGACGTCCAAGTCTCGAGGACGGTCAAAAATAGGGTGTCTATAGTTGCCCCTCTTTGACAAAACTCGAAAGTCATAAAAATGACGGGAGTGAATGTCAAAGCCTAGAGACGACCCATTTTTGACGAGGACGAAGACTTAGGGGTGGTTTGGTATCCCCTTTATAATCCATCTTTTTATCTTTTTTCCATCACATCACCTCTCTACTTTTCTGTACATCTTTTCGTAAAAATACGAAAAGTGCACTTTTTTAGATCATTCCAAATAACCCCTTAGACACGCATACAAGATAACAACGATATGTGCCCGAAGGCAGGGGCAGAATGCGAATGACATGCATAATGCCGAACATAACTTATGATCATGCAAAGAAAGCTGTAACGAAGCAGAACATGCAACAGTTTTAAGCAGGCGAATGCAAATCTAACTACATTACATGCAGAAAGGATGTAAGAGAATTATACAATTCTCACTGCATCTCACGTGGAGAATACAATACCGTCCGGTTCGTCTGGTCTCGTCAGCTTCAAATGAACCATACATACAATATCGTGCCTACAAAAGAAAGAGACTTAACAGGTACAATATCGTTAGAAACATGCATAACAATGCAAGTGAAAAATGCGTGACAACGCGAGTGAAGTGTGAAGTGCATGACAATGCATGTAGAACGTGCAAAACAACACAAGTCAGAGAGGGTGCGAAACAACGCAAGTAGAATGTGCGAAACAACGCAAGTAGAACGTGCGAAACAACGCAAGTTAGAGAAAGTGCAAAACAACGTAAGTTAGTCATGTTGCAAGACAATGCAAGTCAGATGGGTTTGCAAAACAATGCAAGTTAGATGGGTTTTCAAAATAATGCAAGTTAGATAAGTTTGCAAAACAATGCAAGTTGGATAAGTTTGCAAAACAATGCAAGTTAGTGGGTTTGCAAAACAATGCAAGTTAGTGAGTGCAAAACAATGCAAGTTAGTGAGTTTGCAAAACAATGCACAAGTTAGTAGGGGTGCAAAACAATGCACAAGTTAGTAGGGGGTGCAAGACAATGCACAAGTTAGTAGGGGTGCAAGATAATCCACAAGTTAGTGGGGTGCAAGACAATGCACATAACGAGCAAGACAATGCAAGTTATAGGAGGTGCAAAACAATGCACATAACGAGCAAGACAATGCAAGTTATAGGGGGTGCAAGACAATGCACATAACGGTGCGAGACAACGCGGGTTTAGTGTAACGTATAATCAATGCAAATTAGAGATGTACATAACAATGCAATGCACTAACAAATGCAGGTAAGGTGCGCAAGATAGCGCGAACAATGCAATGCACTAGCAAGTGTAGGTGAAATGCGCAAGATAGCGCGAATGAAATGCATGCTCAATGCAAGTAGAGTGCACAAAATAGTGCGATGTGCAAAATAGCGCGATAAAACGCATGCACAATGCAAGTAGGGTGCACAAAACAGTGCAAATGATATACAATGTAACGAAGCAATGCAAATGATATGCAATGCATTTGAGATGATCAAACGATAAGCAGTACAAAACCACACAATTATCATAAAGGGATGGAGATGCAACATCAAACTACTTTTAACACAGAAAAGGCAGTGGGCACGAGCCGAACGACGCCTAACACAGGCTAAGTGCCTACATCCTCAGTACTGGCCTCAACCCAGCATGGATGCTTACATATAACAGAACCGTGTTTCAATGTGAAAAGGGTGCGAGCACATGCAAAACCATGTGTTTTGTAGAGAGACCACAAAGTACAAGTAATTGGGTGGTATGATACAAGTGAGGAATGATCTGCTGAGGAAAGATCGTGATCCTACATGCTGAATGCAACAAACTAAAATATGATGCAATGGATGCAATGGATGAAGTGAAAAAAGGCGCGCGACCAAACCACATTTTGCCTAGAAAAGGCATAGACACAAAACAAACCACGTCTAACACAGAAATGGTGCCGTCACCCTCAAACTACAATTTCCTTAGTGGAATAGGCGCGTACACATAATCACATAACCATGCTTTAACGCGAAAAGTATGAGCACATGCCAGACTAAGCTTAACACAGAAAGGCTGTAGGCGATACAATGGATATGCAGTGAATGCAACAAACTACAATGCAATATACTCTATATGGAGTGAATAAGGCATGTGGCCAGACCACATTTTGCCTAGAAAAAGGCATGGACACAAACAAACCACGTCTAACACAGAAATGGTGCCGTCACCCTCAAACCACAATTCCCTTAGTGGAATAGGCGCGTACACATAATCACATAACCATGCTTTAATGTGAAAAGTATGGGCACATGCCAGACTAAGCTTAACATGGAAAGGCTGCAGGCGATATAATGGATATGAAGTGAATGCATGCAATAAATGCTATGTACAATGCAATAGACATACTAGATGATGTAGTTAGAAAGTGAAGGTACCTTACAGAGGCAATTGGCAATGACCTACCTCAGCAATGTCCTACCTCAGGCTGATGTCGGAATCTTCCCTTTCTTCTCGGTTGAACCACAAGTACTACTTTTCTTCCTGGCTATGGTCGTTGCTTTCCCTATTCTCCAACAGGGTGACAGACTACGTTGGTTCAGTATCCAGAATTGGGGTGTGCACACGCTATCTCAACCTATGGGGCTTCCATACAGATTTCAAGCCAGGGATACACCCTTGGGTATTCAAACCAGACTTTAGTCTCGGAAATTCCAAACCTTTGCGTTCTAGGCATGAGCCATTTGAACTCTAGTTTCCACCATCTCAGTTGATCTCTTAGGAACTCATAACAAACACAGGCAGGTGGCTATAACAGACCACCGGAAGTCGTTCGGGCACGACAAACACCAAAGGAATTGCACTTTCAGAGGATTTAAGGTGTCATAGACCAGGATAGGATGCGAATACGTCCAAGCGCGTCTCATGCGAGAGGAGAAAGGTACCAGTCAAACTGAACCGGAACTTCTCTCAAGAGGTGAGTGGCAGTGAACCACTCTACTCTGATGGAGATCTCCCCTCGTGTTCTTCGAACTCTTACCTTCAACTCACAGTACAAAGGCGCTGAAATGCTGAGAAGGAGCAACATCTGCTGGGGAAGCCACGGATGCCGCTTTTCTTCCTGATCATTTTCACAACTTTCCCTCAGGAACTCATTGCAAACACAGCCAAGATAACTCTGGTAGGGAATGGTACTCAGGGAGAGCACTTTTGATTGCCATTCTGGCTTGAAGCTGTCAACACAGTATTCGGTTCACATTGAACACACAGCTCGTACAACATACTGCTCATTATGAACACATAGCTCATAACACAGTACTCAATTTATTCTGCGCACAGCGAATTTTGAACAAACTGCTCATTCTGAACAGACAAGATGCGAAAACAAAACATACAAAAGTTGAAACAAACTCGGATGCTCCAAATTTTCCCTCTTTTCTTTTGCTTCACAACCTGGAACCTATACAGCTTCAGATAGGTCCTGGTTCTACTGTTCTGACATGACCTGGGTTGAACCCTACGATTTTATGAAAGAATGAATCTTGTTTTGTACAAATGTGGAGAATGGCACAGCACTTCGAGCACAAAACTATTTTTTTGAAATCGAGAAGTGAGTTCTTGACCGGGTATTGAGTCTACGACTGAGCACAGAGCACTACGACTCAACAAGGAAAAACAAAAGGTAAACAACCTAAACACATCGAGAAACACTCGAAACGACTCAAAACAAGAATCAAGACAAACAAAACAAAAGACACGACACTTAGATGTGCACAGGGAGCCCGTTTCTCTGGGTATTGTTTCCCCCCTTTCTCATTTGTGATTCTCACATCACTCACCCTTTTCTCACTTTTTATCTCAGCGGACATCTCTCTATTCTTCAATCTCTTATTTTTTAATCCCTCCCCCGGGCGGTTGATGGATAAACAAGAAGTTGCGGGCTCCTGCCCCTAGCATTCCTCTTGATTCTTCTTCTTTTGCTCATAGTAATGAACTTTCCCATAGTGGGGTTGCACTACAACTGGGTGTGTAGCAAATCGGCAGCTGATATCGGTTGACGATGCTCTGTTGGGGAGTTTGGACGTGATCAGATGTGTCCAGATGAGAGAGTGGAATATCTTAATCCATTCCAGTTCGTGCCTCGCACTTTGCTGGATACCTCGCTGCTTGGAGGATGAGAGAGCTTTCAGCCCTTTACTGCCAGCTTTAGCTGTGCCCTTTCTAGCAAGTAGAATGCCCTTCTTGGCAAGTACGTTGACAATGGGGAAAAGTCAGAACACCTGACTTTACTGTGCCCCTAGTTCATCATTTTGACCATTTTCTATTTTGGCTTTCTACTAAAACAATTTTAATCAATATGGGAGTTAGATTAACATACTTGTTCAACTCTCTGATTTGAAATCATGCAAGCTAGTTTGTGAGCACTGAAAATTTTTCTTTCTTTTTGAGTCCAAGAAATGGTCCAGTTTTGGAAAAAATGGAATAATTTTCAAGAAAATTAGTCAACCTCAGTAAAAATTCTCAAAAATTGTTTTTGCAAACGTCCACTACTTGGCGAGCACGGAACCTACTCTTGAGATGCACAACCTCAGATTCATAACAATGGAATACTGCCCCTTATCTGAAGGACATTGCATGGCAACGTAAAGTTGCCCCTTGTTTGAATGGCACCACAACACATTGTAGAGCAATGGAGAGTTGCCCCTTGTCTGAATGGCACTGCAGCGTATTGTAGTCAATCCTCAGAGTGATGAACACAACCAAACTCTCTCGGATATAGAGAAGGAAAGGTTGATCAAAACCATTACATGGGCACAATCAATTTGGAAGTGTTTGTGGCTGGACTTCAGAATGAAGTTACCTACATATCCCAAACATGGGAATCAAGCCTTACGTAGTTCAGGTTAGGTTTACTCGTGTATTAACCCTCACCTTTTACGCTCTAACTTCTGCCAAGGCCGCCCTTTGTGGGTTTTTAACCTTGCGAGCTTAGTTTTTATAGTTTTAAATTTTCTGTGCTCTAACTTTTGCCTAGGTTGCCCTTTCGGGTTTTCGACCTAGCAAGCCACTCAGGGAAAATATTTCTTCAACTTGTCCATGTTGATCGGTTGGGAGAACTCTAGGCCATCTAGGTCTATCAGAACGACAACTCCGCCCGACCAGATAGACTTGATGATGTAAGGACCAGTCCAATTGGGTCTGAACTTGCCCCTAGGGTCATGGATGGGAGCTCGGTTGTCTTTGAGCACTAAATCTCCTTCTTTTTTAATTCCTGGACTTAACTTTCTTATTGAAAGCCCTGGCAATTCTGCGTTGATAACCCTGAACATGGTACAGTGCTTTCAGCCTTCGCTTATCAAACAGCATGAGTTCTTCGAACCTGCTCTGCTGCCAATTTACCTCAGCTATCTGACACTCAGCCAATACTTGAAATGACGGAACCTCAACTTCGATAGGTAGAACGACCTCCATCCCATAAACGAATGAATACAGAGTCGCTCCAGTAGAAGTTCTAATTGACGTCTGGTAGCCCCACAGAGCAAACGACAACTTATTTGGCCAGTCCTGGTAGGTTTCCACCATTTTTTGCAAAATATGTTTGATGTTTTTGTTGGCGGCCTCAACTGCTCTATTGGTCGGCGGCCGATACGTAGGCGACTTGTGAAAGGCCACGTTGTATTTGTCCAACAAGTCAATCACTTCCTTCTTAAAGTGGGAACCATTGTCTGAAATAATCTCGTTCGGGACCCCGTAGCGACAGATGATGTTATTTCGGATGAACATGGCGACATGCGAAGCCTTCAATACCGCATAAGACTGGGCCTCAACCCACTTTGTGAAATAGTCTATCGCGACCAGAATGAACTCATGCCCATTGGACCCCTTTGGAGTAACAACCCCGATCACATCAATCCCCCAAACTGAAAATGGCCATGGCGAAGTCATATTGTATAACTTCGACGATGGAATGTTCATACGGTTTGCATGGATCTAAAATTTGTGGCATCGCTGGACAAAGCCAATACAATCCTCCTCCATGGTGGACTAGTAGTAACCCTGTCTAAGGATCTTTCGGGCTAGCATCACCCCGTTCATGTGTGCTCCGCACTCTCCTGCATGGATGGCCTCCATCAGGCACTTGGACTCTTCAGCATCAACACACAGCTTATGCATCCCGAGATGACCTCTCTTATACAGTTTACCCCCGCAGACGATGAACTAAGCATCCATTCTTCGAATTGCCCTCTTATCTATGGCATTTGCCCCTGGTGGATACACCTCCTTTTCCAAGAAGTTCTAGACATCGTAATACCAGGGGTTCTTATCTTGAACCTCATCTATGGCAGCAATCAACTCTTAGGCTGGCACAAATTTTTGGTTAATGATGATCGGACGCATCCGGACTCCAAAAGGGATGTCTATCATAGAAGATAGAGTTGCTAGTGAATCTGCGAACCTGTTGTTCTCTCTTAATAGATGAGCAAAGTTTAGTTTCTCAAACCGAGGAATTAACAAGTCCAAGGTCTGATGGTAGATTCTCATCTTTCTTCTTTGACTTTCCAATCTCCTTTAGCTTCAGACACAACAAGGTTCGAGTCCCCGATGACGTCCAACCGTTTTGCCCCTAGTTCTAGGGCGGGTTCTAAACCGGCAATGCATGCCTCATACTCTACCTCATTGTTCGACACTTTGAACCAGAGTTTGAATGCTAGGGGTATACGGGAATTGTCAGGCGCTATCAGTAGCACCCCTATCCCTTACCCGTATTGGTTTGACGCTCCGTCAAAGTACATCGTCCAAGTTTCGTCTTCGACATGCAAAATAGCCTTGTTTGGGAATAGGTACTCAACTGCTTCATCCCCTTCCACAGGGTGATCGGCTAGGAACTCCGCTACCCCTCTTCCCTTTACTGACTTGTGAGTCACATACTTCAGATCGAATTTGGAAAGCAGAAGCAACCAACAGGCTAGCCTACCCGTAAGTGCCGGTTTCTCGAAGAGATATTTGATGGATCTAATCTCGAAACCAGCATTATTGAGTGAGCTAACAGGTAGTGCCGCAGCTTCCTGGTAGCCCATACCAAGGCCAGACAAGCCTTCTCCAGCGGAGTGTAGCGGGCCTCGTAACCCATCATCTTCTTGCTCAGGTAGTAGATAGCTCTCTCCACTTTGTCCTCAGACTCTTGCGCGAGCATGCAGCCCATTGTAGTTTCAGTCACTAAGAGATACAAAATCAACGGTTTCCCTGGCTCAGGCGGTGATAACACGAGTGGGTTCTGTAAGTATTGCTTGATCCGTTCAAAAGCAGCTTGGCATCGGTCGTCCCATTGGAACTTCGTTCCTTTCTTCAGGAGACCAAAGAGTGATTCACAAGTCAAGGTTAATTTCGAAATAAACCGTCTTATGAATTGCACTTTACCCAGAAAGCCTCGCACCTCCTTTTCAGTCTTTGGTGGTGGCATTTCTATGATGGCCTTGATTTTGGAAGGGTCGACTTCGAAACCTCTCTGTGTAATCAAGAACCCCAGCATTTTCCCTGCTGTAACACCAAACGTACACTTCTGAGGATTCAGCTGCAACTGAAATTCTCTGATCCGTTGAAAGAACTTTTGCAAGGCGGTGTAGTGGCCCTCTCTTTCTTTGGACTTGACAATCATGTCGTCTACGTACACCTCAACCTTTTTGTGGATCATGTCGTGCAATATCGTGGTCGCAGCCCGTTGATATGTAGCTCCAGCATTCTTCAGCCCAAACGACATCACCCTATAACAACAGGTCCTTCACGGGGTGATAAAAATAGTCTTCTCCCGGTCTTTGAGTGCCATTATGATCTAGTTGCAGCCTAAAAAGCCATCCATGAATGAGGGCAATGCATGCCTCGCTGTGAAGTCCACTAACTCATCGATATACGACAGAGGAAAGTCATCCTTCAGACTGGCTTTGTTCAATTCCCTGAAGTCCACACATACCTGTAGACGTCCCCGAACGTCCCGGGAGGGAAATCCCGTTTTGTTCATTTGGACTCACTACAGTTCAGGACTCAAAGTCACGGTCCTGTATCTAATCTCACAGAGTGCAATGCAAGACCGAGAATCATCAAAGAGTCCAAATCCGACAAATCATTTTTGAAAACAGATTTTTTGAAAGAAGTGCCAAACATGGACTGCTTTGCCAGATACAGAGTCGCCACCGAAATATTTTATTTTGGGAAATTTAGGAAACCCTGACTCGTGCCTAAGGCCACGTGCCCGTCATCACCAAAGTTGCCTCGGCTTAGGAACTTGGGTACGATTAGAGAAGGTCATTTCGTGAGCACCCCCGCTCGCCCGATCAAAGATCGGCCTTTACTAACCATGATATCGAGTTTTGAAAACATTATGCGTTCTTATTCCGGTTATTAGCCTAGATTTACTATGTGATGCGTACAGCATACAAGTATAGACTGGATCGCCTGAATTGGAACAAAACATCTCATGTTGGTCTATTTGAAAATGGTTTGATAGTGCTACTCGTAAGTAGGCTAAGATGTGGATTTGGCACCCTCGGGTGGGCTTAGAAAACAAGATGATTTGCCACTCTCAAGTGGGCTTAAAACTCACAATTGATGAATTGTTCCAATCCAAATAACCCAACCTTCATCCACAGGCATTCAGGCCGTTATATCACATAAGAATATAGCCACACGGTAAACATGCTGTCATGGCAGTCACTCATACACATGCAAGGATGCTAAAGCATAAATACTTACGTAGTACTCCAAGCCAAAACAGAAACTAGTTAGTAATCATATGCATGATCCTAGTTCATGTTAAGATGGCATATGAAATGCTACAACTAACACATATTCAACTTTGGAATTGAAATACAATGCAGTTAGTATGATGCGCCGAGCCTGGTGCATGCAAGACAAATGAATGAATGCAAACATGCAAGCATAAGTATGCTAATTGAAACATGACCTAAACTAACCAACAAAAGCAAGTAAGTAAAAGGGACAAAGACGTGGGATTGGAAGACATACACCCACTCACGTACACTTATTACAATTGTGCCTTCACTCGGAGGGTCCGAATAAATAATACAAGCGACGTAATTAACTAACTCACAAGCTAATTAATTATTACAAAACCGAATTGAATAACTAGCTACAACTAATTATTATACAACTTCATTAATTAACAAATTAATTAACTATCAAATGAAAGACAACAAACAAATAAGGAAAGCAGTAATCGATGCTGTTCCAGCTCTGTTGAAGAAGAGGAAGACGTGTGCTCGCTTCGGTTCCTCGCCTCGAAACACCTTCTGGTTGCTCTTTAGAGGCTCTGTTTGCAGGGTGTCTTCCAGTGTTTGTTGCTGGAACTAACCAAAACAATGTTGGGGGATTCACCAGTGGCCTGCCGGCCAAGAAAGGAGAGCCGCCAGCCAAAGATGGTCCATTGCCGGCCAAGGGTGACACAATGTCGGCTATCAGTGGCAGGCTGCCGGCCACTGGTGTGCTGTGACACCAAACTGCAACGAAGCACAAAATAGAGAAAATGGAGGGTCTCCCAAGGACATGTATGCACTATGCCACCCCAAATCACTTCAAAACATCAAGGGAGAGGCCTAGTCGGATCCACGACCATCAATCACGCATCCCGATGCATGATGGTCAAAGATCCAACTTGCGCAAATCAATATGAAAATGAATGCATAAATGAAGCGAGTAAAGCCAAGAACTCTATCATGAATCGTCAAGAGCTTCGGCGACCGAAAATTGAGACACGTTCCATCACTCAGAGTATGAAACGTCCCTCGTTTCTCGTGCTCAGATTAAAACTTAATCCGAACAATGCAATGCAATGCATGTATGCTTTATGTAGCTCAAATATGCAATATGAGGCTCAAATATGCAAGGCATGCCAAATGCTATGCAACTAAGCATGCGAGTTTGCAAACTAAGCTAATGTAACGCAAACACACTAAGTATGCACCAAGGATACACAATGCAACTAGCTAAATGACATGCAAACATGCGAACGTGATATGAAGCAAGCATGCGACCAATGTAATGCAACATGTCAAATATGCATTGGTGGGCTTAAACCATAAAGGGGCAGACCTCAACCCATCCCAAAACAGTGGCCAAAGTGCAAGGAAGCAAGGCCAAAACAAGCGGATTAAGCATGTTCATACAAGAGGCAAATGAAGCACATAAACTAGAGCTATATGATACAATGCTGGCAGGTCTCAAACACCTCAAAACAGTCACCCTACATGCCATATTGATGCTGAAAATGCCATGATCATACACCAAAACAAGCTCAAATGATATGCCCAAACAATGGACCCTTTAAGCACATGAACTACAACTATGTAATGCAATGCATGAGAGTTTTATCCAGCCCAAAACAGAGTTTCTACATGTTAATTTAGGGCCTAAAACATGCTGGAAAATAGTCAAAACAAACTAGAAAAGCATGCTCTCCTTTAGGCCATTCTAAGAATTTAAACCATAACCATGCAAAGAAATGCACAAGCTACCTTAACACCTCAAAATAGAGCTTAATCACAGCAAAATACGGACTATTGCAGGCGAAAGTTAAGCTAGCACATGTTAGGAAGATAGGCTAAAACATGAAACAAGCTATGGCTGGGGATCAAAATTACACTACAAGTGTATTATGCAAGCATAGAGTGACAAAACCAACCCAAAACAGGTTCATGGCATGGTAAAACATCACCAAAACCCTACTGAAATGGACTCAACACAAGCTAAGCACACGTGCTACTTTGATGAGCTATGAATGGAGTTATACTACAAATGCTAGATGCAAGTAGAATATGACCAAACCAGCCTTGGACAGGGCCAAGGAAGGTCCTAAAAGTCACAAAAAAAGGCCTGAACCAAGCCTCAAAAATGCATAAAGGGATGGTCCTTTGGAAGGCCAAAAATGCAAGCAAAGAGGAACATCAAGAGAGGGGGCCACCCCCTCTGATTAAGGACCTCAAAACCACACCTTTACCACTGAAAATCCACTGGATTTTAGTGGTAGGAAGGCCAAACCAAGGCTAGCTCGGAGGCCTCAAGGTATGGCTTAAAACAAAGCCAAACAAAGCATACAAGAGGGCTACACACCCGTAACAGCAAAATGACCTTGAACAAACTTAAAAAGGACTTAAAAACAAGACTTTTTCCAGTTATAAGCAAAGCCTAAATCAATATGTAAAGAGGGCTAAAGCAAGGTGCAAGAAAGTGTAAAAATGGGGGAAATGCATACCCTTGAAGACCCTCTTCGAAACCAACAATTTCAGGGGGTGGAAGCTTGCTTTCAAACCTCAAGAAGAGCTCCCAAGAAGCTTGGTTCAGTGGTGGTGGTGTGTCTCTATGTGTTGTAGTGTAAAAGTGCAAGGAAATCCAATTTCTAAGCACTAAACTCAAGCAATATAGAGAGAAAGGGAGTTTTTCCTCTTCGAAAGTTCAGAACCCTGTATAAGGAAGAAGCCTCTTCCTTATATAAAGGAATGAAAAGCCAAAGCTTCTTCAAGAAGCTTTGCAAGGCCTTCATCCCTCCATACACGTGTGTGGAGGGGAGCAAACAAAAATCTAGCTGGCTCAAAAGATCTGGAGGAAAACCAGCTGAGATAGGGGTGGTGTCGGCCATCAGTAATGGCCATCAGTAATAGCCGGTAGTGGCACACTAATGGCCGGCAGGGCATCACCAATGGCCAGCAGTGCCATGCCATGGCCGGCAGTGAACCAAAAGGTCCACTAAGAGAGGTCCGAGCCAAGGTCCAAGAAAGGGGCAGAAAGGATACAAGGTCCGGGAAGCTCGGACCGGTGACGTTCCGCCGCGACAGTCGAGTACTCAACGAGCAATCGAACTAGTTGTTGGGTGTACCTACAAGCACAACCAAGTCTTGATGATGGTCAAAAATGGGTTGTCTACAGTTGCCCATCTTTGACAGAACTCAACAGTCACAAAGTGACGGGAGTGAGTGTCAAAGCCCAGAGACGACCCATTTTTGACAAGGCCGAATACTCAGACAATCAATCAATATAGGCATGCAGAGATGCACCCGGAGGCTGGGGCAAAATGCAAACGGTATGCAAGATGCAAGAGCATGACTAATAATCATGCCGAGAATGCTGTAATGAAGCATAACATGCAACAGTTTTAAACAGGTGAACAACAGTCCTACATATTCCGACAGGAAGGATGTATGAAAATTATGCAAGTCTTACCACGTTTCATGCAGAGTGCATATAATACATGTGCGGCTCGTCTGGTCGTGCCAGCTTCAAATGAACCGTACATACAATATCGTGCCTGAAAGAGAAACAAAACTTAACAGGTGCAATTTTGTTAGAAGTGTGCATAACAATGCAATGGAAAGTGCGTGACAACGCAAGTGAGGGGATGCATGACAATGCGGGTGGAAGGGAGTGCATAACAATGCGACGCCGGCGCATGCATAACAATGTGTTTCGAAACAAGCATAACAATGCGGGAGGTTGCCTAAACACATGTAAGTAAAGTATGCAGTAACGCATACAATGTGTAACCTCTTGTGAGATGCATAAACACATTTAAGTAAAGCATACGTGGAAACGCATGCAATGTGTAAGCAAGCAAGGTATGAACACATGTAAGTAAAGCATGCGGGATTAACGCAAGCAATGTATATGGCAGGAATGAACACATGTAAGTAAACTATGCAGTAGCGCATACAATGTGTAACCTCCTGTGAGATGCATAAACACATGTAAGTAAAGCATGTGGGATTAACGCAGGTAATGCGTATGGCAGGAATGAACACATGTAAGTAAAGTATGCAGTAATGCATATAATGTGTATGGTAGGAATGAGCACATGTAAGTAAAGTATACAGTTGCGCATACAATGTGTAACCTCCTATGAGATGCATAAACACATGTAAGTAAAGCATGCGGGATTAACGTAGGCAATGTGTATGGCAGGAATGAACACATGTAAGTAAAGTATGCAGTAACGCATACAATGTGTATGGCAGGAATGAACACATGTAAGTAAAGCATGCGTGGAAACGCATGCAATGTGTAACCACCTAAGAATACATATACACATGTAAGTAAAGCATGCAGTAACGCAAGCAATTTGTATGGCAGGAATGAACACATGTAAGTAAAGTATATAGTAACGCATACAATGTGTAACCTCCTGTGAGATGCATAAACACATGTAAGTAAAGCATGTAGTAACTCAAGCAATGTCTATGGCAGGAAATTATGACAACTCATGATAAGGAAGTGCATAACGATGTGTGACAAGAAAATGCATGACAATGCATGATAGAGAAAATGCATGACAATGCATAATAAGGATAAGGAAATGCATGACAATGCATGTAAGGTGCGCATGATGATGCGTGATGAAGAGAATGCATGACAATGCATGATAGAGAAAACGCATGACAATGCATTTTAGAGATATGTAAAACAATGCATGATGTTTAAGGAATGCAATAAACAAACCTAGCAGTGCTTTAGAAAGCACCTCATGGGGTGAGTGGTGATGAACCGCTCTACTCTGACGGGGATCTCTCCTCGTGCTCTTCGAACACTTACCTTCAACTTACAGTACAAAGGTTCTGAAATACTGACAAGGGTTCTTAACGTAGAACACTTTGGATGCTGCCTTTCTTCCTGATCATATTCACAACTTTCCCTATTCTCCAGGTGATAGACTAGGTTGGTTCAGTATCCAGAATTGAGGTGCATACACGCTATCTCAACCTATGGGGATTCCATACAATTTCAAGCCGAGGACACGCCTCTGGGTATTTAAACCAGACTTTAGTCTTGGAAATCCCGAACCTTTACGTTCTAGGCATCAGCCATTCGAACTCTAGTTTCCACCGTCGCAGTTGGTCTCCTAGGAACTCAATGCAAACACAGGCAGGTGGCTATACCAGACCACTGGAAGTCGTTCGGGCACGACAAACACTAAAGGATTTGCACCTTTAAAGGATTTAAGGTCTCCTAGACCGGCGGAGTGCACAAGACAGTGCGAATGAAGATGCACAAAACAGTGTGATACAGGTAAGGTGCGCAAGATAGCACGATCCAATGCACTAACAAGTGTAGGTAGGATGCGCAAGATAGTGCGAATGATAAACTGCACAAAATAGTGCGGTGCGCAAGAAAGCGTGAGTGCACAAGACAGTGCGATGCGCAAGAAAGTGCGAGTAATTTGAAATGCACTAAATAGTGCGATACGCTAAACAGCGCGATTGATTTGAAATGCACTAAACAGTGAGATACGCTAAACAGCACGATTGATTTGAAATACACTAAACAGTGCGATACGCTAAACAGTGCGATACGCTAAACAGCGCGATTGATTTGAAATGCACTAAACAGTACGATACGCTAAACGACGCGAGTGATTTGAAATGCACTAAACAGTGCGATACGCTAAACAGCGCGAGTGATTTGAAATGCACTAAACAGCGCGATATGCTAAACAGCACGATTGATTTGAAATGCACTAAACAGTGCGATACGCTAAACAACGCGATTGATTTGAAATGCACTAAACAGTGCGATACGCTAAACAGCGCGAGTGATTTTGAAATGCACAAGATAGTGCGAGCGAGATACAACCACAAGATGCACAAGACCGTGCAAGTGAGATACAAAGTGTAAGCGCACAAGACAGTGTGAGTGAGATAAAATGCACAAGAAAGTGCGATAAAATGCACAAGAAAGTGCGATAAAATGCATCTTCTATGCAAGTATGGGGCATTTTCCATGTATGAAACAGGAGCATATTCTATGCAGAATTGAAAGCAAGCATATTCTATGCATGAATCATAATGATGCGCGGCACGCATGCAACAAAAGTAAATATGAAAGTTGACATTCTATGCAATAGAGGAGCATCAAATATGTACTCTGGTGCCTCCGATTTACCTCTCGGAGGACTTGGCAACACGCTCAACTCAAAAGGGGATACCTTGTCTTTATTGGCGAGAGATAACGTCTGCTGCTGCTTTAATTGCCATTCTGACTTGAGGCAGGCTTAGACTTGGGGTTGAGATACACTCATACTCCAGAGAAACGGCGAGGCCTGAGAAGGTGCACCTGGAATGCAGTCTCGGAATTGCCGAAATTGAAACATGCTAAGATGCTCCAAATTTTCCCTCTTTTCTTCTGCTTTGAAGTCTGGAACCTATACAGCTTCAGATAGGTCCTGGTTTTACTGTTTTCACGTGACCTGGGTTGAACCCTGCGGCTTTATGAAAGAGCAAATTCTATTTTGCACAAATATGGAGAATGGCACAGCACTCTGAGCATAAAACGATTTATTTGAGAAAAGGGGTCTTAACCGGGTATTGAGCCTACGACTGAACACAGCGCACTACGATTTAACAATGGAAAACAAAAGGTAAAACAACCTACACACAAACACAGACACTCAAAAACGACTCAAGACAAGAATCGAGATAAAACAAAAAGACACGACACTCTGACGTGCATAGGGAGCCTGTTTTTCTGGGTATTGTTTCCCACCCTTTCTCATTTGTGATTCTCACATCACTCGGCCCTCAAGCTCGGTTTTTCTCTCAAAACCCTTTTCTCGTTTTTCCTCTTAGCGCACATCTCTCTATTCTTTAATCTCTCGTTTTTTCATCCCTCCCCAGGGTGGTTGATGGATAAACAGGAAGTTGCGGACTGTTGCCCTTAGCATTCTGCTAGATTTTCTTCTTCTGTTCACAACAGTGAACTTTCCCGCAGAGGAGTTGCGCTACAACTGGGTGTGTAGCAAATCTGCAGCTGACATCGGTTGACGATGTTCTGCTGGGGAGCTTGGACATGATCAAATGTGTCCAGACGAGGGAGTAGAATATCTTGATCCATTCCAGTTCATGCTTCGCACTTGGCTTGATACCCCGTTGCTTGGAGGATGTTGAGAGCTTTCAGCGCTTTGTTGTTAGCTTCAGTTATGCCCTTTTCTGGCAGGTAGAGTGCCCTTTCTGACAACTAGAGTGCCCTTTTCTGGCAAGTATGTTGACAACGGGAAAAAGACAGAACACCTGACTCAACTGTGCCCCTAGTTCATCATTTTGACCATTTTTTTTTGTGGTTTTCCACTAAAACAATTTCGACCGACATGAGAGTTAGATTAACATGGTTGTTCGATTTTTTGATTCAAAATCATGCAAGTTAGGTTATGAGCACTGAAAATTTTCCTTTTTTGGGTCCAAGAAAAAGGTCCAGTTTTGGAAAAATAGAATAGTTTTCGAGAGAAAATCAGTCAACCTTAGTAAAAATTCTCAAAAACTGTTTTTGCAAATGGCCACTGCTCAACGAGCATAGGACCCACTCTCGAGATGCACAACCTCAGATTCGAAGGAAAATTGCCCCTTGCTTGAGGGGAGCTGCATGGCAACGAAAAGTTACCCCTTGTTTGAATGGCACCGCAGCGTATTGTAGTCAGTCCTCAGAGCGACGAACACAACCAGACTCTCAGATACAGAGAAGGTGAAGATGATCAAAACCATTACATGGGCACAATCAATTTGAAGTGTTTTACGGCTGGACTTCAGAATGAAGTTGCCTACGTATCCCAAAGATGGGAATCAAGCCTTACATAGTTCGAGGTTAAGGTACACTCGGGTATTAATCTCTCCTTTTGTGCTTTAACTTTTGCCAAGGCCGCCCTTTCTGGGTTTTCAACCTTGCGAGCTTTGTTCTTTTTTATTTCAATTCTTTTCATTTTGCTTTTTTTTTTTATTCTTTTTCTTCTTTTTTCCTTGCTCTAACTTTTGCCTGGGTCGCCCTTCCGGGTTTTCGGCCCAGCGAGCCTCTCAAGGGTAAAAGTGTAGCTTTGTCCATGTCAAATGGTTTTGAGATCCTGAAGTCATCTGAATCTAGGAGAGTGGCTGTTGTTTCTTGATGATGTCGAAGTCCATCCAATGGGTACTGAATTTGCTCCTAGTGTTGTGGGTAGGGACTCAGTTATCGTTCAGCAATACTTTCTTCTTTCCTCCCTTCTAGGGTTTGGCATTCTTGCCGATCTTCATTGATTTTGTGGAATGATGCATCTTCGGCTCTTTGAGCACAATCTGGTATCTTTTGCCCCTAGTTCGAGGGGTGCTTCTGATCTAGCTTTGCAAGCTCCTTTTGATGACATCTGATCTTCTTGGTCTAACTTCCCTGCCCCTAGTTCGAGGGGTGCTTCTGATTCGGCCACATAGGCCTTACATGGTGGTTAACTGTTGAACATTCTGAATCCAAGTTCAAGGTTTGAAAATGAGGGGTCGAGCTTTGAGACTGAGAGCGATCCTAGGCTGCACAATCTCAAAAGTGATTCCACACAGGTCTTTGCAAGACCGTGCAAAACATTTTTTGAAATCTTTTAAGAAAGTGACAAATCGCTCGCGCTGAAGACAGTGTAGAACCAATCTAGATCAAGCCAGGATCCTTTCCAGTACTCACACTAACAAGCTTGATCTCATTCATTAAGGGCTTGGCACGCCTCTCTTCCTCTCAATTGATCAAATTTTGCAAAACCTGAGGAATTCTTCCCTCTTTGTTTTTACCGCAGTGTTCAAAAAGTTTTGAAAAACTTAGGTCAATGCAGTGATTTTGGGGTACAGAAGAGCGGGTGAGATGCTCCGCCAATTCATCCTAGCTTTTTTGGCACAACCAGCATAAGGCAGAAGCAAATGCAAGAGTGTGAAAATTACTGCTGTTCCATTGAAATTTGTTGGTGTAACTGGCTCCAGGAAAAAACAGACTCAAAACAAAACGAAAAGACAAATGCAAAACAAAATGGTGATGCCCGAGGTAACACCCCCGAAATCGCCCGACCTTTGTACAACAGGACTGACTCGATACAACAAGACAGACCCTTAATAAAAAAGACAGACTCAAGACAATGAGACAGACTCAAAACAAAACTACAGAACTGACTCAACACTCAAGTCAGAAACTACAAAACTAGCATTCGCAAATGCTCAAAATAGTGCGTGCCATACACCACATCCGAGATAAACCGTGCGCCGCCCGCAGGTGGTCCAACCCCTGATCACGTACTCATGGTATCCTCGAAGTCCAACAACTCAGTGGTGACAGACTTTGCTGAGGTAGGTGAGAGGATGACCTCATTGTCGATCAAGTCCTGTACTTCATGGCGAAGACGGAAGCGGTTGTCGGTGGGGTGACCGGCTTGCTGATGGTACGCGCAGTACTTAGTAGCATCATGGCCTGCTGGAAGATGACTAGGGAGAGGCCAAGGCTCGAGGGGTTTAAGATACCCCTGTTCAGCCAGGATTTGAAGTGCCTTAGACAGAGGCATGTAGAAGGCGTGAAAGAGTCTGTGCCCTCGGGGCAGATACTTCGAAGTCTGTGGATTCTTGCTAGACGCACTAGCAAAAGGGTCGGCAGGCACTGCCATGGCTTTCTGATCTCTTCCAGGTGCAGGGTTATGAGTGAAAGGAACTGTCTGGCATGACGGGGCTTATCCCGGTTTTTCGTCTGGCTTGAACTGCCCTCGGTTGGAGTGGGGAAAGCATCATCTACAGTCTTGGCCACAACTGCGAATACCTGCTGCTTATTCATCCCCCTGGCTTTCAAAGCCTCGACTACCCACAGCAATTGTTTAACGGGATCGGTGTCTGCCTTCATTTTGTTCTTACCTGTGGCCTCAGCCTGATCAGGGGTTTGGGTTGCTGTTGACATGTCATTGCCATAGCTCGGGACAACCTCAGGTTGGCTGAGCTCGATCACAATTAGCCCCAGTAGTGGGGGTTCCTGCGGTACAAAATTCCCGGCATATGATGCAGCTGGTGGCGGAGCCGACATTCCGTAAGCGAGATCCACCACGAACCTTTGAAGGTCACCAATCATTCCCATTAATTCAAACGTGGTAGGCTCACGGGCCTGAAACAACTAGGGCTCCCAGATCGGGCACGTAGCAGGTGACCTGGGTAGATGTGGTACATCAACATTGGTCTCGCTTTGCAGGATGATTCGTTGGTCTAATGCGGCTGCCATAACCACGATTTCCTCTGAATTTTGCGTCATCATAGATCTGCTGAACTGAACGGAGGTGGTGCAACTGGTGGCTGACGGATCAGATGCCTGTCTTGCCTCAGCAAGGGGGAGCACTATCTATTCTGAACTAACTTTCTGACCCCCCTGAAAGAGAAAACACACAGCATTTCAGCCCAAGCAGAACAGACACAAGCATAGCTGAATCACTGTACTCTACTACTGATCACTGTTCTGCAAAGTCGCTACCCTAAAACTGAATCTGATACCCACAGATATAACTAATTCCCAAATACTGATAGTGGTGCCCTCAGGTCCGATTCTCAGATTTGCAAACTGATACATGCATTCCCTGTAGAGGCTAACTCTAAAGCACATAACAAACAAGTGAGAGCCAAAGCACCCCTATGTTGGGGTAGGGTTTCCCTGTCCTACTTTGTCAGGAGCTAGGGTTTCATTACGCACGCAGCGGTTTCAAAAAACCTATAATCGGGTAAGCAACCTGTCCTAGCTTTGGAATGGTCACTATGGATTCCGAATATGCACTAGGTCGAATGGTCAAAAAGGGTGCCCTGGTAAAATCGGGGTTTGTGTTCCCGTCGTAACAGAGTCCGCAACCGGTCAACCTTATGGCACGCTTCTCAAAACAAGCCTTCGGCAAACTGTTCAAGACTAGCATACGGCAAACACGGTGTCCTAGGCGCACCAATGCAAATGCAATGCAAAGAAACACCTAAGTGTGAACAAAACAAGATATCATGAGTTCGAGCCAAGCACTCTAAATCCCCAGCAGAGTCGCCAGAAACTGTAGACGTCCCCGAACGTCCTGGGAGAGAAATCCCGTTTTGTTCATTTGGGCTCACTACAGTTCATCACTCAAAGCCACGGTCCGGTATCTAATATCTCAGAGTGCAATGCAAGACTGATGAATCATCAAAGAGTCCAAATCCGGCAAATCGTTTTTAAAAACAGATTTTTTGAAAGAAGTGCCAAACATGGACTGCTTTGCCAGATACAGAGTCGCCACCGAAATATTTTATTTTGGGAAATTTAGGAAACTCTAACTTGTGCCTAAGGCCACGTGTCCGTCATCACCAAAGTTGCCTTGGCTCGGGAACTTGGGTACGATTAGGGAAGGTCACTTCGTGAGCACCCCCGCTCGCCCGATCAAAGATCGACCTCTACTAACCATGATATCGAGTTTTGAAAACATTATGCGTTCTTATTCCAGTTATTAGCCTAGATTTACTATGTGATGCGCATAACATATAAGTATAGACTGGATCGCCTGAATTGGAACAAAACATCTCATGTTTGTCTATTTGAAATTGGTTTGATGGTGCTACTCGTAAGTAGGCTAAGACGTGGATTTGCCACCCTCGAGTGGGCTTAGAAAACAAGATGATTTGCCACTCTCAAGTGGGCTTAAAACTCACAATTGATGAATTGCTCCAATCCAAATAACCCAACCTTCACCCACAGGCATTCAGGCAGTTATATCACATAAGCATATAGCCACATCGTAAACATGCTGTCATGGTAGTCACTCACACACATGCAAGGATGCTAAAGCATAAATACTTACGTAGTACTCCAAGCCAAAACAGAAACTAGTTAGTAATCATATGAATGATCCTAGTTCATGTTAAGATGGCTAATGCAACACATGCAAAAATGCAACTACAATAGGCTCGTCTATTCTAAGATGGCATATGAAATGCTACAGCTAACACATATTCAACTTTGGAATTGAAATACAATGCAGCTAGTATGATGCGCCGAGCCCGGTGCATGCAAGACAGATGAATGAATGCAAACATGCAAGCATAAGTATGCTAATTGAAACATGACCTTAAACTAACCAACAAAAGCAGGTAAGTAAAATGGAGAAAGACGTGGGATTGGAAGACATACAACCACTCACGCACACTTATTACAATTGTGCCCTCACTCAGAGGGTCCGAATAAATAATACAAGCCACCTAATTAATTAACTCACAAGCTAATTAATTATTACAAAACCGAATAGAATAACTAGCTACAACTAATTATTACAAAACTTAATTAATCAACAAATTAATTAACTAATAAATGAATGACAACAAGCAAATAAGCATTAGAAAGCAGTAGATGATGCTATTCCAGCTCTTTTTGAAGAAGAGGAAGACGTGTGCTCGCTTCAGTTCCTCGCCTTGAAACACCTTCCGGTTGTTCTTTAGAGGCTCTGTTTGCAGGGTGTCTTCCAATGTTTGTTGCTGGAACTAACCAAAACACTGCTGGGGGATTCACCAGGGGCCTGCCGGCCAGGAAAGGAGAGCTACTGGCCAAAGATGGTCCATTGCCAGCCAAGGGTGACACACTGCCGGCTATCAGTGGCAGGCTGCCGGCCACTGGTGTGCTGTGACACCAAACTGCAACGAAGTACAAAATAGAGAAAATAGAGGGTCTCCCAAGGACATGTATGAACTATGCCACCCCAAATCACCTCAAAACATCAAGAGAGAGGCCTAGTCGGATCCACGACCATCAATCATAGATCCCGATGCATGATGGCCAAAGATGTAACTTGCGCAAATCAATATGAAAATGAATGCATAAATGAAGCGAGTAAAGCCTAGAACTCTTTCATGAATCGTCAAGAGCTTCGGCGATCAAAAATTGAGACACGTTCCATCACTTAGAGTATGAAACGTCCCTCGTTTCTCGTGCTCAGATTAACACTTAATCCGAACAATGCAATGCATGTATGCTTTTTGTAGCTCAAATATGCAATATGAGGCTCAAATATGCAAGGCATGCCAAATGCTATGCAACTAAGCATGCGAGTGTGCAAACTGTGCTAATGTAACGCAAACACACTAAGTATGCAACAAGGATACACAATGCAACTAGCTAAATGACATGCAAACATGCGAACGTGATATGATGCAAGCATGCGACCAATGTAATGCAACATGTCAAATATGCATTGGTGGGCTTAAACCATAAAGGGGCAGACCTCAACCCATCCCAAAACAGTGGCCAAAGTGCAAGGAAGCAAGGCCAAAACAAGCGGATTAAGCATGTTCATACAAGAGGCAAATGAAGCACATAAACTAGAGCTATATGATACAATGCTGGCAGGTCTCAAACACCTCAAAACAGTCACCCTACATGCCATATTGATGCTGAAAATGCCATGATCATACACCAAAACAAGCTCAAATGATATGCCCAAACAATGGACCCTTTAAGCACATGAACTACAACTATGTAATGCAATGCATGAGAGTTTTATCCAGCCTAAAACAGAGTTTCTACATGTTAATTTAGGGCCTAAAACATGCTGGAAAATAGTCAAAACAAACTAGAAAAGCATGCTCTCCTTTAGGCCATTCTAAGCATTTAAACCACAACCATGCAAAGCAATGCACAAGCTACCTTAACACCTCAAAACAAAGCTTAATCACAGCAAAATACTGACTATTGCAGGCGAAAGTTAAGCTAGCACATGTTAGGAAGATAGGCTAAAACATGAAACAAGCTATGGCTAGGGAGCAAAATTACACTACAAGTGTCTTATGCAAGCATAGAGTGACAAAACCAACCCAAAACAGGTTCATGGCATGGTAAAACATCACCAAAAACCTACTGAAATGGACTCAACACAAGCTAAGCACACGTGCTACTTTAATGAGCTATGAATGGAGTTATACTACACATGCTAGATGCAAGTAGAATATGACCAAACCAGCCTTGAACAGGGCCAAGGAAGGTCCTAAAAGTCACAAAAAAAGGCCTGAACCAAGCCTCAAAAATGCATAGTGGGATGGTCCTTTGGAAGGCCAAAAATGCAAGCAAAGAGGAACATCAAGAGAGGGGGCCACCCCCTCTGATTAAGGACCTCAAAACCACACCTTTACCACTGAAAATCCACTGGATTTCAGTGGTAGGAAGGCCAAACCAAGGCTAGCTCGGAGGCCTCAAGGTATGGCTTAAAACAAAGCCAAACAAAGCATGCAAGAGGGCTACACACCCCTAACAGAAAAATGACCTTAAACAAACTTAAAAAGGACTTAAAAACAAGACTTTTTCTAGTTATAAGCAAATCCTAAATCAATATGTAAAGAGGGCTAAAGCAAGGTGCAAGAAAGTGCAAAAATGGGGGAAATGCTCACCCTTGAAGACCCTCTTCGAAACTAGCAATTTTAGGGGGTGGAAGCTTGCTTTCAGACCTGAAGAATACCTCCCAAGAAGCTTGGTTCAATGGTGGTGGTGTGTCTCTATGTGTTGTAGTGTAAAAGTGCAAGGAAATCCAATTTCTAAGCACTAAACTCAAGCAATATAGAGAGAAAGGGAGTTTTTCCTCTTCAAAAGTTCAAAACCCTGTCTAAGGAAAAAGCCTCTTCCTCATATAGAGGAATGAAAGCCAAAGTTTCTTCAAGTAGCTTTGCAAGGCCTTCATCCCTCCATACACGTGTATGGAGGGGAGCAAACAAAAATCCAGCTGACTCAAAAGATCTGGAGGAAAACCAGCTGAGATAGAGGTGGTGCCGGCCATCAGTAATGGCCGGCTGTGGCACACTGATGGCCGGCAGGGCATCACCAATGGCCGGCAGTGCCATGCCATGGCCTGCAGTGAACCAAAAGGTCCACTAAGAGAGGTCTGAGCCAAGGTCCTATAAAGGGGCAGAAAGGATACAAGGTCCGGGAAACTCGGATCGGTGACGTTCCGCCGCGACAGTCGAGTACTCAACGAGCAATCGAATTAGTTGTTGGGTGTACCTACAAGCACAACCAAGTCTCGAGGATGGCAAAAAATGGGGTGTCTACAATACCCGAATTCTACTGTCTTTCTTCGGCATTGGAACGATGTTGGCCAACCAAGTTGGGTATTCAGATACCAGAAGGAACCCTGCGTTAATTTGCTTGGTGACCTCTTCCTTGATCTTGATAGCCCAGTCTGGGCGGATCCTTCTGAGCTTCGGTTTAACAGGTCGGGCCTCTGGGTCAAGAGGGATCCGGTGCTGTACAATCTCAGGATCGATTCCAGGCATGTCTTCGTAGGACCACGCAAAAACATCTTTGAAATCTTTTAATAAAGCGACTAAGCACTCGCGCTCCTCCGAAGACAACGTGGACCCGATCTGGACCAACCGCGGGTCCTTCTCAGTACCAACATTAATTTGGGTGATTTCATCAGCCATGGTTTTACAAACCTCTCCTGCTCTTGTTCTAGCAAATATTTCAAAACCGGAGGAATTTCTTCCTCGTCGTTTTCATTGAAGTTTTGAAAGTCTAAATTAATGCAATAAATCAAGGGTACAGAAAAGTAATCGAAGGCCACAGCCGCACAATTCTCATTAAGCACTTCGTCCAGTCCATCTGATTCTTCTGTTACAACAGATTCAAAAGAGAAAGAAAAAGACGACCTAGACAGGACTGTGGCATCCGGGTTATCACTCCCAGGAATACCGGACTCAGACCCAGATGAGCTGGAGCCTGATTCCGACTCTACAGACTCGGTGGAATCAGATTCCGGGTCACTACCTGACCCGATGCTGCTCGATGAGAATCCCTCCTTGTACTGCCAGACAAGGGAGAGTGCAATGGACGCGTCCAAAATGTTTGCAGATAGGCCTGTAGCTATTTTATTTCCAATCATAGACACTGAGAGATCATCCCCTAAACATTCATGTACGATCAGAGGATCTGATAGTAGACAAGCCAGTGCTACCCCCATTTCAATCTCGATGCTCTCGAAATCTACTTCCTTACACTGCTCAACCTCAGCTGATGGGTCTGTTTGCTCCTCAGCCACATCATCTCTCCCCGGACAATTGTAAATCAAAGAATATCTCAAACCCGGCAGGCGTCTTTTCTCGGCGTTCAACCATGGCACTGGGAAGCCGCAGAATGGAAAGTCTTCCCCCTCCCGGATAAAGTGTCCGTTCAGGGTGCCCTGAATAGACGAATGAATCAAATCAAAATGCCTCTCGGTCTAGTTGGCCCTGGCTCTCCTAGCCATTTCTTTACCTTTTCTCACCCAGTCCTCCTTGGTGGGTATATAACCTAGGCCAAAGGTATGCGGGTTGTGCGGCACTTCAGCCGATACTGCAATGCCTTTCCGACCACTTTTTCCTAGTCCTATCCCGGGGATGTGCTAAAGTTTGTTCATGAGGTACACTGATTGTGTGCTGACATACAACCCCTCATCAACAGCCAAAATGCTCTGTACGACCCGGGCCTCAGCTAGGGTAAATCCTGATAGGAACACATCCTCCGTGCCGTGCTCGATTTCCAAAACCGGTGTAGACACCTCTGGCGGCGAATGGATTGATGAATTCCCAAAAACTATAGCCACCCCCTTCCTGTGGGGGTATTTCAACATCTGATGCAGAGTGAAAGAGATTGCCTTCACCTGGTGCAGCCACGGCCGCCCTAGGAGTAAATTAAAGGTTGCAGGAACGTCCAAGACATGAAAATCAATCTCGTGTTGTCCTGGACCAACCTGAGTGTGAATCTCCACGGTCCCCATCACTTCTCTGCTAGTATTGTCATAGGCCCTTATCACCTGGGCAGTTGGCACAAAGTCCGCGGGCTTCAATCCGATTGCATATGTTGTCCTTGATGGGCATACGTTAATAGCGGATCCTGTATCGACAAGAACCACTGGTACCCACTTGTTTCTGCATTCCTTAGAGATGTAGAGAGGTTTGTTATGGTCAGTGCCCTCAGGCGGTAGTTCCTTGTCGGAAAATGTCAACGTCGGGGAAGCTCCTCCCGGAAAGACCAGTTCTACCAGCTGCTCAGGAGTGGTATCTATTGAAAGTTTGGCTTTGTCCATTGCAGAAAGGACAGCCTGTCTATGTACTCTTGAAGCCATAAGCAGTCCCTAGATGGAGATGTCTGCCTATATCTTTTTTAGCTGTCTTAGCACAGCCTCTTCTTCGAGCAGCTTTTCTTTCTGCTTCTCCGCTTTTTTGTCCTTTCTGGACGCCTCTGGTTGATCTAAGTGCGGGGGCTTGAAATAACGCCCGCTCCTAGTCATGTGGTCCACTTTGCCAATGTACTAGGTATCATCCGGCTGGTTATTCCCCCAGTCCTCATCTGTTTGAGCAAGACATAGATCATCATCTTCCCACCACATGCCATCGGCAGCCGACAGACAATGGTTCGGTTGCGTTACAATTATTCCTGTGCCCACAACACCTTCCATTCCTGTGCTCGAAGCATGCTCTGCCCCCACAGGGGCTTTGCCTTTTCTAGTCCTCTCAGAATCTTCGATCCTTTCCAGCTCAAACTGCTTCAGTATCGTCTGTTGTTCAGTTTCTTCTGTTCCCAAGCTGCCCATATCTTGAGCAAAATTCTTTACACCGGTGCTCTCCGGTGATGCACTCTGCTCTCCAGCCCTTCCAGCCACTATTGATGCCTCTGTCCCTGACGGACCCTGTTCTAGCTGAGGTTGTTCAACAACATCTGGCTGGTCGTCAAGCCACCCAGTAGATTCTGCTGACCCATTTAAACCAAACCAGTTGACAGTCACGTCCCCTGAGTCATACTCTTCAAAGAATTATAGATTTGCAATGTCTTCTTCCAGATCCGTTAGGTCATCTAGCCCCTAATTAGGTCTATCCTCTCGTACTACACAAATCTCTGCCCCCACTGGTAATTCCACATCCGCCCTAGCCTGGCCTACTGATATATTGTAACTACTCAGGTTGTACATGAAACTCTCAGATCCCTCAGGCTCTGTATAATCATTCTGATCTACACCCACAATTAACCCACTTCTATCTTCGATAGCCACCATCGTCTCAGGTTGGGTTTGGGAGATGTCCAATATGCACAAGTCAGTGCTGTCGAGAATGAACACCTCCGACTTGGGTAGGTGAGAAGGGGTGATATATATACTAGGGTCGTATGACATAACCCCAGTTTGGATTAGATTGATGCATTTGAGAGGTGGAGCTTGGTTATGTGGTGGGAGAGGGTTGGTTGTGACATTCGGCTTCTCCGGAGGCACGAGCACCCTATTATCAATGAGATCTTGAATCTCATGATGCAATCGAAAGCACTGGTGGGTGTCATGACCATGCTGTTGGTGAAAGACTCAATACTTGGCCGGGTTATGGGAAGCGGGAAGTTTATCTGGTAGTGGCCGTGGTTCTAGGGGCTTCAAGTGCCGATGAATGGTGTAGCTGCGAGGGTTCTCGTGGAGTGAAGGCTCTTTGGCCTCGGGGTGAATACTTGGTTATTTGTGAGCTACTTCCGGACGCGCCGGTGAATGGTGTAGCTGCGAGGGTTCTCGTGGTGGTGGTGGTTGTGACCATTTCCACATCTGAAGATCTGGTAGCCGCAGCACTGCTTATGCCTGCATTTGTACTACAGTTGAATGTCCTTTTAGGCTGCTCTCTATCTTGGTCAATCAGACCCTGTTTCATAGCGTCCTCGATCTGCACCCCTATCTCATGTAGATCTGCAAAGGTGGGGAGGGGGAGAACGATCATCTTCTGCATAAGCTTGGGCTGGAGGTTGCGCACAACCATCCGAATCTGATCTTTGTCAACGGGCCTGATGGTCATCATTGAGGCCTTGGCCTTCCACCGAGTCACAAAATCGGAGAAACTCTTCTTAGGCTCATGTCTAGTTGTCTCAAGATCACAGGTTGTGACCTCGATCTGTGTATTGTAGGAGTATTGAGCTATGAAGGCCTCGACCATCTCCTCCCAACTCCTCTTGACAGAGTCTTCAAGTTTTGCATACCAAATAGCTGCTACACCCGACAGGGTCCGACCAAACAAGGAAAGCTTCTGCAATCTGGTGAGGCCCATCGGCCTTAGTATGTCCGAAAACAGCCACAAATGCACCATAGGATCTCCAGACCTGTCGAAACGGTTTATGTGTGGCATCTTAAATCGGTCCAACAGCGTCACGGCCGAGTCGGTGTAGCCATCCTCATTATCCGGAATGGACTTTACACCCTGAGATTTCTTGAACAGCTTTTCAAGCTTGCTCACTTTTAGCACTGAGGGGTCCACTTCGAACTCAAAGGGAGAATCCGGCAGGTTAGTCTGTACTTTGGATAGCTAGGGTAGAATTGGGGGCGAAGCCGGCCCAATTGGAACGTTCGTATCATCCTAGATGGGTGCTGTCTCCCCGAGTATGGGAACTTTTGATGGGGGAGGAACTTGGTGTGAAGCTGATGCTCCAATTTGTTATTGTAGCCTGGCAATTAACTCTGCCAGTTGGGTCATGACCTCGGCTTGTTATTTAGCAAATTCTGCTTGACGGGCAGCATCCTGCTACATGGTTTTCATACTCTCCTTGAGCTGACACATCATCTCCTCTAAGCCTGCCATATTGTGCTGTTCTAGCTGAATACTCGGTATATCTGTCCCTACAGTAGAAACTAAGACCTCAGCCTGACTGTTCACTGGTGAGGTAAACCACTGATCTGGCGACCGCTGCACTGATACGCTGCGTCCTCTTGACCTTTGCCTGGTAACCGGGGGTAAAGAAAGGAACACTGCTTGTCCGTCTATCAGATCCCTAGATCGATTAAGTCTACGGCCTCTAACCCAGAGTGCTCGGGGGATATCTAACTGGTCGGATGCAATTGTGCTAAACTACCTTGCAAAAAGATAAATAAAGCATAATAAGGAAATAATGAACAGAAAAATGGACAGCATAACAGCTTAAATAAAGACAACACACTGTTGGTGAACACATGCTGAATGAACTGTTCTCAACCACTGATCACTGTTCCCAAGATCACAGCCCCAAATTTGAACCTGATACCCGCAGATATATCTGATTCTCAAAATACTGTTGCCCACAGGCTTGATACTCAGACTTGCAAACTGATACGTGCATTCCCTGTAGAGGCACACTCTAAAAAAGCACGTAGCAAGCAAATGAGAGCCAAAACACCCCTATGTTGGGGTAGGGTTTTCCTGTCCTATTTTGTTAGGAGCTAGGGTTTCACTACGCACATAGTGGTTTCAAACAAACTACAATCGGGTAAGCAACCTGTCCTAGTTTGGAATAGTCACTATGGATTCCGATATGCACTAGGTCGAATGGTCAAAAAGGGTTCCCTGGTAAAAACCGAGGTTTGTGTTCCCGTCGTGGCAGAGCCCGCAACCGGTCAGCCTTATGGCACGCTTTTCAAAGCAAGCCTCCGGCAAACCGTTCAGGAATAGCATACGGCAAACACGTTGTCCTAGGCGCACCAATGCAAATGCAATGCAAAGAGACACATAAATGTTGTCATAACAAGATATCATGAGTTCGAGTCAAGCTCTCTAACTCCCCAGTAGAGTCGCCAGAAACTGTAGACGCGCCCATGGGCTTTGTTGCTATAGTTCGAACTCAAATGTCACTGTTCTGAATCTAATCCCGCAAAGTGCAATGCGAGAACGATAAATCACCAAAGAGTCCAAATCTGGCAAATCGCTTTAGAAAACTGTTTTTTAAGAAAAAAGTGCCAAACATGGACTACTTTGCTAGATACAGAGTCGCCACCTAAATATTTTATTTTAGGAAAATTTAGGAAACCCTGACTCGTGCCTAAGGCCACATGTCCGTCATCACCAAAGTTGCCTCGGCTCTGGAACTTGGGTACGATTGTGGAAGGTCATCTATGAGCACCCCCGCTTGCCCGATCAAAGATCGGCCTGTACTAAGCATGATATCTTGTTTTTGAAAACATATGCGTTCTTATTTCGGTTAATTAGCTGGAATTACTATGTGATGCGCACGACACACAAGTATAGACTAGATCGCCTAATTTGGAACAAAGCATCGCATACTCGTTTGTTTGGAAATGGTTTGAAGTTTGCTACCCGTAAGTAGGCTAAAACGCGAATTTCGATGAATTGTCCCAATTCAAGCAATCTGACCTTCACCCACAAGCATTCAGGCAGTTATATCATATAAGCAAATAGCCACATGACAAGCATGCTTTCATGTTAACACTCACATACATGCAAGATGCTAAAGCATAAACACTCACAGTGTACTCCGAGCCAAAACAAGAAACTAGTTAGAAATCATGCATGATCCTAGTTCATGTTAAGATGGCTAATGCATTGCATGCAAAGTGCAACTAGAATATGCTCGGCCAATCTAAAATGGCATATGAGATGCGACAATTTGATACATGTATTCAAGTCAGAATTGAAATACAATGCAGTTCGTATGATGTGCCGAGCCCGGTGCATGCAATACAGATGAATGATGCAAACATCCAAGCATAAGGTATGCTAAATGAAATATGCCCTAGAAATAACCATCATAAGCGGTTAAGTAAAAGGGAGAAAGACGTGGGGTTGGAAGACATGTATCACACACACGCACGCTTATTACACAATTGGCCCTCTCGACGGAGGGACCGAAAGAATAATACAAATGAGCTAATTAACTAACTAACAAGCTAATTAATTAATTACAAAACCAAATGAATAATTAGCTACAACTAATTATTACAACACTTAAATAATTAACAAATTAATTAAGCTACGAAAGCAGGTAAAGCAGCCTCGGGAAGAGGGACAAATGCATGCTCGATCGGCTTCGCTCGGAAATCTGTTGCCATGCTTCATGTTGCCTTTGTTTGCACTGCTATGTACCTCTGAAAGCTGTGCCAAATTCTATGACACTTCTGAACCACCTTGTGGGCATGCTGAGAGGCCATCGGCCAAACTATGGGACCATCGGCCAAGGGATAGTGGTCATCGACCATATGTAAGGCTCTCGGCCAACAATGTTTAGCCGATTGGCACTAAAGATAGCCGATCGACCATCTCTTCCTATGAAATGCTCCTATTGCTACAGCAGAGGACAAACAGAGCATGGTAATACATTTACAAGACAATGTGTGCACAACCACCCTCCCTATCATGTCATGAGCTCAAGAGAGTATGGTTCTCGACCCTCGGACCACCAATCACGTATTTCAATGCATGATGGCCAAAGGAGCCAAGTGTGCAATTCAATATCAAATGAAATGCACGAAAACACATAAGGGGCCCCAACCTCTATCATGCTTGATCAAGAGGCAAAGGATGCATGCATAATGCTATGCAACCTAAGCATGCAAGCAAGCTAATGCAACATGAGCATGCAAGCAAGCAATGTGCAATAGGCATACAACCTAAACAAGTAAACATGCAAGGCATGTAACAATAATGCCAATGACAAACATGCAATAACATGTGATGCAAACATGTGACAACATATAAAGGGACAAGTATATTTAGACCAATGTAATACATGAATGATGAACTTAACAAAGTAGCATAATCATGTAAGCATTACAATGTAATAGGCATGCAACAACAATACCAATGATAAGCATGCAACAACATGCAATGGGACTAGTATGCAAACATGCAAGGCAACTTAACAAAAAGGCATGCCAAATGTAATATAACTCAAGCATGCAACAACATGCAATAGGCCAAGTATGCAACAACGTGCAAGGCAAGCATGCAACAACATGCGAAAATGGACTTAAACTAAAATGGATAGCCCTCAAATAGGCCCAAATCAATGGCCATAATGCTAAGAAATGAGGGACAAAAGCATATACAAACATGCATGCTAATTGGCCTATCACCTAGGCATGAAGACACAACTCTTAAGCACACTTAAAAGAGACGAACTTGGACATGTGACAAACATGTTAAGCTCTAAAACCATGCATGGAAAGGTGCCAAACCAATCAAACTACACAAGTAAAGCATGCAAGAAAGCCCAAAGCTTGAGGCTAGCCAAGAGACTCAAACCATGGCCACACAAAGCAAGCCCCAAAGGGCCAAGGGGACCTAAAACAGTCCCAAGGTAGGTCTAAACAAGACCAAAAACAAGCTCAAAACTAGCCAACACAAGCTAGAACACAACACCAAAAACATGAGGCATGCAAGGCTTCCAAAGAGGGTGTTACACTACACCTATCAAAACTAAACATGGCATGACTTAAGCCAATAAAATTAGAGTTATGGCATGTTAGAATGAGCCCAAAAACCCACTTAGATGGCATCCCAAAGGCCTAAACATGATGGCATACACAATGACACATTCATGAGGTATAAAACACAAACTCTTTAAAGCATTAAAGGAGTGATAAGTGCAAGCATGTGAGCATGAAACATGGACTGAAAATAACATAAAAAGTGATGCCAAATCACTAAAATGGCCCAAGTAAAGCATGCTAGTGACTTGGACTCTCAAAACTAACAAGCTAAAATGCATGGTGGCTATACAAAGCATGGAATACATGGTTCAAATCAAAGATCTAGCATGTTATAACAAGGCTAAAAGCTTCATGGAGTTGAGCCAAAATCATGCTAAAATGACATGTTACAACATGATGCATGTTGAGGCAAACAAGAGGATTGCAAGACAAGTATATGAAGCATATAAGAGGCCATCAAACCAACTTGAAACAAAGGTATATTATGGAAAAACAAAGCCTAATACACACTGAAATAAAGCTAAAACAAGCTAAGCATACAAGCCACCAACATAAGCCATTTATGCAAGCATTCAAGACAACAAGGAGAGGGGATGACCCTCTCCTATTTAAGACCTCAAAACCACCTTTCCACCACTGAAAATCCTCTGGATTTTAGTGGTAGAAAGGTCATGCAAAGCTAAGAACAAGGGCCAAAAGGGATGACCTAAAATAAGGCCTAACAAGACCTTGGAGAGGGTAAACAATCCCAAACCAAAAAGTGACCTGAAATAAAGGTCTAAAGCAAGTAAAATCAAAACTTTTATTAGTTAAGAGTTAAGCTTAAAACAATAAGCAAGATAGTTAAAAGCTTAAGCAAGAATGGAGTATTGAAAGCAAGAATTCTCATCCTTGTAGAACCTCTTCAAGAACAAAGCTCCAGCAACTTTTCCAAGCTTAAACCACTCCAAGAACTCTGAAACTAACTCCCTAGTGCCTCAGCAATAAGAGGATGGTGTATTGCTAGGTGCTCTAGTGCAAAAGTAAGACAAAATCACACTTTAAGGCACAAAATACACACACAAATCAAGAGAGAGGGAGATATAGAGATAGATAGATAGATACAACTTCTCAAACCCTAATTTTCAGAACCTCCGAGAAGGGAGGAGGGCCTCCCCTCTTATAGAATTCCAAATTCTAAAGCTTCTAAGAGAAGCTAAGCAAGGGGCAAATCCCTCCATACACGTGGATGGAGGGGGCTAATTGTGGATGCCAGCTGGCACAAAATATCTGCATAAAGCAGATGAACAGGGTTTGGCCAGAGAAAATGGCCGATCAACCAACACAAGGGCCGATTGATTAAAAAGAGTGCCGATCGGCCAACACTTTTGGCCGATGGAAAGAAAACAAGGCCGATGACTTCATGCCTTGGCCGATGGGTTAAGGGGATGGCAAACAAGCCACCATCTTCCCTCAGAAGCAAAAACACAAGTGTTTGGTCCACAACCAAGCACAAAACAAACAAGTTGAGAGATCTTGAGGCAAGGCGCACAGTTGAGATCTCCGAGAACTCATAATAAACACAAGCATGGATGATCATCGAGTGTTCAAACGATGACGTCCAAGTCTTGAGGATGGTCAAAAATGGGGTGTCTACAGATATTCAAGAGAAAAATAAAAGTAGATGGTTCAATAAAAGGTTCTAGACAAAAGGAAGGTCTGGACTATTTTGACACATATTCCCTTTTGACAAGAATAACATCCATTCGCATCCTTATTGCTATAGCAGTGTTGTATGATTTAGAGATATATCAAATGGATGTTAAGACAGCTTTCTTAAACGGTGATCTAAAAGAAAAGATCTATATGGAGCAACCCGAAGGGGTTATAGTGCCAGGGCATGGAAAGAAAGTTTGTTGGCTTGTAAAATCTCTTTATGGATTAAAAACAAGCTCCTAAGCAATATTTGATCACGCTATGCATACTAATGGGTTTAAGATAAACAAATGTGACAAGGGCGTCTATGTTAAAAACACTGACAAAGGTTATGTCATCGTTTGTCTTTATGTGGATGACATGCTTATCATTGGAAGCAGTCAAAACATGATCAATTAAATCAAGCAAATGTTAAACAAAAGATTTGATATGAAAGATATGGGAGTCGCAGATGTTATATTAGGAATGAAAATTACTAAAACAATTGATGGATATGCATTATCACAATCTCATTATATTGAGAAAATTCTTGATAACTATATCAATGATGATGTGAGGTAGCAAGAACACCCATAGACGTCAGTTTTTATTTATCGAAAAATAAAGGAGATGAGGTGTCTCAGTTAAAATACTCCAAAATCATTGGAAGCCTAATGTATCTAATGAATTGCACACGTCCTGATATAGCTTATGCTGTCAGTAAATTGAGTATGTACACTAATAATCCCAGAGAAGACCATTGGAAAGCGATTATTCAGGGTTCTTAGATATCTAAGATTTACCCGTGATCATAGCTTAAACCTTACTAAATATCCAGCAGTACTCGAAGGCTATTGTGACACAAATTGGATATCGGATACTAGAGATTCAAAATTCACTAATGGATATTTCTTTACTCTGGGGTGCTGTTGTTTCTTGGAAATCCACAAAACAAACATGCATCGCACGATCCATAACAGAATATGAGTTTATCGCTTTAGACAAGGCATGAGAAGAAATAGAATGGCTTAGAAGACATTCCGATGTGGCCAAAACCTGTGGCAGCTATTTGCATTCATTGTGATAGTCAATCTGCAATAGGCAGGGCACAGAGTCATATGTTTAATGGTAAGCTACGATATATTCGTCATCGACATAATACCGTAAGGCAATTACTCTCAAGTGGAATAATCTCAATAGATTATATAAAACCTAAAGAGAATATTACGGATCCGTTAACGAAAGGTTTGGCAAAAGAGCAAGTGTATAGTTCATCAAATGGGATGGGATTAAAGCCTACTACATAAGAGTCATCATAATGGTAACCCTACTTAAATGACTGGAGATCCTAAGAACTAAGTTCAAAGGGACAATTAAGTTATGTGTGGCTTGCCAAAAATCACCAAGGGATTAAAATTCCATACCTATTCCTATGGTGAGAGTGATATTTGCAACATGTGTTATATGCAGGGCTTAAGGATAAGCTTTGCTATAATGATTACTTATATCTTGATTTTGTTGGAACAATCTTTTGTGTAAAATAAATAACTTGAAACAAATCAAACAAATAAAAATAAATTACTTATAGAATTTATTTTACCGAATTGAATAAGTACAAAAATAGATCAAGTCGAGTGTATAACACTCTATCTTTAAGACAAATTCGCCCCGCTTTGGTGTTTACTTATAAAAGGCATCTATCTTCCAGGATACAATGATCTACATAGATTGTAGTAACACTCCAAACAATCTGTACGGCGAACAAAACTTGTGTTCTTTTCTCTCTAAATTTTTCCCTGAGAACTAGTATAAAGAACAATGCACACAAAAAGCAAAATCAGGAAGAGAAGAATCTTTCTCGGATTGTTTTTAGGATGATTCAATTGTTAGAATTGGCCTGGTATTTATAGACCCAAACAGGTCTGAATTTCAAACCAAACAGATGCAGTTTGAAATGAACAGGTGCAGTTCAAATTTTGAACAGATAACTACTGGCAGTTTCATATCTGTTCATAACTACTGGGTAGTTTTATAACTGTTAAAAAAACAGTTTGATCTTGCTGGAATTGGGCTAAACAAGGGCACCATTTATACAGAAAAAATTTGGCACAAAAAATTAAATTAATTTAGTTTAGAAATTTAAATAATTTTCCCGCAATGATTTGAAAATTTTCAAATATATTTTGTCCAAAAAATTAATGTTAGAACCGATCCAACCCACAACCCACACCCACGCCTAGCCAGTCAGACGGCGACGCACGCATGCGTGTGTGGTGGTTTGGGCTAAGGCCCACTTTGTCCATAACTCCTCCCCTCTACAAACTTGGGGTGCCCCTTGGGGCCAACCCAAGTTTTGCCACCTAAAACTTATATAAACACATAAGCTCTCTTAAGTTTCCAATGTGCGATAACCATTTCAAGGAAATCCACATTTTACTTCTTTAATAGTCCAATCCACAAACCCGAAAACGACGTCAACTTCCCATTCACTCATAAATTATTTTGATGAACTGTCTTAACCATGTGACTTGCCATGCGGCAAGGAACATGTCACCTCGTCCAACGCTAAAAGACGTTTGGGACCCACTCAAATTTGGGCTCAAAGTTGGCCTAAAATAAGCCTATAAAAAACCATAAATTCTAACAATTCTCCACATGAATAGAAATTGATGGAAAGAAAATGCAACAACATGATCTAATTACAGAGAGTACAGAAATTGAAAATATTCTGCAAATGATAGATAGCTTTTGGCTTTGAACCTTCCCTTATGAGACACTATCGGATTTACTAGCTAACCAGTAAACATGATGTCTTGAATTGTTCAGCCATTTGTGTAAACCAAGACAATAGAACTCACACAGTATATTTCCAGACACAGTTTAGTTCTCACTGTTGTGTTCATTTTGGCCCTGAACAACCTTGTCTTTCATGAGTGCTCTAGAGAATTGTAGCCCTTCACAAATCTCATAGAACCGGCCCAGTTCACACTTATATAGGTGATTCTTATGAAAAGCATCCTGCCATACTCCACTAGGTATTCCTAGATATACAAATCATTAAAAGTATTACTTAGCCTAAAACGCAGTAGACATCACTATTTCATCATAGAAATAGGTAGGAGTTTAACTCCCCAGTGATCCTTATGAGTCATACACAACTCGGTTGTCCCTTTGAACCTAGATCTTGGGATCTCTAGTCAACTAGGTTTGGTTGCCGTTGTGGTAACTCTTATTTAATAGGCTTAAGTCTCATTCCCGTCAATAAATTCTTAACTAACTCTCTTGATAATCCTTTGGTTAGTGGATCTGCTATGTTGTCTTTAGACTTCACATATTCAATGGAAATAATTCCATTAGAAAGTAGTTGTCTCACGGTGTTATGTCAACGATGAATGTGTCGTGTCTTACCGTTATACATATAACTCTGTGCTCTACCTATTGCTGATTGACTATCGCAATGTATGCATATAGCAGACACCGATTTTAGCCACATTGGAATATCTTCAAGAAAGTGGTGAAGCCACTCTGCTTTTTCCCAAGCTTTATCTAGAGCTACAAACTCTGATTCCATAGTAGACGTAGCAATACAAGTCTGTTTGGAAGATTTCCAAGATACAGCCGCCCCACCAAGAGTAAAGACATACCCACTGGTGGATTTTGAGTCTCTAGTATCCAATATCCAGTTTGCATCACAGTATCCTTCAAGTACTGCTGGATATCTAGTATAATTCAGCCCAATGTTACGAGTAAATTTGAGGTATCTTAGAACCCTTATAATTGCTTTTCAGTGTTCTACTCCTGGGTTACTCGTATATCTACTTAATTTACTTACTGCATAAGCTATATCCAGTCGAGTACAGTTCATTCAGTACATTAAGCTTCCAATAATTTGGGCATACTTTAATTGCGAAATATTTTCCTGTACATTCTTAGAAAGAAACAAATTAACATCCACAAGTGTTCTAGCAAGATGATCATCATCTTTGCTAAAGTTGTCAAGTTTTTTATCAATGTAATGTGATTGTGATAAAGCATAACCTTTTAAGCTTTTTGTAATTTCCATACCAAGAATTACATTAGCAATCCTCATGTCCTTCATAGCAAAATATTTATTCAACATTTTCTTGGTAGTTTTAATCATGTCATTATTACTACCTATGATGAGTATATCATTCACATAAAAACATACTATAACATAACCCTTGCTTGTGTTTTTAATATAAACACATTTGTCATATTCATTAATTTTGAATCCATTTGACATTATTGCTTTGTCAAATTTCTCATGCCATTGTTTTGGCACTTGTTTTAAACCATATAATGATTTAACCAATTTATACACTTTCTTTTCTTTTCCTAGAACAGAAAAGCCTTCTGGTTGTTCCATATAAATTTCTTCATCTAACTCACCATTTAAGAAAGCGGCATTCATATCCATTTGATGAATTTCTAGATGGTACAAAGATGCAATGGCAATTAGCATTCTAATGGATGTTATTCTAGTAACTAGTGAGTATGTGTCAAAGTAGTCAAGACCTTGTTTTTGTCTATATCCTTTGACCTCAAGTCTTGCCTTATATTTGTCAATTGATCCATCTACTTTCATTTTTCTTTTGAAAATCCACTTGTACCCAAGTGGTTTACAACCTGGTGGTAAGTCCACTAATTCTCTAGTGTGATTTTGCAAGATGGATCCAACTTCGCTGTTTATAGCTTCTTTCCATGAAGGAGCTTCATGACTAGACATAGTTTCTTTGAAAGTTAAAGGCTCATTTTCTAACAAAAATGTTAGAAAATCTAGACCAAAAGATTTTGAGGTTCTAGCATGTTTACTATGCCTAAGTTTCTCTTCCTCATTTTGATCTATCTCTTATTCTTGTTCTTGCTCTTATTCTTGATCTTTTTTCTTGATCATGACTAGTAATAGCATCATAAGATCTTTTATTACTACTAGTCTCTTGTCCAGTCTTATTCGGAAACATATTTTCAAAGAAAGATGCATTTTGAGATTCAATAATAATATTTACATGCATTTCAGAATTTTATGAATCAAAAACCGATATGCACTACTATTCTTGGCATAACCAATGAAAATGAAATCAATAGCTTTAGGACTTATCTTAGTCTTTTTAGGACTAGGAATAGCCACTTTAGCCAAACACCTCCACACTTTTATGTATTTGTACGATGGTACTCTCACATGCCACATTTCATAAGGTGTTTGATTCACTTTCTTTCATGGTACTTTATTAAGTATATAATTAACAGAAAGTATTGCTTCCCCCCACAAGTTCTGAGGTAATCCAGAACTTGTTAACATGACATTCATCATTTCTTTTAAAGTTTTATTTTTTCTGTTCGCAATTTCATTTTGCTGAGGTAAGTAAGGAGTGGTGGTTTGATGAATTATTCCATGTTCTTTACAAAACTCACCAAAATGTGATTCATATTCACTACCTCTATCACTTCTTAGTTTTTTTAATTTTCTTACCAAGTTGATTTTCAACTTTATTCTTAAATTGAATGAAAGTTTCCAATGCTTCATCCTTGGTTCGAATTAAATAAACATAACTATATCTATTGATTTAAAATCACAAATGTCACTATGATGAATTAATTTGAGCCTGCATCTTTTGTCTTGTATTTTTTTCTCCAAAGACTCCCAAAGTTCCTTTGCTGTCTTGATTGGATTGTAGACATTGTATAAAGTGTTCTCATGTCTGTTCAAGATGTAGTTATGGCAAAGGAAATCAGCATGTTTCCAGGCATCAACCACGGTAACCACTTGCCGGTCGGTTTCATCTTCTTTCAGAGTAAGAGCATTCTCAGGGAGAAAACGTGACAGGTTGAGAGTAGTAAGATAGAAGAACATTTTCTACTACCATCTTTTAAAATCAGTTCCTAAGAACTTCTCTGGCTTTTCATCGTGATTGACTGGCACAGTCACAACAGGAGAGGGGTTGGAGCAATTGCAACCACCATAAGAGTACTAGTTTGAGCATTAGTTTCAGTAGCCATGGATTCTAAATTATAAAACAAAATTATAATTAGAAATTTATACTATACAAAAAATTTAAACCATAAACACATAATTTAATTCTGTAAAAATAAAATAAACAAGAATTGTAACTTTTATTTCCAATTAATTTGAAAATAAAATATTTGTTAAACAAATTAATTCCACACAGAAAATTAAATTTCTGTAATACTTCAAAAATTAAAATGCTAAAATAGAATTCTTATTAATGAAAACTCAAAAATTAATCTGAAGACCAAAATTAATTTCTGACCAACTTCACAAAAAAATATTTTGAATTGTTAATGACTACTGGTATATTACTACTAGTTGCCAAAGAAAATAAACAGTATATTTTTACTATTTGTCAAACAATATATTACTACTATTTGTATTTTTTAACCAAAATATTATTTTGTAAAACCACAGAAAATAATTTCTATAAGAAGAAGAAAAGAAGAAAATGAAACAAACAAAAAATTCCGTATAAACAGAATAATTCAAATATGTCTTAAGATTGTTGAAACAATCTTCTGTGTTAAATAAATAACTTGAAAGAAATCAAACAAATAAAAATAAATTACTTACAGAATTTATTTTACCAAAATGAATAAGTTAAAAAATAGATCAAGTCGAGTGAGTGACACTCTATCCTTAAGACAGATTCTCCCTGCTTCGGTGCTTATGGATAAAATGCATATATCTCCCAAGATACAATGATCTACACAGATTATAGTAGCACACCAAACAATTTGTACGGTGAACAAAACTTGTGTTCTTTACTCTTTGAATTTTTCCCTAAGAACTAGTATGAAGAACAATGCACACAAAGAGCAAAATCGGAAAGAGAATAATTTTTCTCGGATTGTTTTTAGAATGATTCACTTGCAGGAACAGGACTGGTATTCATAGACTCAAACATCTCTGAATTTCAAACCGAAAAGATGTAGTTTGAAATGAACAAGTGCAGTTCAAATTTTGAATAGATAACTACTGGTAGTTTCATATCTGTTCATAACTGCTGGGCCATTTTATAACTGTTAAAAAAATAGTTTGATACTGCTAGAATTGGACTGAACAAGGGCACTGTTTGGATATAAAAAATTAAAATAATTTTCCTGCAAGGATTTGAAAATTTTCAATTAAATTTAGTCCAAAAAATTAATGTTAGACCCGACCCGACCCGACCAACATCTGCGCCTGGCCGGCAGTGTGATGACTGCGTGCATTATTCATCTCATTCCTCTTTGGTTTGACCTTGGACTTGCCTTTGTTAGAGTGTCAGGTTTAGCCGGGAGCCTTGTTAACGGTTTGGGTTGTTGTATTTGGAAAGCTTATTTCAAAGTGCTTGCTTTTATTTATTTTTGTGTCAAGTTTCTCATGTTTTGGAAGGTGAGAGGTTGGGTCCGGAGTGACTTATGTTGAGTTGAACAAATTTCCTGGCTGGAGGGTAGAGCCGCACGTGCGAGGCCTTGGAGCGCACGTGTGGGAAGAGGTCCGCACGTACAAGAAACAGCGCAGGACCTGGGTTGGCTACTGCATAATATGCACGTACAGAAGGAGAGGCGGGGGTGATTTTCGCACATGCAGGAGTGAGTGCCGCGCGTGCAGAAGTTGCTGATGTCCGAAAATCTACTTTTCTTCTCTTTCTTGGGCTTTGTGTATATTATCTTTTGTATATCACTCTCTCTCTCTCTCTCTCTCTCTCTCTCTCTCTCTCTTAAAATCCATTTCTCCTCATTCTCTCTACATTTCCTACACCAAACAAGACCAAATCCTTGATTTCCTTAAATCCATTGGATTTTTTACCCTAGTTTCTTCATCAAAGTTGGAGAGCTAGCCAAGGGCTTCATCTTGTGCGGTGGAGATTTGATTTCAACACCGTCAAATTTGGGGGTTTCTCATCCCTTCTTCTCTAAAACTTAAGGTAGGGATCTTCTTAGAGTTATATATATGTTTTTGCAAGATTTAGTTGATTTTCGAAATCCCTTTTTAATAGCTTTGAAACTTGATAGTTAGCTCAAGAATGTGGGTGGTTTGAGAGGGGTTTTCCTCCTAGTTTCTTTAAAAATAAATTCTTAAGAGTTTTGAACTACATTGATAGAGAGAAAGAATTTTTTTGAAGAACTCCTTTCAAATGATTTTGGGTGTGTATAGTTGTGGTGAGAAAATCTAGAGATTTGGGGGGTTTTAAAAAGTTGTTGAGAACCCATAGATGACATTATTATTATATTATTCTTTTGTGCCAAAATGAATAAGTGATTGGAGAATTTCTCATCCCTATATATATATATATATATAAGTGATGAATTTCATGAAATATGAGAAGTTTGAATGTTGGAAGTTGTTGTACAAAAATGTTGATATAGTCTTGAAATGACGAAATTGTTGAGAATTGTACGAAATATGGAAATATTGTTATTTATTCGTAGAATTAATTGAATGTGTGGCGATTTTGTGAAAGAGCATTGAAAGGAGAAATGGGATTTTGGATTATTATGGAGTTATTGTTAGAGATATTTGAAAATGGAGAAATATTAGGTGGCATTGATAATTGTTGCATTGCATATCCATTCACTTGGTTATTACACATTTTGAGTTGAGTTTGGAAACTTTTGCATTGTGAAAAGAAAGTTTGTAAGTAAATTTTTATGGATATTCTTTGGGGTAAATATGTTGGTAAGCCCGGATAGGGGGTGTTGATGAAGTTGATTAAGTTGGCCCGAGTGTCCAAGGTGAAAGACCAAAAACACGTGCGGAGTAGGTGTCACGTGGCTTCCGGTTAGGAGCCGGTAAAGTGGAGATTGGTAGTGCTAGTTACGCCTACTTGCAGACACCAACCTAGGGATTACTTGAGTCGTATTTACCGCCTCTTAAGCTAAATTGATAAATTTTGAATTGTTGAGATTTCAAGTTATCATTGACCATGATGGTTTTCAAAGGATGATAATGAAATTTTCTTTCAAAAAGCATAGCATGGCATGTACATTTCATTTGAAGAAGCTTGTATGAAACATATATACTTTGTTAAGAATTTTCTACCGGGCTTTATGCTCACCCTATGGGATTTTGGTGCAGGAAAAGATGTGGTGATCCCACCAAGCTAAGGCATGGATGTATAAGTGGGGAGCACAAGGCTCTTATTTTTGTTGTGGTATATTTTGCTAGCCAAGGGCTATAAATGTGTGGGTTCGAGAAACCATTTTTGTGTAACTGGGCTTAAGCCTTAGAATTTGTAAGTCCTTGAGGGCATTGACTTATTTTTGGATCTGATGTTCTACATACTATAGATTCATGAACTAGAAATCATTGAATGTATAATTCGCATGTGGAACTATTTTGTACAAACCTCATGATCAAGTAATGTAAGGGTTGGATGATTGTTTCTTTTCTTATAATGAATGTTGGTTGATGTACTTAAATGGCGTTATAAAATTTTGGGGTGTTACAACTTGGTATCAGAGCTACCGGGTTTGAATACTTGGGAATCGTGGGGAGTGGTTGTTTTACCATAATGAGTTTATTTCGCATGACTAAGAGATACTTTGTATTTTGTGACTATGTGATAACATGTTTATGTGACTAAATGGGTATGAGATTGGACTTTTGGGATGTTGTTTACGCCTATTAAATTTCTTGAGGTCTTATTAGAAGGGTGCTTGATCAATACTCATTCTACTATGAATTCTTAGTTTTTCATGGACAAATTTCATCATAAAAGAATAATCCATATGTGCTTACTTGACTACGTGCTTATGTGGAGTGAAATGAAATTGTTTATATGGTAGAGAAATATATAGAATTGTTGTGGTCAAACGTGTGAGGCAAGTTACAAGCACATGTGGGTTCGTGTGCTAAATTATTTCTCTTGTCCATTATTAGGATGTCGGGAAGAGGTCAAAGCTGCGGTGGTAGAGGCGGTAGGTGTGGTAGTCTTCACCTGGGTGTGCACGAGGTACCAATCCATGAGGTTCCAGTGCAAGAGGAGGGGTTCGGCCAAGCCAATGCGGCCAAGCAAGCGAGCCAAGCTAATGTAGTTAAGCAAGTGGGGCAAGCGGGAATTCTGGAGCAAGCAAGTCAAACCGCAATGGGGACCCTAGCCCGAGAAATGGCAAGGGCTTTGAGGGAATCGATAAATATGTTGAGGGCGGAGAACCAAGCCTGAAAAAATGCTGTAGAGACAAGGGTAAGTTTCCTTACCAGGGAGTTTTCGTGGGCCAAACCGAATGAGTTCCATGGTGGCCCCGAGCCCAAGAAAGTGGATGAGTGGCTTGAACAAACAGTGAAGACATTTGAAATGCTTCATATTGAGGGTAGCGAGCTATGGGTGACTCTAGTGAGTTACTATCTCAAGGGGGATACGGGCCAATAGTGGAAGTACGCCAAGGGTAGAATGGAGCCGACATGGGAAACATTTGTGGTTACTTTCCAAAATAAGTATCTACCTCCCACTGCTAGGGAGAGGTTGAGGCAAGAATTTTAAGATCTCAAGCAACTTAATATGTCTGTGGCCGAGCTTGAGGCGACCTTCTCTAGTTTGTCCCAGTTTGCACCAGAGTTGGTGGCAATGGATGAGCGTAGTTACGCTGAATTTGAGAAGAAGTTGAGAACCAAGATTTTGTTCAACGTGCCGGGAACATGATTCGAAACTATGACTGTCTTATGGGGGCAGCGGCACATGTGGAGATTACAATACAAGCCAATGAGGAAAGAATTCGGGGTTCAAGGTCTAGAGGTCAAGAGTCACACGGAGATTTTAGACCCAGTAAAAAGAACATGGGAACCTTTTTATCTCAATCCCAGTCACAACAGTCTTGATCTACCTTTCCCTTGCCTAGTGCGGGCCCAGGGAAGAGTGCAACGAGTAATTTCTCGTGCTTCAAGTGTGGCCAACTGGGTCATAAGGCCTTTTCATGCCCGCAAAAAGGGGGAGGACAACAGATGTTGCCACCACGCCCACCTAACCGATCCCAGGATCAATCCTGGAGTAAAGGGTAAGGACTTACTTATTTCAGTGTGGTCAGTCGGGACATATGAAAAGAGTTTGTCCACAGTTAGGAGGCGTATCAGGATCGAGTCAGACATAGAGCCAGCAGCAGCCTCACTCAGTTCAAACTTCCTAAGCTAATCAGGGAGCCGCTTCGGCTCAGTTAGTGCAGCAGGCCTATGCTCCGAGAGATAAGCAGGTTGATCAGAGGCTACATGGGCGCATGTATGTTATTACCACGCCAGGGTAGTTACCAGGATCCTCAGTTATGAGAGGTATTTTTGTTGTGTGTAATTCTTTGGCTAATGTGTTGATAACTATGGGTGTGTCTCATTCATTTATATCTACTACATTTGCTTCTGAATTGGGGTTAGAAGTGGCATTGTTAGTGTCTCCGCTCAGAGTAGAGTCACCAGTTGGGAGCACAGTTTATTTAGACCGGGGATGTCGTGGTTGTGAGATAGAGGATGTCGGGCATCGACTTCTGTTTTCCTTTGTATTGCCAGACATGTCAAGTTTTGATGTCATTTTATGCATGGACTAGTTATCTTCGTACCGGGTGGTGATTGATTGTTACCGTCAGAGGGTTACAGTGTGCACCTCGAGTGGTGATTGTTTTTATTTTTTGGGGGATCGGGTTGATAGGGTCTTGTCGCCAGTTTTTGACCCTCGTAGTAGGAGCAAGCATAGTGGCCTTCTTGCGGCTCTCTTGGATGGTGAGAGAGACGGGGCCCGTGTTGAATTGCCAAAGGTAGTTTGTGAATACCCGGATGTCTTTCTCGAGGATCTTACTAGTTTGCCACCCCACCGGGAGATCAAGTTCTCCATTGACTTAGTGCTTGGCACGACACCGATTTCCATGGTGCCATATAGATTTGGCCCCATCAAATTGCATGAGTTAAAGATTGAACTCCAAGAGCTTTTAGACAAGGGCTTTATCCGCCCTTGTACATCGCCTTGGGGAGCATCGGCTCTCTTTGCAAAGAAGAAGGATGGATCATTGCAGTTATGTATTAATTACCGCAAGTTGAATCCAGTTACCGTTAAGAATAAGTATCCCCTACCCAGAATAGATGATTTAGTTGACCAACTTAGAGGGTCTCGCTACTTTTTGAAAATAGGTTTGAGGTTGGGGTATCATCAGCTGAGAGTCCAGGAGGAGGACATCCAGAAAACAGCCTTTCGTACAGGTTATGGTCACTATGAATTTCTTGTAATGCCTTTTGGGTTGACTAATGCACCTACTTCCTTTATCGATTTGATGAATCAAATTTTTCGAGAATACTTGGATCGTTTCGTGGTCGTGTTTGCGGACAACATCTTAATTTATTCAGCCTCCGAGGAGGAACACGAGGCTCACTTGCGAGTAGTGCTTGACTTGCTTAGGGTGCACCAATTGTATGCCAAGTTCGAGAAATGTGAGTTTTAGCTAACCGAGGCGAAGTTTTTGGGACATGTAGTGTCAAGAGATGGAGTAACTGTAGACTCCTCGAAGATAGATGCCATGTAGGATTGGGGACAACCCAAAAATGTTTTTGAGATCTGGAGTTTCTTGGGATTAGCAGGATATTATCGATGTTTTGTAAGGGACTTCTCTAGACTAGCTGCACCTTTGACTAGATTGACTAGGAAGGGTGTCAAATTTGTGTGGAGTGAGGCTTGTGAAAAGTCATTCAAAGAACTTAAGACTAGATTGAATACCGCACCAGTCTTGATAATTCCAGAAAGAGGTTTGGGCTACACCGTTTATTATGATGCATCTCGGGATGGGCTTGGTTGTGTCGTGATGCAAGGAGGGAAGGTTGTGGCCTACTGTTCACGACAATTGAAAACTCATGAGAAGAACTATCCCACCCATGATTTGGAATTAGCGGCAGAGATTTTTGCCTTGAAAATTTGGAGACATTGCTTGTATGGTGAGAAGTTTGAGATTTTCTCCGATCATAAGAGTCTAAAGTATTTATTCTTGTAAAAAGACTTGAATTTACACCAACAGAGGTGGATGGAATTTATGGAGGATTATGACTTTGAGTTACACTATCATCCGGGAAAGGCCAATGTAGTGGCCAATGCCTTGAATTGAAAATCGGTGAGAGTTTGGCAAGCGTGGCCATTCGGGAGTGGGTTATGCTAGGTGATATCGGCAAGTTTGATTTTCACTTGGGTGAGTCTGGTGAGAGTGCAACCTTGTTTACTTTGAGTGTTCAACCTACCTTGATTAGTAAGGTCAAAGAAGCACAACAAGGGGACCGTGAAGTGGAGTCAATTCGTGATAGAATCTCCAACAGAAAGGAAGAGAAGGGTTTGAACATTCACTTGGATCTGAGTGTACGTTATCTAGACTGTTTATTTGTACCAGAATCTTGTAGAAAGGAAGTACTTTGGGACTTCAATCACTCACGCTTTGCGGTACATCTGGGAGGCACCAAAATGTACCATGATCTTAGTCGTCAGTTTTGGTGGAGGGGTATGAAGGTATGAAGCGAGATGTCACTTATTTGTATCGAAGTGCCTTACTTGTCAACAAGTGAAAGTCGAACACCAAAGACCAGCGGGTTTGCTACAACCCTTACCGATAGCCGAGTGGAAATGGGAACATGTTACTATGGATTTTGTAGTTGGGCTTCCTAGAACGCCGCGAGGCAATGATGTCGCTTTATTTGTATCAAAGTCTTCACATTTCGTTCCGATGCACACCGGCGACTCAGTTGAGCATTTGGCAGAGTTGTACATTAGAGAGATAGTTTGACCTCATGGGGTTCTTGTAACCATTGTGTTGGATAGAGATCCTCGTTTTACTGCCTAGTTGTGGCAAAGCCTTCAAGAGGCGTTGGGAACTAAGTTGACCTTTAGCACTGCTTACCACCCTCAAATCGATGGACAGTCAGAGCACACCATTTAGATTTTGGAGGACATGCTTAGAGCTTGCCTCCTTGATTTCAAGGGATCTTGGGAGAGGCACTTACCATTGATTGAGTTTGCCTATAACAATAGTTATCAAGGTAGCATTGAGATGGCACCAGTTGAGGCCTTGTATGGCCGACCTTGTAGATCACCGGTTTGTTGGGCCGATGTGGATGATGCACCATTGTTGGGCCCGAAGATTGTTAGGGAGACAACCGAGAAAGTTGCTCTTATTCAAAAGAGGTTAACTATGGCCCAAAGCCGACAGAAGAGTTATGCCGATAAGAGAAGGCGACCCTTGGCTTTCTAGGTTGGGGATCACGTGTTCCTTAAGATCTCACCAAGACGGGGTTTGATGAGATTTGGTAAGAGTGGTAAATTGTCTCTGAGGTTCATTGGGCCTTTCGAGATATTGGAAAGGATTGGGGAAGTGGCATACCAGTTAGCCTTACCGCCACAACTTTCGGGGGTTCACAATGTGTTTCATGTATCCATGCTTAGGAAGTATGAACCCGACCCTTCTCATGTGCTTGATTGGGTTTATTTAGAGGTTGATGAGGACTCCTCTTACGAAGAGCGACTGGTTCAAATACTAGATACCAGGGAACAAGTGCTACGGGGCAAAATTATACCATTGATAAATGTGTTGTGGTGACACCATGGGGTTGAGGAAGCAACGTGGGAGCGGGAGGCGGTAGTTCGCTCCAAGTATCCGAATTTATTTGAAAATTCTTAAGCTGTTTTCCTTTGTACTATTCCCAAGTGTTTGAGGGAAATGTGTTAAAATTGTTAGCCACTTGTTGTTATGTATATTGTTGTTTCAAGCATGAGGTTTTTGTGGGTTGTTACTACTTTTATTGGAAAACTTCATGCTTATGCTTATTTTGGATGGTAGTTGTTAATAAGATGACCATGACGACAAGGGTGAAATTTTGGTTGTGAATTAATGTTATGATTTGAGAATATAATAGTGTGGCTTTGATTGCTTGAGACCCGCTTTGTTTAGGTTGTTTGATTAAATTTCGGGGACAAAATTTCCTATGATGGGGAGGTTGTGATGACTGGGTGCATTATCCGTCTCGTTCCTCTTTGGTTTAACCTTGGACTTGCCTTTGTTAGAGTGTCGGGTTTATCTGGGAGCCTTGTTAAAGGTTTGGGTTGTTGTATTTGGAAACTTATTTCAAAGTCCTTGCTTTTATTTATTTCTGTGTCAAGTGTCTCATGTTTCGAAAGGTGCAATGTTGGGTCTGGAGTGTCTTTTGTTGAGCTGAACAAATTTCTTGGTTGGAGGGTAGAGCTGCACGTGCGGAAAAGGGGTCGTACGTGCGAGAGGTGAGGTTGCACATGCGGGAAACAGGGGAGGACCTGGGTTGGTTACTGCATAATATGCAGGTGTGAAAGGAGGTGCGGGGTAGGGGTGTCGTACGTACGGGCGTGATTGCCGCACGTGCGGGAGGCATGCTCCGCACGTGCGGGAGTGAGTGCCGCATGTGCAGGAGTCGCTGATGTCCGAAAATCTGCTTTTCTTCTCTCTCTTGGGCTGTGTGTATATCATTTTTTGTATATCACTCTCTCTCTCTCTCTAAAAACCCTTTTCTCTCATTCTCTCTACATTTCCTATACCAAACAAGACCAAATCCTTGATTTCCTTAAATCCATTGGATTTTTTATCCTAGTTTCTTCATCAAAGTTAGAGAGCTAGCCGACGGCTTCATCTTGTGCGGAGAGATTCGATTTCAACACCGTCAAATTTGGGGGTTTCTCATCCCTTCTTCTCCAAACTTGAGGTGGAGATCTTCTTAAAGTTATATATATGTTTTTGCAAGATTTAGTTGATTTTCAAAATCCCTTTTTGATAGCTTTGAAACTTGATAGTTAGCTCAAGAATGTGGGTGGTTTGAGAGGGGTTTTCCTCCTAGTTTCTTTAAAAATAATTTCTTGAGAGTTTTGAACTACATTGATTAAGAGAAAGAATGTTTTTGAAGAAATCCCTTCAAATGATTTTGGGTGTGTGTAGTTGTGGTGAGAAAATCTAGAGATTTGGGGGTTTTAAAAAGTTGTTGAGAACCCATGGATGACATTATTATTATATTATTCTTTTGTGCCAAAATGAATAAGTGATTGGAGAATTTCTCATCCCTATATATATATAAGTGATGAATTTCATGAAATATGAGAAGTGTGAATGTTGGAAGTTGTTGTACAAAGATGTTGATATAGTCTTGAAATGACGAAATTGTTGAGAAATGTACAAAATATGGAAATGTTGTTATTTATTGATAGAATTAATTGAATACTATTGGTGCTTTGGCTGTTTGGAATGGTGTTGCTCTCTGTTTGATTTTGCTGTGCTTTTGTCTCTACTGTCGCTCTCTTGTTGGTAGTTCTCCAACTTCTGAGGATCAATACTTGCAAATGCTAGGGTTTGCTTCCTGGTGCCAACCTAGTTGGGATGAGGTTGCTTTATTGTGATACTTTTGCACTTTCCTTTACTGTGATGCTTATGCACTTTCCTTCCCCCCTTTATTGATGTATCTCATTACTTTGTAATTGTGTTTTCATCAATAAAGTCTCTCTTTTTGTTGATCCAAAAAAAAAATATGAAAACAAAAACAAAAACAAAAAGTAAAATATTATAATAAATTAGGTTGGGTTGAATACCTGAATAGAGATTTTTTTTGTTCAGATGATCTCTTATCATGTTTTGCATAGCTAGATTAGGTTCAAATTCAATTATTTATTTATTTATTTATTTTATTTTTTTATAATCAAATTTGAATTCAGATTTAGATTATGCCAAATCCGGTCCAAGTTTGTTCCATTAAGAAGCTTGACCGCAATCAATGAAGTGTTAGATTGTAATAAAAACAAAAAATCTTAAAATATAAAAGGGTTAAAGGATTTTCATCATAATCCAAAATGCAATCAGTGATAATTTAAGTAAATGGTTTTGTTTGTTTGTTTGTTTGTTTTTTTTTTTTTTTTTTTTTTTTAATTGTAATTTAAATAAGTTGTTTAAGGATGCTCATAATCAATTGCAATATTACATTGATAGTTTAATAAGTATGTAATTTAAGTTCAACACAAAGTCAATGGTAATAATCAATTGCAATATTACAATGACAGTTTAATAAGTATGCAATTTAAGGCCGTAACAGAAGAGACCATCACAAAACAGCAGAGGATGCTAAGAGTATTAATCATTAGTTATAGTCAATGCAGCCTCAGTAGCAACATCTACTTCAACAATAGTAGTCTCAGTAGTGGAGTTAGTGGATTCAACATTCATAACATCAACAATTGCTTCAGTATATGCCAATGCTCTGCTGTTTTGCTATGCTCTGCCTCTGGTTGCTGTTTTGGGGATTTTGTGCTGGTTGGTCTGTCATTGATGTATGGTTGTTTGTGCTACTTATTTGTCTTTCATGAATGTTTTTTTGATGGTCTGTGCTGTTGTTTGTCGTGTTGGGTGGTCTCTCTTCTCGTTGGTCTCTCACCAACTTTAGGAATGCTAGCAAATGATAGGATGAACTAGATGGTGCCAATCTCGTTGGGATAATTTAGCCCATTGTGATGCTTTTGCACCTCCATTTTCTTTATTGATGTAATTCGCTTTGTACTTTGTACTTGTTTATTCCATCAATAAAGTTCTTTGTTTGCTAATTAAAAAAAAAAAAGTATGCACTTTAAGTTCAAAACAAAATCAATGGTGATTTAAGTAAATAGCTTTTTCTTTATTTTTGATGGCAGTTTAATTTTAAATGGTTTAAGGATTCCCATAATCATATTTGCAATAATCTTACAATGTTAGTTCAATAAATATGTAATTTAGGTTCAAAACACAATCACAGGTAATTTAAGTAAATACTTTAAGTTGAAAACAAAAATTTCCTTGAAATAATCTTGATTATTATAACATTATTACAAAGATATTATAGAGGATCCTATTCCCAAAAGACCAAATCATTGTGTATGAATTATGCAAAAATTATGTTTATATTGCATTACCTTTTCTGAAAATTTCAAATTACTTTTCTCCAACACTTTCATGATAAAACACAACGAACAAAAGCAAACCTTTTTAAATACACACAAGTTTTTTTCTTTTTCTTTTTTTTTCGGAATAAAAAGAACTTGATTTCAAATGAAGGCAAAGATAAAGTTACTACCAAAGATGCATACAATAAATCCAATCCACAAGGTACTAAACAAGAGGCAAACAAAGGCATAAACATAAAAACAACCCAATGTATCTGAAAAATCTAGAAATTCCCTAAATATTGATTTGTGATTATGCATCAATTTTAACTAGTAAATAGCAATCCCAATCAAACAATCAAAGACAAATCAACACAATGATTTTACGTGGAAAAATCACAATTGGAGCGACTCAATTACGATAAAAAAAAACCACGGTCAAAATCCACAAAACAATCCACTAAGAAGGCTGCTCGAGTGGACTGACTAAAACGTATGTGACTAAACAGGGTCTACGCTCGAGCGCAAGAATGGCCGCTCGAGTGGAAAAATGCAATTCCTAGTACTATTGCAGGCGAGTGAAACTTCTGAAAGGTCGCGATCTCTACTCGAGCGCAGCAATGGCTGCTCAAGCAGAAAAACAACTTTGATTGCAAATATGCATTTTGCTTTGGAAAAACAACTTCGATAGCAAATATGCATTTTGCTTTGGAAAAATAACATCGACAACTCGATCCCCGATATAGTCAGCAAAGTGGCAAACATGATAGGATTAAGATCACAAACTCCTCTGCATAGGCACAATACGGGTTAGATTCGCATCTAAATACTCATAGCTTTACTTAAATAAAAGAACGAATAAAATTACAACTGAAAGAAGTTTTGTCAAACGGGATTGCCAGGAACAAAAACCTAACAGTCTCCTCCTTTGGCAATGCTGTGACAAAACACACCTAACAAATAAAATCCTAATCAGCCCAACCCATTACAGCCAACAAAAGCAAACTCCTTTCACAAGGTCATGATCTGCAAAACAATTATCAGTGCCACAATCTCCAAAACAACTATTAGTGCCACAAAAGTATATGAAAAAGCAAAAGACATATGTCATGATTATCTTGAAGCATGAGATGAAAAAATGAATAGATGGAGATAGGAGATTTTAAAATCCTAAGACACATGCACCCGACAACATTTCTCCCCCCGTTTTATCACTAATCGACAAAGGAAGCTCAAACAACGAAAGCAAGATCAAGAACCACACAAGCAGGGACAAAAGGATGTAAAAATTAATAACCTGCGAGAAGTAAGCAATAAATAAGTAGTGGATAGCAACATATAAACCAACTAATGTCAATCTTCCTTACCAGACCAATCAATGATAGTTCATGCTAAAAACAAAACACCTTGCAATGATAAGCCAAACTCCCCCTGACTAAAAGCAATCACAAACACTGTACTGAAAACAATGAACAAGAGGGAAAAAAATAAATAAATAAATAAACAAAAATAATATGGTGGGGCAAACATGGAATTTCATATTTGTACCTTAAAAACACACAAGATTAACCAAGAAACACAATTACTTAAAAACACAATGTGTACAGCCTCTAGAAAATTCCATATAAATGAAAGTGTTGCATTATGTGAAAAGCATAGATCCCATAATAAAAGTGTGTTTGTGTATGTGTGTGTGTGTGTGTGTGTGTGTGTGTGTGAGACTCTTGGAGCTCGACAAACACTAGATTCAAATCCTAGTAGTGATCTGAAAGTTAGACCTCCAGTAAAAGAACCTTAGCATAACTAAGGAATGTCAAACCACTAGGAATTAAGGGGTATTTGATGAGTTAAAGCGGAGGCTCCCCCTCAATCAATTAATCCTTTTTTTTTTCTTTCTTTCTTTCTTTTTTTTTTCTTTCTTTTGCACACTTTTTTTTTTCTTTTCTTATGCACATTTTTTCCCCTTTTTGCACTCATTGGCAGCTTTCACGCTCAAGAGTATGAAAATTGAACTAGAGAAGCATGGATACAATAAGGATGGCCTGGTTGGTGACTCTGAGGTAGCCTTTGCCTCATGCCTTGACTGCAAAGAATTGAGGGAAAAGTCGTGGAGATGCAAAAAAAATGAAAGGTGTTTATGAGACTCAACATCACCCATGATGTGCTAGTATGGGTCAATTCCTCTTAAAAAAAGCAAAAGAGACAATGCCAGAAGTCCATAGAGAAAATTATCACTAAGGTGAAAGACTCCGATATTTGCTAATCCAAAAGTGTGTACAGAATGAGACATACTAATCAAAGAACACACATTCCAAATTGAGTAATGACCACAGAAAGCACACACATATTAACATGTAATGAATATTCTCATCAATTCCAATATGCAACAAGAACTTTTCAAAAATTTCAAGCTTGCAAAACCATACTAAGAAAATCTTTTTGGATTTTTTTTATTATTTTAAACATAGTAAGACTGAAAAATGAACAAGAATGCAAGAAAAGACCCAAAAAGAAAAACAAGCAGAAATTCAAAACAAAAAATGAATAAACAACTTAACATAAGTCAAGTTTTCTCACCTAAACCACTTTAGTATGAACAAAGTTTTGAGAATTGCGATTCTTTGGTGGTGTCTTGACATTGTGGTTCCCTTCCCCTTCAACGGGAACCCGTCTCGACTTGGTTTCCAACCTCTTACTCCAAGGTCTAGGCAAATGGAAACTCGTTTCATGTTTGGTCTCAAACAAATCAAAATAGCAAGGTTTAGTATGACCCTTAACTTTATTATGACCAATGAAGTGTCTCTTACCCCACGAGATGTTGGAATTTCTTCTATCTCTATGAAACACTCTCCCATGCAACTCATAACAATAAGGGCGAATATGACCATACAAACCACAATGATGACAAACAAAAACAGGGTGTACTTTCTTTTCTTTGAACCTTACCAACCCTAGGAAGATTGAGAAGTCCTTCCTCTAGTTGAATCTTTTGCTCCCCCTGCCCTTGAGTTCTTATATCGTAAGATGTGGATGCACTTCATTTTTGCTCTTTGTTATCACCAAAGTCAATGCCACTCTTGTCATAATACATTTGTTGAGACCCAATGATATTGTCCAAAGTCTTTGATCCTTTGTTTCAAAGACCAATGGTAGCCATAGCACGCTTGAGCTCTTCCTCTTTCTTGACCATTAGTTCTTCCAAGGCAACTTGAGACATCTCAAGAGTTTCAATCTTTTCTTCATACGTTGCATAGATTTGTTGTAGCTCATTCCTCTCTGTCTCACAAATCAAGAGTTTTGCACAAAGTGCTTGTTGATCACTAAAAATCTTAATGGCATCATTCCTAGCCTCGGAAATCTCCTTCTTTAATTTGACATTCTCACTTTCATATGTTTTGAGTTTCGTAGTGAGTTTGTCATTCAATTTGGATAAGTTACGAGATTCCTTATACAACTTTTCATAAGCTTGCTAAAGCTCTTCATCTTCATTTCCCAAGGATTCATCATCAGTGGCATTCTCAACCGGCCTCTTCGGATACTCTATTCGTCCTTCAGTTTCAGAAGCCACCATGAAAGCAAGGAATTTTTCATGCCCCTCTTCGCCTTGTGTTTCGGTGTCACTTTCATCTTTATCAGACTCTGATTCATCATCTCAAGTGATAGCAAATGCTTTTTTCTTCCTCAAGCAATTAGTGCATTCTTGAGCAAAGTGACCAAATCCTTGGCATTCATAGCATTGGACTCTTTCAGAGTTCCTTTGTATCTTTCCTTTCTCCTTCTTGGTTACAGAATTAATTTTGAGTTTATCTTTGCCTTTGAATTTATGAGTTGATTTCAAAAGATTAGGATTCTTTTTCAGAAAAGACTTTTTAAATTGTTTTACAAAAGCATATGTAATCTTGGAATCAATCTCACAATCCTCATCAGAATCCTTTCCAACTCTATGAGCACTACTTAAAGCAATATCATATATTTGTTTCTTTTTAAAATTTCTATTTGCCTCATAAGTTTGGAGATTTCCAACCAAATGATCTAGCTTGAGGTTGTCAACATCTTGAGTCTCCTTAATAGCCGTAACTTTTGGTTGGAAGCGATCGGGCAAGGACCTCACAAGTTTTCTCATAATCTTGGATTCTGGTATTTTTTTCACCTAAATTGAAACTAGAATTTACAATGTCACTCAACTTCGCATAAAATTCATCAAATGTCTCACTATTTTTTATTGAAAGGTTTTCGAAACTAGACGTGAGCCTTTAAAGTTTTGAGCGTTTAACCGAAGGAGTGCCCACATGAATAGTTTGTAAGATATCCCAAGCCTCTTTTGTGACTTCACAATTGTAAATACGATTAAACTCTTTAGGTGTGACAGCGCAAAAGAGAGAATTGATAGCTTTACTATTCCAGCTACTATTTTGATAATCAATTGAACTTACCAATTGGTTTGGGGAAGGTTAATCCATCAACGGTAATAGTCGGTTCGATCCATCCATACATGACATATTGCCAAACTTTTTCATCAATAGATTTTAAAAACGATCTCATCCGAGCTTTCAAAAAAAAATAATTAGATCCGTCATGTAGGGATGGTCAAACCATAGAATTTCCCTCACGAATTGACTCAATTATCACAAACAAGATTTCACTCTAATAGTTTTTTTTTTTTTTTTAAATAAATTGACCTGCTATGATACCAATTGAAAAATCTAGAAATCCCCTAGATATTGATTTGTGATTATATATCAATTTTAACCAATAAATAGCAATCCTAATCAAACAATCCAAGATAAATCAATACAACGATTTTACGTGGAAATACCACAATTAGAGCGCCTCCAATTGTGATAAAAAAACCATAGGCAAGAGTCACAAAACAATCCACTAAGAGGACATAAAGGAATTACACAAGTGCACTCTCAATTACCATGCCCAAATTGAACCGACCCCTATGTGCCTCTTATAGCCCCGCCTTCCCCTCCTAATTGTCTTGCCCAACATTGAATCCGCAACGCTGATGTCGAATCCACGACAATGAGCCACTCTAGAATCCACCAAAGCTTCAGGCCCAAATTCCATGGAATCCACCAAAGAACAACTCTCCCCTTTTTATTGAATAAATAAAACAAACAAACCCTTTGATATAATCTACTCAATTCATGATTAAACTCTCACAGATATCAAAGGAAACAAGCAAACAAGCCCTAGATCAAAACTCTAATACCCAAGAAGAAAAATTGGAAGCTGCAACCCTAAAAACGAATGAAACCACATATTTATAGAAAACTAAGAATGGCTGCTCGAGCGAAAAAATGCAACTCCCAGTACTTTGCAGGCGTGTGAAACTTCTGAAAGATCGCGATTTTCGCTCAAGTGCAAGAATGGCCGCTCGAGCAGAAAAACAACTTTGACAACAAATGTGTTTTTTGCTTCGGAAAAACAACTTTGATAGCTCGATCCCCAATATAGTCAGCAAAGTGGCAAATAAGATAGGATTACGATCACAAACTCCTCTGCATAGGCACAATATGGGTTGGATTCACATCTAAACACTCATAGCCTCACTTAAATAAAAGAACGAATAAAATTACAACTGAAATGAGTTTTGTCAAACGGGATTGCTAAGAACAAAAACCTAACAGTATTTGTGAAGTCTAAAAAAAACCCAATGTATTTTGAAGCAAAAGCAAGAAAAGAAGAAAAATCCTTCAAATATGTTTACTATAAAGTAGCAAGCATTGCACAATAAACATTAAAATAACTAGCTAAAACTTAGGTGGTCATTAATCCACATTAGAGCAATCTCAGGCAGCCTTTATTTTCTGGATAGTGGAGCTGACAATGGTATTAACAGTAGCCACAAACTTGAGTTGCTTTGCATGTAAGTGGTTAGATACCAAAGTCTGGAAAGCCACCATGAGGAGCGAACCACTAGACCTTTTGTTACCACCGCCACTTGTGCTCGTTGAAGCTGTTTTGTCATGATGATGATGAGAATGAGAACGACCATCATCGGAGATTATCAAGCCGAATGGAAGTATGGGTATGTTTGTGGAGTCATCGCCGCTTATTGCTGACTTCATGGCTGGGAAGTCTATTGGGGCATAAACTACCACTGAACCCGCCATAGGCTCTATATAGCTCTTTTGAAGCATCATCATGTTGTTATCATTGGAGGAGAAAGGCTGCTAATTTACATACACTGTGTTAGTAACCATGCATTGAAAACAAACTGATAATTCGAATAGACAAGTGATCAAAAAACCTGAAAGCATTTTTAGATCTCACATGGAACCAAAAACTAAACTAGTTTATGTTTCATTCTTTGAATCAACCAAACAACTTCAATGACTTTGTAGTGACAAACTCAAGGGGGATTTGAATTAGAGAGAGGTCATGGGGTTAGGAGAAGTTGAATTAAAGGAGTAAGCACTTGGTACTTTGCAAAGAGTAGGAAGGTTATTATAATATCAATTTCTATAAGCATAAAAAGTGAAACTATGATTAAAAGCATATATAAATAAGATTTTTGTTTTTGCATCTATGTTGAGTTATAGATAAGTGCAAATATAAGACAATAATTTTTTTTTATTACCAAAAGAAAGCTTTATTAATGGCAATTAGAGTACAAGACACATGACATACATCAATAAAGAGGGTGAATGCGAAGAGTGTCAAAGCAAAACAGAACAATCCTAACTAAGTTGGCACTAAAAGGCAAGCCCAATTGATATTGTCTAGACATGACAACATACAAAGGTTTTAGGGGCCAAATCTTTCTCTCCAATGCAAAAAACATTATTAAACCAATTACTATCGTCACGAGAATTGTCACTAAAAGTTCGTTCCAATTTTTTTTTTTTATATTAAAAAAAACCTTTGGTGACAAAATTTTGAAAAATGTCACTAATAAATGCAAGATAAAATAATTTCATTCCAAAATGTTTACTTTTTGAAATAAATGCACTCGTAAGAAAAGTTACATAAAATTATGATATATGAAGTAAATTACACTAAATATTTTTATATAGTCCTAAAGGAAAGACATTATATGAGCATTATACAAGGATTATTCTAAGCCGAGAGTAATATAAATATATTGACATATTTGAGTAAGTGTTCTAAAGACATATCAAATAGCTTTGTATGATTTCTATAGACAAACATCTCCATGCATACTTCCACTCTGTATTATATTGTATCAAGGTGGTTATATTGTATTATATTGTATAAACAAACTTGGTATCAAGGTGGTTATTTTCCAAACCCCTTGGATTTTTCCAGACTCCAAATAACTTTCTCAAACCGTTTTTTTAAAAAGAAGTCCAAAAATCATGCATGATGCAAAATCAAAGAGTTTTTATTTTTTTTATTTTTATTTTTTTATACTTGTTAGAAAATAAAAACTTGGCAAGTGCTATCCAAGATCCAAAAAAGGCAAAATCGGAAAGGAAAAAAGAAAATTCATAAGCTAACAACTGCTTCATTGAGAATAAATAAAAATTGTTTGTCTTGACAAAAGAAAGAATGAGAAATTGGGTGTGTGTTCAATGTGAGAAATAACACATCAACAATCAAAGATGGCAACAACATCTAGTGTTACGCTATAAATGAAAATGAGTTTGTCAAAGGACACTTGGAAGTTGGGACAAAAATAGGCATTTTGTACATGTAAAAAATGAAAAAGACCAAAACACCCTAGGAAGAAGTATGAAAGGTCATGGAAGTGGAAGAAGGTGCAAAAAAGGGCACACAATTTTTAGAAAATGGGAAGCTAACCAAGTTGGGAAAAAAATAGTGATTCAACAGAGTGACATAAGAATGGATGAAATGCTAAGATAAATGAAGGTACATGTAGAAAAGCTTGCAAAACATATTTCAAATGATTGAGAATTTGTTCGGAGCATATTAAAATATTTTAAGTAAATTATAAATATATCTCAAGAGGTTTGGATAAAATATAAATTCTCCTCGCAGTTTAAAAAATTACAGATTCCTTCTCTTTTGATGAGCCATTTAACATAGTTAACATATAATATAAAATTACCCTATAACCCATCCTTCACCTTGCCAAACCACCTCCCACCCTACCTAGCTAGCCCTCGTTAATACTTCTCCGTATTCAACCACCTTTGACTGCTAGCCCCACCATATTCCTACATTCTCTCGACACTCTCAAACTCATGCCCCATAAACCATCCTTGTAGCACCCAACTGCCATTGGAACCCCTAAACCCACCATTTTGTTTTTAATTAATCTTCTTTATAGTTTACTGAAGTATTTTTTGGGCATACAATAAGAAAATTGGTATCTCACCAACATTGAGGTTAGTGTTAGCTTAACTTTGGGTTAATCTTCTTTGTCATCCTTTTTATTGATGTATTTCTCATATGTACGTATGCAGTTTCATCAATAAAATTTCCTTTTGTTGATTCAGAAAAAAAAAAAGAAAAAAAAAGAGGGGTGTTGAAACACTATAGGAAAAAGGGGATATGGTGACGTTTTTTCAACGATGTTTTTTTAAACGTCACTGTTATTAATATTTAACGGTGTTTTATAAACGCCGCATAGTTTTTTAAACATAACGACGTCGTTTTATAATCGGAGGCATTTGGAAACGCCTCCAAATGCGGTAGCAACACGCGCTCTTTTTGAAGCACTTATTTTGAATCTGAGCCTTTTTCTCTCTCAACCCTTATATGCACACATCTCTCGCTCAACCCTCTCTAAGCTCCATCGAGGCTCCAGATCGAAGCTCAATTTTTGAATCTGAGACCTTTCTCTCTCTCAACCCTTATACGCACACATCTCTCTCTCTCTCCCTCTCTCTCTCTCTCTCTCTCTCTCTCTCAGCCCTCTCTTAGCTCCATCGAAGATTCAAATCGTAGCTCCATCAGAGCGATTTCGAAGCTCCATCGCCAGCAACATCTGCACCGACGAGGTAGCGAGCTCCACCGTCTCTCTCTCTCTCTCTCTCTCTCTCTCTTTAGATCTATGAAATCAATGTTTTAAGGCATTCTTACTTGATCCTCATTTGCAGAGATTCAGAGAATTAGTGATTTCCAGAAACTCAGATCTGAACTCTAACCCCTCGATTACTCGCATTTCAAGCTCCAATGGCGGCGAATAGTCTACTTTGTTTCTGAACTTTAATCGGTACTCTCTCTCTCTCTTTCGCTCTATTTGTGGTCTTATTGGCCAAGGCATTGCAAATCAACATGTCAACTAGAGAGTTCTAGAAACATTTTGCATCCTTTCTGCAAACTGATAGTGTAAAATAATATTAACTGAATAAAGTAATAGGAAGGCTTTTATGTTGTGTTTGGTTGGGGGATTTGGGGAAGGATTTGGAAAGGGAAATGGAAAAGTTAGGTGAAATGTGAATAAAATATGTATATATTTCACATAGTTTCACACACCTTTTCCCTTTCCCTTTCCAAATTCCTCCCCAAATCCCTCAACCAAACACACCATTAAGCTCACTATATCTTGTAATTTGATCATGTTGGAAATTATAATGACTGAATAAAATAATAGGAAGGCTTTTAGCATCATAATGACAGTTAATCTTGAAATTATTAATTCTCTCTCTCTCTGCCTCTTTGTGTTTCTCTCTATATTGGTTTCATCAGATCAGCCACAAATTTGGAGCGTTATTTACAAATTTCAATTTACAAGTAATTTAGATTCCATCACTTTTGGCATTGTTCGCACAATCATCTCTGTTTGTTCGCTGAGAAAAACAGAGGAATGAAAAGGAAAATACATTTGGAATCTTATATATGGTTCTTTTCACGTTGAATTTGATTCTTGGAAAATATAAAGAAAAAAGGCAAATGGTTAAATTCTTGAAATTTCTTGTTTCCTTGGTTCACAATGAATGAAAATGAGAAAATTTTAAGATGTAAACCTCTTGTTTTCTTTTGTTTACTTAAGAACCAAACAGAGCATTGAATTCTGGTCTTGTTTGATTTCTTGAATGAATGATGCTATAAATTTTTTATTTTATTTTATTTTATTTATTTTTTATATCACAGAGTTTCTAATGGCTCAGATCATGTTCTATCTAGCTTCCTTCAATGTTTGATTCATTTTCTGGTTTTGGTACTGATGAGATAATTGTAAGATGATTTAATGATCCTGAATTTTCAAATAAGTGATTTGTTTGATTTATCTCACTCTTTTCTTGGAATTCTACCCATATGGACGATGCCATGTCTAAATGAATTATTAGTTCAAAACCCAATTTTCATAGCCAAACATTGAATTACGTATTATGTTGGATTACTAATCCAATACCAAGATCATGGAAGATGATCCTCTCTAGCTAGCACTTTCTTCATTTGACAAATGCGGTCTTTGCATCACTTGTTAGATTATGACTGGATAAAGATAGTGCTGAAGGCAATATGAATCTCAAGATCATATCGACCCAAACAAATAAATCACCATTTTACGTAACTGGTGAGAAATTGTCCTCCTTGTAGAAATATTGAACATGATCATGATGACATTGTGTAAATGTAAGACACCTCATAGTTAAATAATGCCATTCAAATTCGAAGTCATAAACTACATATTAACAAGTCTTTGTAAGCATTAATTGAATAATTATAAAACTGTGAAACTCATGAACTGACTGACAACAACGGTGACAAAAATCCTCATATCCTTGGATGACTGATAGACATAAATAAAAAGTTTCATTTTCAAGATTTCATAGAAATCATCTACATGAAGCTAATATAAACATGATGAATTAGATGAATTGTGTCCTCAACTAATATTTATTTTTTTCCCATTTCTTTTCTTATGCATTTTTTTTTCTTTTTTTTTTTAACGTTATTTCTTTTGGCTTTACTGGTGTTTCAGCTTATAGATCCTTAATTGTGCAATCTTTTTACGATTTTCTGGCTTTATCTTGAGGATGATAATTACACTTTTTTTTCTATACTTTGATATGGCCAGAAGAATAAACAAATCAGAAGAGGACATTCCTGTGCCACCTCTATTTCAAAGTGCTGCTCTTTGGGGTATGTCTAACTGTTTATTCTGATTCATGTTTTTGGCCGCTATTCATATATTAATATGAACTTTATGGTTACTTGACTAGTATTTACCTCAGGCTATTGGCAGACGAAGCTTTAATTTTTATCCTCATCCACTATAAACTTCAATTAAATGTTCAGAACAAAAAAAAGAAGAAAGGCTTTCTTTCTTTGCAATTTGAGGATTCTGCTGCTTTTGTTTGAAATCAAAAGGAGGTTGATCTATTTTGGTTATAATTTTGTTTTCAAGTGCAGTGTACTTTGTTATTATACAAAAAATTTGAGACTTAATTGGTTGACTAGGGAAATAGCTTTCACATTTCAAACCCTGTAGTCTTGTAGAGAATAAAACCAGCCCTTGAAATTGCCTTGGAATGCCATAACAATTGAGCCCAGCTAAGTCAAGATGATCACAAGTTTCAAAGCCAAAGCAACAGTGATCTTACCTTTAAAAGGATGCAGCCCACTTAAGCCTATCGTTTGTAGAAAATTTAGCTGAAATGTGAATAGCACTTAATTCCTCATTTTCGTAAGCTGAATTGCATTTGTAGATGGCCATCTCAATGTACCATTATTAGTAATAACACTTCACTATTGCAGCACGTGACAAACTGAATCATTGGCTACTTTTCTCTATCTCTCTAGCGGCCGTCGAAGATGCCAGTTATTGAAACCAAAATGGAAATGAAAAGTGGATAATGAGGTCACCCTCATGGTCTTTGTCACGAGCTCTCCATTAAATTGGTCCACCTAGGCAATGAAACATTCCACATGCGTGTAGACGTCCCCGAACGCCCCGGGAGGAACGAGCTCCCGTTCTGTTCATATTGGGGTCACTACAGCTCAGGACTCTCAAATTTGTCACGGTTCTAAATCTGAACCAAAGAGTCCAAATCCGGCAAATCGTTTTGAGAAAACAGATTTTGAAAGAAGTACCAAACATGGACTGCTTTGCCAGATACAGAGTCGCCACCTAAATATTTTATTTTGGGAAATTTAGGAAACCCTGACTCGTTGCCTAAGGCCACGTGTCCGTCATCACCAAAGTTGCCTCGGCTCGGGAACTTGGGTACGATTAGGGAAGGTCACTTCGTGAGCACCCCCGCTCGCCCGATCAAAGATCGGCCTCTACTAACCATGATATCTATTTTTGAAAACATTGTATGTTCTTATTCCGGTTTATTAGCCTAGGTACTATGTGATGCGCACAGCATACAAGTATAGACTGGATCGCCCGAATTGGAACAAAACATTTCATGCTTGTTTATTTGAAAGATGGTTTGCTACTCGCAAGTAGGCTTAAAATGCAGATTTTGCCACCCGCAGGTGGGCTTAGAAAAGATGGTTTTGCCACTATCTAGTGGGCTTAAAACATTTGATGATTTATTCCAATCCAACTAACCCAACCTTCACCCACAGGCATTCAGGTAGTTATATCACATAAGCATATTGCCTCATGGTAAGCATGCTATCATGGCATTCACTCACACGCCTACAAGGATGCTAAAGCATAAAGCTCACCGGGTACTCCAAGCCAAAACAAAAACTCATTAGAAATCATGCATGAATCCTAAGTATACAGAAATGCCTAATGCAACACATGCAAGAATGCAAACTATAGCCGGCTCGGCTATTCTAAACATGGCATATGGAATGCTACAGCTAACATGTATTCAATTTGGAATTTGAAAATACAATGCAGTTAGCATGATGCGCCGAGCCCGGTGCATGCAAAACAGATGAATGATGCAAACATGCTGTCATACTGTATGCTAATTTAATATGCCCTAATCTAATCATCATAAGCAGGTAAATAAAAGGGAGAAAGACGTGGGGTTGGAAGACATACAACACACACATGCACACTTATTACAACATTGCCCTCGCGTAGAGGGTCCAAATAAATATACAGTCCCGAATAAAAGAATATTACAGTCCAAATAATACAGTCCAAATAATGTACAAATTCCTAATTAATTAATAAATTAACTAAGAAAATAAATAAACTGGCATGCAAGCCAGGGACTGCCTTGCTTCTGATGAATGATGTATGTCTGGGTTGGCTTGCGCGGAAATCCACTGGGATGCCCCAATTAGCCTCTATTTTGTGATTTTTCTTGGAAAGCGTGCCTAAACTCCAGAAGTTTGCTGATTCTTCATTTGCTGCAACAGAGAGCAGGAAAGGGGCATAGCAATGTATTTTCATAGATATATGCATGCCTCGATCCTCGTGCCACCAATCACGCATATCAAGGCATGATGGCCGAGGAGTCGAATTGCACAATTTAATATGGGATGAATGCACATGAAAACACAACAAGACCTAACTCCATCATGGATGATCCGGAGTGTCGGTGACTGGGGAATTGAGATACATTCCGTCACTCGGAGTACGAAATGTACCTCGCTTCCCGTGCCCGGGCTAACTCCTATTCCGAACATGATGCAATATGCATGATATGCATGAAATGCGACTAAGATACAATCCTAACATACACAATGTCATGGAATGGCATACACGCTGCACGAGGTAATATACAACCGAGCATGCACAATGCTATGGATGAAATGGCATACGCAATGCAATAATGGACTTACACCAACATGAGAGAGCCTCAGCCACACTCACGCAATGCAATATGGCTAAAATGGCATATAGAATGTAACATGGACTTATACTAACATGAGAGAGCCTCAGCCACACTCACATAAGAGGCCAATGGATGAAAATGAAGTGCCTCGAAATGTGTGCACACAGGCACGCAAACCGAGACAATGGCATATGCAATGCAATAGCATGGAAAATGATATGCAAACATGCTAATGGAATTTCAGCACTGAAATGTGGGGAAAACAGTCCCGAAATAAGGCGAAAACACACCCGATGCATGGAATAGTCCCGAAACATGGACTTTGGCACCCGAAATGGCCTATAGCTATACCAAATATGCACAATATGGACATGAAATGAAGAGACAGTAGCAAGGAAGCCCAAAAATAAGCATTTTTCCAGTACAAATCATGGCCAAACAGCAAGCAAAGATAGGGCAACAATGACATGCAAAAATAGGGGCCAAGAGAGGGCAATGAAACAAGTGGTATATGTAAAGCCCAAACTGAAAAATTCCCTTCTAAAACACTGAAGAGGGACCAAAAATATGCACATTTACAGTTTATGACGGGCCCAAAATCAGTATAAAAACATGCTAGAAATGCAATGCAAAATGAGGCTCAAAAGTGGCTATAACACAAAGTATACGAAATATTCATCAAAAAGCCAAAGACCCTAATGAAACATGAAGAATGGGCCAAAATAAGACTATTTTTAGTTCTGTAAAATGACTAAAAACCGAAGCACAATAGGCTGCCAAGATATGCAAGAAAAGGGGACCAAGGAGGGATATAACATGAAGTAGCATATGGAGGTCCCAAACCATAAAAGGCCCTTAATAAAAAATAAATAATGGACCAAAATAAGACTATTTTCAATGCTGTAAAATGACCAAAAACCGAAGCATAATAGGCTGCCAAAACATGCAAGAAAAGGGGACCAAGGAGGGATATAACATGAAGTAGCATATGGAGGTCCCAAACAGTGATTAGCCCTTCTTCAATGTTGAAGAGGGGCTCAAAATAAGACTATTTTTAGTTCTGTAAAACGCCCAAAAATGGAAGCATAATGGGCTGCCAAAGCATGCAAGAATGAGACCCAAAAGAGAAAATAAAGGCAAGTATAGCATGGAGGTTCCAAACAGTGTTGAGCCCTTCTTCAATGTTGAAGAGGGGCTCAAAATAAGCCTATTTTTAGTTCTGTAAAATGCCCAAAAATGGAAGCATAATAGGCTGCGAAAGCATGCAAGAAAATAGCATTCAAGGAAGATATTGAAGCAAGTGCAAGGTGGGGGGCTCAAACAGGGTTGAGCCCTTAATAAAAAGTGAAAAAGAGCTCAAAAGAAGGCCACTTTCAGTTAGGGCCAGAGCTCAAAACAGTAAGCATATATGGCTAAGAAATGTTGCAAAAATAAGCTCAAAAAGGGGGAAATGGCAACTCACCCTTGTAGACCAATCTTTGGTTGCTTCTTGGACCAAGTTGCAGCACCTTTAGCCTCTGAGAAGCCCTCCTTGCTGCTGGAAATGGAGTGGTGGTGGTGGTGGTGGTGCTTGGTGGTGATGAAGGAATGGGGTAGAACTTAGGAGTTTTTGAGAAAATGAGAGAGATAGAGGGAGATTTGGATGCCTATGCTTGAAGTAATTTTTTCTAACCCTCTAAACAAATGTTGGCAGCTGGTTATAAGGACCAAGGAGAGGGGGAGCATGGAAGGAAAGGGTGGGGGAAAAGGACCAAAGCTTTTCCCCAAAAGGTGTCCCCCGGATATAGATATTTTTGGGGGACAACAGCTGTACAGCTGTAAAGTGCACACAGTGAGGAAGCAGGCCGGCCTGACGTTTTTGCTGCAGGTGGCCGGCCGGCCACTTCCCCTAGCCGGCCGGCTAGGCCAATGGGAAAAAAGTGGCTGGCCACCCCCTAGGATGAAGCCCCAGAAGTTAGCTTTCCAATGGCGCAAACCTTGCATTAAAATTCCTCCTGCAGAAAAAGTTATGCCCTTTTCCGTGAAGCCGCGCAGATTCGGTCCAACTAGATTTCAACCAACCACATCTCACCCCCCGGACTTGGACTTGGGAGATTTTTGAGTGCAAAATGAAGCCCCGGAAGTAAGCTTTCCAATGGTGGTGGCCTCATATCTTAATTCCTCTTGTGCAAAGAGTTACGCCCGTTTCGGTGAAGCCGCGCAAATTTTTCTCCTTCCCGGATTCATGCTGAACCACTTTTGACCAAAAAGAAGTTGGCTTTTTAGCAAAATTGCTGGCCTCCCACCCTCCTACAAGCTTTCTAACAGTGAAAATAAGGTCTCCACCAAAAATGAGCCCAAACCGATGCAAAATGAAGGTTCGGGGGCCAAAACGCGCCGCCCGAGGCCCCAAAAACTGGCTGTTAGGCACCGGGAGTGGTGTTCGACCACGAAGTGGGTCTCTCAGACCTCAGTGTCCCTCAAAAGGGAGTAAAAAGGAAGTATTCCAAAAATTCAAAGCAAACGGAGATGGTTAAGCGGTCCCGAACCGAGGCACACGGCCAACGGTCCCGAAAAACCGGAAATCGGGTTCCGAAATGGGCAAAATGGCCTACGGCCACAAAATGTAGCCCACGGCCACTGAGAGATGGTCTACGGGACCTCTCCCTCCCCTCAGGAAAAGAAACAGAGAAAACTGAGTCTAGTTCGCAAACTGAGGCAAGGCAAAGAAGAGAATTCGGAAGTTCGGAGGCAGGGCTCACGGCCGCGACTCTGAAACTTCTGAACGAGCGCGATATGCAGCATCACCAAGCGCTCAATCGGTGACGTCTGAGTCTTAAGGTCGGTCAAAAATGGGGTGTCTACAATGCGCCATGTCCTTATCTCCTCTCAGAAGAAAGCACCCAAAAATGAGGCCACATGTGCTTGATTAAATTGCTTAGATTGTTGATATTTGACATGATGTCTGCTTTTATTGAAAAATTGAATACAATATAATAATTATAAAATCAAATTTTCATATGAGCAATTCTTGAATCTCTGTACCTTAATTACACTTCTATGCCTTGAAAAAAATAGTAGTTGTGTTATTGTTTTCTACAGAGATTGAATCAACACAAGATTTCTCTGGTTCATACATAATAATATTGGCCTTAACTTTCTTGTTGTACTGATCAATGCAGCGCAACATCCAACAACATTCTAGATTGAGCAGTTGACTTAGAGAATGCCCAACATAAAGATTTTCTTAGGCTTGTAAGGAAAGCTTATTTTTTTGTTGACATGAAATGTATGTTTCTAGGAAGGATGGTGAACAATGTTATGTTATTGTTGCAGGAGCATGTTGAAGGGTATCATGAACTATCAGCAAAGACAAAAACATTTTTTTCCACAGCAATTGCAAAATGGGATACGGAATTCTATGTAAAGGTGGATGATGATGTTCATGTCAATTTGGGTATGTGCTTGCCCCCCACTCTTTTTTATTTTTATTTTTTTTATAAATTTCGCCCTCACTAGTTATCATTAATTTCTAGCTATTATCTGACTTGTATATACATTTATATATGTACGTATGTGTATGTGTATGTGTACGCATATGTATTTTATTTACTATGAATCTGGAAAATGGTCAGGTATTGGGTAGGTTGAGTTAAGACTTTTCTATAGCTCTAGTTTTGGCTTCATTCTATTGAATCACAGGAAACTGAAACTTTCTACTCTTTTTGTTAATGCAGGCATGTGTAGACACTCCATTTTTTACCAACCTTAAGACTCAGACGTCATCGATTGAGTGCTTGGTGATGGTGCATGTTGTGCTCGTTCTGAGGTTTCGGAGTTTTGGCTGAGAGTCTTGCCTCCGGGCCTCGGAACTCTTTGTGTTTTGGCTCGGTTTGCGGACCAAGTCTTGTTTTCCCTTCCCGGAGAGAGAGAGTGGTCTTGTAGACCATCTCTCTGCGGTCGTAGACTACTTTTCGTGGTAGTAGGCCACTTTTCCCATTTGGAGACTAGTTTCCGATTTTTGGAGCCTTTGGCTGCGCGCCTTGTATCGGGACCGCTTAACATTCTCCGTTTGGCGTGGTTTTTGAACCACACCTTGTTGCCTCTTCCTAGAGAAACACTGTGGTCCGGGAGACCACTTTTGATGCTCGTCGGCTAGTTTTCAGGGCTTTTGGCCGCGTGTTTCGCCTCCCGATTTCTCGTCTTGCATCCGCTTTGGTTTGTTTTTGGTACAAACCTTGTTTTCCTTGTTTGGAAGGTGGTACAGGGGTGGGAAACCAGTATTTCTCCTTGGAGACCACTTTTCCTTTTTCTAGCTAGTTTTCTTGTCAGATAACTGGCTTTCTTGGTCTTTGGACCATCTTTTCTGGTCGGCCACCACACCACCACCTTGCATTTAGTGTGTTGACCTCTCCCACCTATGGCCGACTAGTTTTTGCTCTGGTTGACTGCCTAAAGTGGCTGGCCGACCACTTAAACTAGCAGGGCGATGGTCGGCTGCTTTTTGGCACCTTTTTGGAGATATTTTCCTCCAGCTGGCATTGTTGGAGGACATTAGGGCCATCCTCCACACACGTATGGAGGGATTTGTTTGAGGCTAAGCTTCTCCAAGAAGCTTTGCCTTTCCTTCTCTATAAAAGGGAGGCTCCACCTCCCTCCTCTAGGTTCCGAAAATATGAGGGAAGAGGATAGATATAGTGTTGTATCTATATTGCCTTGTTTGCTCCATTTTTGTGTTCAAAAATGTAGATTTGTCTTACTTTAACACACAAACACACACTCAAACATCATCCTTTTGCTACTGAGGTGCTTAGAGGCTAATTTTGGTGTTCTTGGGTTGCCTTGAGCTTTGAAAAACCTGCTGGAGTTGCAGTTATAAAGAGGGCCTTCAAGGGTGAGCTTTTGACCTTTAAATCCCCCTTTCTTGCTTAAGCTTTTAGCCTATCTTGCATGTTGTTTTAAGCTTAGCTCAAAACTAGTAAAAGTTCTATTTTTTCATGCTTAAAATTTTTGTTTAAGATGACTTTTGTGTTTGGGGTTGTTTACCCCCTCTTAGGCCTTGTTTGGCCTTGTTTTTGAGCCTTTTTTGTGAGCTTCGAGACCACCTTGCTTTGGCCTTCTCACCACTGAAATCTAGAGGGATTTCAGTGGTGGGGATGGTGTTTTAAGGTCTTAAGAAGGAGAGGGCCATCCCCTCTCCTTGCATCTTCAATACATGCCTTAATATGCCTCATGTTTGAGCACCTTTGTTAAGTGTATGTTGACCATGTCTTAGCTTGTATTTGTGGTTATTTTGCTGAGGCATACCACTATTTTTACTTGCCTTGGTCACTTCATGCATGGTTAATACACTTGTAGTGTAAATCACACACACTAGCTTTGTCTGCTTCATGAAGTAGCATGTATTCATAGCCTATGTTGTGTCCATTTCAGCATGTTCTTGGGCCTGTTTTACCATGTCATACCTCTGTTTAGGTTTGGTTTGGTTAGCCTTTGCTTACTCCATGCACTTGTAGTGCATTTCCATGAAATAGCCTAACATGCATCATGTTGTGACATGTCATTCTAGCATACTTTTGGCTTAACTTCATAAAGCTTTTGTTCATGTTTTAGCATGTCTAAGGTCTGATTTTGGTTGTACAGGTCATCCATGACTTGCTTTGTATAGCTATAGTTCAATCTAGCTTATTAGCTTTGTACACCAAGTCCACTAGCATGCTTTACTTGGACTATTTCAATGATTTGGCATCATTCATAATGTGATTTCAGCCCATGTTTCATGGCCATACATTCACATTTGTTACTTATTCAATGCGTTGGAGGGTTTCCTCCTTTATGCCTTAACATGAACCATTGTGTATGCCTTCATGCCCTTGCTTGCGAGCCACTATTTCAGTGGTTATTTGGGGTTATTTTGCCATGGTATAACTCTGATTTTTGTTATTTAAGTCATACCATGCTTGGTCCTAATAGGTGTAGTGTAAACCACCCTATATGCCTTGCATTGACCATGCTTCATGCCCTTTATGCTAGCATATTTTGGCCTCCTTCCATGCATGTTTTAGACTTATTTTAACATGTACTAGGACTGTTTTAGATTGCCTTGATCACATGCTCCATGTTTTGTATACTTGTAGTACAAATGCTCTTGCTTGCCTCAAGCTTAGAGCATCATTGCATGCTTCATTTGTGTTGTGTACATGATTTGGCATCACCTAACATGACATTTCAGAGTGTCTATGACTACTATGTTCCCACTTCATTCATGCTTTGAATGTCTTTAAGTGTTGTGCATTATGGCCTTGTTATAGCCTTAGCTTGCATGCTTGCATGCCTAGGCCTTTGGGCCCTTATCTCAGCATGTTTAGGTCCTTGTTTTGACCTACTTGAGCTCTACCCATGCTTAGTTCATGCATTTGTGCCATGTATTGCAAGCCTCCTTTGTGTTGATCTTTGCTAGCCTTCATGCCTTAGGACCCTAGCATGCTTTACTTATGTTGTTTGAATGATTTGGCATCATTTCTTGCTTCATTTTAGTGCACTTAGTGTTGTTACACTTACACTTTCGTTACTCATTGAGCGCTCTTGAGAGTTGTGCTCTTTGGCCTCTTTGATGGCCAATGCATTGTGCATGCATGCCTTGCTTTATGTAACTTCATTTCATCACCAATGGCCACTGATTTAGGCATGACTGAGGTCTACCCCTTTTAGTTTAAGTACATTGAACATGCCATGTATATTGCATTGAGTATGCCATGTTGTTCATCGCATTATGTATGCCTTGTACTTTGCATTGTGCATGCTTAGTTTACATCAGTGCATTGTGCATGCTAACTGATATTTGCATTGAGTATGCATGTTCCTAACATTGCTAAGTTGCCCTTATAGCATCGCATTGTGCATGCATGCATTAGCATTGTTCGCATGCCATTAGCTTTGTTAAGTTAATCATGTCACATCGCATTGAGTATGCCATGTAGTTCATTCGCATTGTGTATGTCATGCATGCTTGCATTGTGTTTGGAATAGGTGTTAGTCCAAACACGGGAAACGAGGGATGTTTGATACTTAAAGTGATGAAACGTGCCTTAATTTCCGGTCGCCGACGCTCTTGATCATATATGATAAAGTTTTAGGCTTTATATGATTATGTGTGCATTCATTTTATATTGAATTGTGCAACTTCGCCTCTCGGCTATCATGCATTGAAATGCGCGATTGGTGGCCCGAGGGTCGAGAACCGCACTCCCTTGAGATCATAAAATGATAGGGAGGGTGGTTGTGCACACATATCTTGCAAATATATTGCCATGCCCTTTCTTGCTCTCTATTGCAACAAACTAGAGAAGTGCAGCAAAAACTGGCCGGCCAGCCAGAAAAACTAGCTGGCCGACCACTTTATCTGGTCTACAGCAACAAAAAGTGGTCGGCAGGTGGTCTCCCACATCAACAATTGGTCGGCCATCCTCCCACAGGTCCCCAAGGTGAGTTGGAAGCATTCTGGAGCTTAGTGCAAGGTTCTAAGAACAGTTGCACACATAGGCAAATCGGAGCATTGCGTTAGATTTCCGAACGAGGTGGCCGAGCATGCATGCACTCTTCTTCCTCTGAGCACATTGTTTTACTGCTTTACATAGCTAATTTGCTTAGCTAGTTTATGCTTTGGATTCTGTACTTAAGTAGTTAATGCGTTTAGCTGCTTAATTGTTTTGTAATAGTTAGTTAACTAGGATTAGTTAATTAGCTTTGTTCTGTAATAATTAGTTTAATTAGCTTAGATTAGCTAGTTAACTTCTTATTTGGACCCTCTGTCGAGAGGGCACACTGTTGTAATAAGCGTGCGTGTGTGTGATGCATGTCTTCTAACCCCCATTTCTTTCTCCTTTTTACTTAACCGCTTATGATGGTTAGTTTTAGGGCATATTTCGATTAGCATATCTTATGCTTGCATACGTGCATCCATCCATCTGTTTTGCATGCACCGGACTCGGCGCATCATACTAACTGCATTGTATTTTAATTTCTATTTGAATACATGTACCAAGTTGTATTTCATATGCCATCTTAGAATAGCCGAGCCTATTTTAATTACATTCTCGCATATGTTGCATTAGCCATCTTAACATGAACTAGGATCGTGCATGATTTCTAGCTAGTTCTCTGTTTTGGCTTGGAGTACACTGTGAGTGTTTACGCTTTAGCATACTACATGTGTGTTAATGTTGCCATGAAAGCATGCTTGCCATGAGGCTAACTACTTATTTGATATAACTGCCTGAATGCCTGTGGGTGAAGGTTGGATTGCTTGAATTGGAACAATTCATCAAATCCCCGATTTAGCCTACTTGCGAGTAACAAAACTTTAAATCTTTTTTCACAAACAAACATGCAATGTTTTGTTCTAACTTAGGCGATCTAGTCTATACTTGTATGCTGTGCGCATAACATAATAATTCTAGGTTAATAAACGGAATAAGAACACTTTTGTTTTCAAAAACAAAATATCATGCTTAGTAAAGGCCGATCTTTTGATCGGGCGAGCGAGGGTGCTCATTGCATGACCTTCCCCTCTCGTACCCAAGTTTCCGAGCCGAGGCAACTTTGGTGATGACGGACACGTGGCCTTAGGCACGAGTCAGGGTTTCCTAAATTCTCCCAAAATAAAATATTTAGGTGGCGACTCTGTATCTGGCAAAGCAATCCATGTTTGACACTTCTTTATAAAAATCAATTTTTCAAAATGATTTGCCGGATTTGGACTCTTTGATGATTTATTGGTCTCACATTCCACTTTGTGAGATTAGATTCAGAACCGCGACATGAGTCTGAACTTGTAGTAGCCTAAAGAACAAAACGGATTTCGCGTCCTTACAGCGCGGAGCCTGAAGAGTTCTCAGGGCACGTCTACAACGACTAACCGGACATGTCTCATGCACAGTATAGGTTACCTCAAGTATTCAAACAAACCAACAAGTAGAGGTCTTATGTCTATATCCTGTTTCATGAGCTCTCTAAAGTCAAGCCTTTGACTCATAAGAAGCGGCACCACCTCCTACACTCACATAAGTAAGCTTACTAAGAGTACCCCTGTAGTTTACAGTATCCTAACAACTTAGTTGTAAGCTTATTAAGAGTTTGCTAACTCATCCTCTTCTTTTTACATTATAGGTACCAAGCACTTCAACCTTGGGATGAAAATGAAATAAAACTAAGTGCTTACAATCACGACATATGGTGTACTTGGGCTCATTAAACTCAAGGCTTGATATTTCTTCAAGCGTTGAGTTGAGTTTCCACCAGGAGTGATTATGCTAAGTGGGCTTAAGACCCATCCCTTTTGATGTTTTCCACGCCAAATCCGTTGCAAGTCCCTTTGTTAAGGGGTCAGCGAAGTTTTCACTTGATTTTACATAACTAATAGTAATCACACCTTTTGTGATTAACTACCTGACACAGCTATGTCTCAGTCCTATATGCTTGGACTTTCCATTATACATGACTGTAGGCCCATGATAGAGTTTCTTCACTATCACAATGCAAAGATATTGTTGGCATAGGTTTTGGCCATATCTTAGTCTCTAACAAGAGATTCCTTAGCCACTCTGCCTTTTTGCTATAAGAAGCCAATGCTACAAACTCTTACGCCATGGTTGAGTCTGTTATGCATGTTTGCTTCTTAGAACCTCAAGAGATAGCTCATCCTCCAAGAGTAAAATTCCAACCACTCGTGGACAAGTGATCTTCACGGTCAGTTATCCAACTAGCATTCGTGAATCCTTCCAGCACTACTGGATAGCCATTATAGACTATTCCATAGTCTATAGTTTTTCTCAAGTACCTAATTGTTATGTGAGTTAAAAT
>NW_021028854.1:1055556-1105691 GCF_004153795.1 Camellia sinensis | reverse complement strand
GATTTTTGTGCTTATTATATCATAATATGCCTCTTTTTATTGTTGGTTTTGGTACACCATGCATGCTTAGCATACCTACCATGTAATGCCACTTTATTGCCTTAATATGCCTTAGGTTGTTAGCCTTTGTTCAAGCATGTTTTAGGCTTAGTCTTGTGAAGGTTTTGTGCATATTTTGCCCTGTTTTAGGTCTGTCCATAGTTGTTTGGGTCGGATTTGGCATGCTTAGTATAGCCCCTTTGCATTCCGGCTTGTTGGCCTTAAGTGTATGAATGTATAGCATGACATTTTTGTATTCATTTGGTGATTTGGAACCATCTACCATGTCATTTCAGTCCCATTTGCATGCCTATACACTTGCCTTGGACGCATCTTTAATGCTTTAAAAGCTTGTGTAGTATGCTCCATGTTTTGGCCATTGCGTATGCCTTTGAATTTGAGCCACTTAGATGCCATCTAGGGAGTCCCCTTTGCATGGTCTAGGTCTGCCTTGAACCTATTTTAAGCCCTCTTAGCCTTGTGAGGCTTGGTTGGCTTAGCCATGGTTCAAGTCCCCTTGACTTGCTTCAAGTACTTGGACCATTTGCATGCTAATGTTTAGCCTATCTTGTTGCTTGGTTTGACATCATCCTAACATGATTTTCAATGCTTACCTTGCATACTATTTGTCCATGATTGCCTCATTCAAATGTGCTTAGAAATAGCCCTTTGATGCTTAAGCATTTAGGCCGTAACATGTGCATGTGTGTATGTGTATTTTGGTCCCTTGTTTTGGTCATTTTAGCCACTGTTTTGGGCCTATTTAGAGCTGCCCAAATCATGTTTAAGACCACCTTTTCATTGGTTGGCATTGCCTCATGTTTGCTTGTATGCTTGCATAAATGTCTTGCCATGCCATGTTGCATCCTTAACTTGTATGCCTAGGTTGCATTACATCTTGCATGCATGCCTTGTTCCTTGAATTGGTGATAGGAATTGGGCCTTGGTTTGTTTGTATGGTTTGCATTTCATTTGACATGAAAGTTGCATACTTGATTCTTTGGGCCATCATGCATGGAAATGCGTGATCGGTGGTCCGAGAATCGAGACACATGTCCTTTTGAGTCACAAACATGATAAGGGACATGAATGGTGCATATATGCCTTGAATTGTGCTGCCATGCTTTGCCTTGCCCTCTGTTGCTATCAATTGCAGATTCTGCAGGAACACTTTGCCGACCGGTAGTGTCAAGTGCCGGCCGGCAATACCTTCTGTGCCGATAGCTTCACTAATGGCCGGTGGCCACATCCCACTGCCGGTGGCAATTCCATTAAGCCGGTGGTGTTCCCCAATGTCCAAGGAAGCAGTTCTGAGGTTTTGACAACCTCCAGAGGAGTGAAGGAAGGAAAACAGAGGCAGCCTATGCATGGCAGTGCATTTCCGAGCAGGACCGAGCATGCATTGCATCAGGCCCTCTTCCCGAGGCGATTTACTGCTTAATTAGCTTAGTTAATTTGCTTAACTAGTTAATTGTCTGTAATATTTAATTAACTTGCGTAGTTAGTTAGTTTGTATTATTTATTTGGTCCCTTCGAGCGAGGGCAAATCTGTAATAAGTGTGCGTGAGTGGTGTGTATGTCTTCCAATCCCCACTTCTTTCTTCCCTTTTACTTACCTGCTTTGTTGGTTAGTATTAGGGCACGTTTAATTTAGCATACCTTATGCTACGCATGCGTGCATCCATGTATTTGTATTGCATGCATTGGGCTCGGTACATCACGCTAACTGCATTTGTATTTCAATTCCAAATTGAATACGTGCATCAATTGATCGTATTTCATATGCCATGCTTAGGTTAGCCGAGCCTACTTCGATTGCATCCTGCATGTGTTGCGTTAGACATTTAAACATGGACTTGGATCATGCATTGATTGCTAACGGGTTCTTTGTTTTGGCGCGGAGTACTATGTGAGTATTTTCCTGCTTTAGCATATCACATGCGTGTGAATGCTATCATGATAGTATGTTTGCCATGCGGCTAAATGCTTATATGATAAATTGTTTGAATGCCTGTGGGTGAAGGTTGGATTGTTTGAGTTGGAAAAACTCGTCGAAATCCGTGTTTTAGCCTATTTGCGAGTAGCAAAATCCAAAACATTTTCCAAAACAAACGGATATGCAATGCTTATTTCCAAATTAGGCAATCTAGTCTATACTTATTTGCTGCGCGCATAACATAGTAATTCTAGGCTAATAACCGGAATAAGAACACATAACGTTTTCAAAAACGGATATCATGGTTAGTAGAGGCTGGTCTTCGGACTGGGCGAAAGGGGGTGCTCATAGCTGACCTTCCCCGATCGTACCCAAGCTCCCGAGCCGAGACAACTCCGGTGATGACGGACATGTGGCCTTCGGCACCGAGTCAGGGTTTCCTAAATTTCCCCATTAAAAAATATTTGGGTGACGACTCTGTATCTGGCAAAGCAGTCCATATTTGGCACTTCTTTTCAAAAAATCTATTTCTCAAAACGATTTGCCAGATTTGGACTCTTTGGTTCAAGATTAAGAACCGTGACACAAATCGAGTCCGAACTGTAGTGGCGAGGGCCCCTCCGCAGGCGCGTCTACAGTTTCTGGCGACTCTACTGGGGAAATTAGAGAGCTTGACTTGAACTCGTGATATCCCGTTTTGATTTCGTTTATGTGTTTCTTTGCATTGCATGTGCATTGGTGCGCCTGGGAACACAGTGTTTGCCATCTGCCATTCCTGAACGGTTTTCCGGAGGCTTGTCTTGTCAAGGCATGACCATAAGGCTGACCGGTTATGGGCTCTGACAGTATGGGGACACAAACCCCGGTTTTACCGGGGCACCCTTTTCGACCATTCGACCTAGTGCATGTTCGGATCCATAGTGACCATTCCAAGATAGGACAGGTTGCTTACCCGATATTAGGTTGTTTGGAACCACTGCGTGCATAGTGAAACCCTAGCTCCTGACAAAATAGGACAGGGAAACCCTACCCCAACATAGGGGTGTTTTGGTTCTCTTTACTTGCTATGTGCTTTTAGAATGTATTTCTACAGGAAAGTACATACCGGTTTGCAAGTTTGAGTATCGGGCCCGAGGGCACCAGTATCAGTGTTGTTGGGAATCAGTTATATCCGCGGGTATCAGGTTCAGTATGTTTGGGACAGTGATTTTGGGGAACAGTTATCAGTAGTGGAGTACAGTTATTCGGCTACACCCGTGTTTAATCAGTTTTGGCTGAAACGCTGTTTGTTTTCCCTTTCAGTTTAGAAAGTCAGAGGATTGGTGCAGAATAGCCAGTGTTCCCCCTTGCCGAGGTAGGATTTATGACGACGCAGAATTCAGAAGAGTTCGTTGTTATGACAACCGCATTAGATCAAGGGATCACTCTGCAAAGTGAGACCAACATTGATATGCCACATCCACCCAGGACGCCCGTTGTGCACCTGGTCTGGGCCCCCCAGTTGTATCAGGCTCGTGAGCCCACCACCTTTGAACTAATGGGGATGATAGGTGATCTCTAGAGGTCTGTGGCGGATCTCGCCTACGGAATGTCAGCTTCACCTCCAGCCGCACCATATGCCGGGAGTTTTGTACCCCAGGAGCCCCTGCTGTTGGGGCGAATTGTGATCGAACTTAGCCAACCGGAGATGACTTCCATCTATGGCAATGACATGCCAACATCGACCCAAATCCTTGATCAGGCTGAGGCCAGAGGAAAAGACAAAGCAAAGGTAGATGCCGATCCTATCGAACAACTGCTGTGGGCAGTCGAGGCTTTGAAAGCCGGGGGGATGAACAAGCAACAGATATCCGCGGCTGTGGCAAAAACTGTGGAAGATGCTTTCCCCACTCCACCTGAGGGTAGTTCAAGTCAATCAGGAAATCGGGATAGGCCCCGTCATGCCAGAACAGTTCCTCATATTCCCGCCCCTGCACCCGGGAAAGATCAGAAAGCCAAGGTGGCGTCTGCCGACCCTTTCGCCGGTGCGGCTAGTAAGAGTGCTCAAACTCCAAAGTACCTGCCCCGAGGGCGTAGGGCCTTTCATGCTCTCTATATGCCTCTGTCTAAGGCACTTCAGATCCTTGCCGAGAGGGGGCATCTTAAACCCTTGGAGCCTCGGCCACTCCCGAAGAATCTCCCTGCCACGCATGATGCTACTCAGTACTGCGCGTACCACCAGCAGACAGGCCATCCAACCGTCAATTGCTCCCGCCTCCGTCATGAGGTGCAAGATTTGATCGACAACGAGGTTATCCTCCCGCCTACCTCAGCCAAGTCCGTTACTACCCAGTTATTGGATTTTGAGGACGCAGATACTGCAAGTACGTAAAAGTGAACCACCTGCGGGCGGCGTTCGGTGTATTTTGGATGTAGCGTCTGGCACGCATTTTTGAGCATCGGTGAAACCGAGTTTTGTAAATCCTGGCTTGGGTGTCGAGTCAATCTTTTGTTTTGAGTCTGTCTCCTTGCTTTGAGTCAGTCTTTTTGCTTAAGGGTCTGTCGTGTTGTATCGAGTCGGTCCCCTTTTGTATAGAATACCAGGTGATTCTGGGGTCGTTGTCCCGAACAGCATTTTGTCTTGTAATTACCCACTTTTTGTTTTTGAGTCTGTTTCTGCCGAGGGGCCAGTTATACCAACAGATCTGAATGAAACAGCCGTGGCTATCTCATTTTCATGCTTGCTTCCAGTGTGAGTTAATTGTGCCAGAGGACTTGAATGGACTGACAGTACATCTCGCCTGCTCTCCTGCTCGCCAAACTCATTGCATTAGCCTAAGTTTTTCAAAAACCCCTTTTAACACTGCGGTGATAAAAACGAAGAGGAAGGAATTCCTCGGGTTTTGCAAAATTTTGATCACTTTGAGAGAAAGAGAAGCATGCTAAGTTTTTTTAATGAAACCACGCTTGTCGGCGTGAGTACTGGGAAGGATCCTGGCTTGATCCAGATTGGTTCCACACTATCTTCGGCGCGAGCAATTCGTCGCTTTCTTAAAAACTTTCAAAAACAAACGTTTTACACGGCCCTGTGAAGACCTGTGTGGGACCGCTCTTGAGATTGTGCAGCCTAGGCCTAGGATCGGTCTCAGCCTCAAGATTCAGCCCGTCCGTTTCGAACCTTGAACCCGTTCAGCAAGTTCAACGGTCAAACGTCATGCAAGGTCTGTATGGCTAGTTCTGAAGTAGCCCTCGAGCAAGAGGCACCCACGTCGAATCAAAAAGAGTAGATCTCGCCGAAAGAAGCTCGTGGAGCAACCGGGATGGATTCTTTTACAAATCATTGCAACAGCCGTTCTCCTAGACACAGAGAGGCTTCAACTCCAAAAACCATTTGGCATGGACTTGCTACACTTTTACCCTTTGAGAGGCTCGCTGGGCCGAAAACCCGGAAGGGCGACCCAGGCAAAAGTTAGAGCAAGAGAAAAATACAAAAAAAAAAGGGCAAGCAACAATACAAAAAAAGAAAAAAGAAAAGAAAAGAAAAAGAAACGAACAAAAGAAAATGAAAAGAAGCTCGCAAGGTCGAAAACCCGCATCGGGCACCTTGGCAAAAGTTAGAGCCTGAAAAGTGAAGGTTAAAATACCCGAGTGTACCTTAACCGGAACTACGTAAGGCTTGATTCCCATGTTTGGGATACGTAGGCAACTTCATTATGAAGTCCAGCCCCCAACGCTTTCATAGCGTCTCAGTTCATGCAATGGTTTCGACTTCATCCCAAAGTCTAGTCGCCAACACCTTCCAAGGTGACTGTGTCCATATATTTGTTGTGACCGTCTTTGTCATCTCTGTGTCCAAGAGTTCGGCCACCGCCAATGAAGACTATCTGCGGATTGTTGCGGCACCATCCAAACAAGGGGCAACTTTCTGTTGCCACCAGTCGTCGCGAGCCGCCATTCAAACCAGGGGCAACTTTCCGTTGCCGTACGGTGTTCTTCAAACTAGGGGCAATTTTCCATTGCCTCCGATCTGAGGTTGCGCATCTCAAAAAGTAAGTTCCATGCTCGTTGAGCATCAGCCGTTTGCAAAAATGGTTTTTTGAAATTTTTTACTGAGGTGGACTATTTTCTCGAAAACTATTCCATTTTCCAAAACTGGACCATTTTCTTGGACCCAAAAAAGGAAAATTTTCAGTGCTTAAAGCCTGACTTGCATGGCTTTCAAATCAAAAATCGAACAAGTACGTTAATCCGACTCTCATTTTGATCAAAACCGTTTTAGTAGAAAACAAAAAATGGTCAAAATGATGAACTAGGGGCACAGTTGAGTCAGGCGCTCTGTCTTTCCCCCGTCGTCAACGTACTTGCCAGGAGGGCACTCTACCCACCAGAAGAAATAGCTGTGAGCTAACGGCATCGGGCATGAACCCACAACTTCCTATTCATTCATTAATCACCCTGGGGAGGGACGAAAAATGAGAGAATAAAGAATAGAGAGGTTTAAGTTGAGAGAAAAGTAAGGAAAAAGGGTTTTGAGTGAAAAACCGAGCCTAAGGGCCGAGTGATGTGAGAATCACAGATCAGAAAGGGTGGGAAACAATACCCAGAGAAGCTGGCTCCTCGTGATCTGAGGTCCCCCGTATTCGTTCAATGCGCCTGCGTGTCGGGTCTTTTGTTTTGTTTACCTCAACCTTTGTTTTAGGTCTATTCTGAGCGTGTCTCGTTGTGTTTTAGGTCGTATACCCCTCTTGTTTGAGTCCTCCCCGCTGTGTTCAGTCGTAGGCTCGATACCCCGGTTAAGAAAACCCCTTTTCCGAAAGTTAATCGTTTATGCTCAGAATGTTGTGCCATTCTCTATATTCGATTGTGTTTCAACTCCAGCTGGTTTCATCTCCGTAGTCCGTCTTGTCAGATTGGGCTGTTTTGTTCGGGATTTGCTGTGTGCAGAATGAGCCGAATGTTGTGTTATGGGTTGTATGCAGATTAATCCCCGACAGAGTAAGGGCTGTGTGTCCAAAGTCAGGCAGTGGGTTGCTTGGGTTATTTTGCTGTTGGCTGTTTAGTTATCTGATTATTACATTGCAAGTGTTCAATTTTCAGACAACCAATCAATTTCATTTACATTGAGGTGTAATATGGTGTGATGCGATGCAAAGTTTGAAATGTAAAGATATACGAATGTAAACACATTTTCAGATAAAAAGCCTGTTTCATTTCATCATCTTTGCAAATGTACAAGTTTTGGAAACAAAAACCTGCCTGTGGCAGTACAAGGTAATCTAACTACCAACAAAAGGAAAAGTACAAGAAAGAGAAAAATAACAAAAATGTATCCATGTCAAGCGCTCCGGGGGGCCATCAGTCTGTCCTAGTCCTCTTCCTGGACGAGGGTCCAGGAGCATCATCAGCATCGTCGTCAGAGCCCGAGCTAGTGCCGCCTCCGGTCTCCTCCTTTGATGACTCTGACTCCGCCTCTGCCACCGCCTCTGACTCCTCGTCATCATCATCATCATCCGGGACTGGAGCTCGCGAGCTACTCCCGACATGAGTGCGCCCCGCCTTCGTGCGAGGGAATGCTCTGCCCTCCTCATCTCTCCCTCGAACGGGGACGGAAGGTCCAGCTGGAGCACCTCCTGCCATGGGAATCTGAAAAGGTGGCTGAAAAAGTACATAAAAGACAAATGCATCAGTATACTGTGAACAGTTTATCAGTGCAGAATGTAGTGTATGAGTACAATGTGAGAGTACTGTGGGCAGTTTATCAGTGCAGAATGCAGTGTATGAGTACAATGTAAGAATGCTGTGAGCAGTTTATCAGTGCAGAATGCAGTGTATGAGTACAATGTATGAATGCCGTGAGCAGTTTATCAGTGCAGAGTACAGTGCAGAATGCAGTGTATGCAGTGTATCAGATGCTGTGAGATCAGTGTATCAGGTGTCGTGCCGTGCATCAGATTATGAGAAGCAGTGTTTGAATGGTTTGAGGCCAGTGTCAGAAGAACATACCGGAATGCTGTAGAGGGCTAGAAGGTCAAAAGTCCGCTGAAGCATCCCCATCATAGAGGCATTCATCGCCAATGACTGACGGGTGTACTCAGAAGAAGCCTGCAAAAGTATCAGATGCATCAATATTCTGTGGAATATCAAATAAACTGAAATGAAATGACTATACGAAAATGCAGTAATACATACCGGAGGTAAGTCGGGGACACCGACGAACTCGTGATCAGCTGGCGGAGGGGCGAAGGGGATCCCGTCCCCCCTGAACTCTGTCCCTGCCACGGACTCGGGCCCTCCTCGAAGCTCCCGCTCCTGCCCCAGCCGCTGGCGCCACGGGCCTGGCCCCCTCCGTTCGACAGCCGCCGCTCAGAGGTCGCATCAGGTACGTCTGCACGTACTCCCAATAGTCGCCGATACCTCTGAAGTGGGCCTCCTCCCAGCCAATGGTGTAGTCGTCCATCTGCTCGGTGGTGAGCCTCTCGGTCTCCCTCATGTCCGCAGGAGGGTGAACCGGGACTATCTGCTCAGGTAACCCTAGGGTCTGGCGTAGGAAATGCTCACCCAGGTACCAAGCCCGATAGACCGGGCCCTCCAGCAAGATCCGGAAACGCGAGGTCTCCTCCGCACCGGCAAACCGGTGCCGCGTCACCGCCGGCAACGGAGCCCACGGTCGCCAAGTGATCTGAAAGTGACAGACAGTTTGTTATCTACTGTTTTTGAAATATGCAGTGGAAAGGCGAAGCTTAAATGAACTGCAAGTAAAACATACCTCAGCAGGGGTAATGGTTTCGAAGTATCGGCGGAAAAAGCCGAATGTCTCTCGTGGCCGCCGGGTGCATCTCCCGTCAAAGCGGCGTGAAAAGGGGACGACCAGAGGAGTCTCTGTGACTGGTACGGGAGCGAGCCTAGGAAAGTAGGCGTAAACCCACAACTGCAAGATAAATACCCGTGCATTTATCAGATAAAGCAGAATACAGAATAAAGCAGAAATGACAGAGCCGTGTGTTGTGCAGTGTATTGTGTACAGTGTACAGTGTGAGTAGTGTACAGTCAGTGTAAAGCATAATGTATGTGTGTGCCGTGTGTACAGTATACAGCAAGTAGAAAGCAGGCTATAGTGTGTGCAGTGTACAGAATACAGGAAATATAGGGCAGAAATGAAAAGCGGAGAAGAAATGTACCTCCCAAGCCCGCCAATAGCCTCCAAGCAACTGGCCGCTGCCGCGGGAAGCTGAGCTCATGTATCCATAGAGGGTGGCCAGAACGGCGCCACCCCAATCGTAATGCAGGATGTGTCAGACGTCCACCAGTGCGCTGAGAAGGCAGAGAGGCACGGTGTTCGCCCGGTCGGCGAAGATGGTCGTCCCGAATAAGAACATGAGGAAGCCGCGAGCGTACCTCTCCACGGCCTCCGGGGTCATCGGATCTGCATCAACGAGAGTGGGCTGGACCCTAAACTGTACCTCGAACCAGGAGTATCGCACAAAACCTGGACGAGCAAGAGGTGGCGCCTCACCCAGCAGATAGACCTGAGCGGCGCTCCACTCATCCATGTCGATATCAAAGGGGATCGGATCACCCCCTACCCCGATGCCTGTGAGCATCGAGAAATCGTAAGGGGTCATCGTCATGTCCCCTGTTGTGGAGAAATGAAATGAATCGGTGGTGTCCCACCACCTCTCCGCCAGAGCGGCAAGGAGAGGTCTGCATGTAGAAAGCCTGGAGAGTCCTCGGCAGAAGGCGCCAAAGCCCGCTCGGTCCACTATGCGACGGACCGCGTCAGGGAGCTCGTCGTACCACTCCCGAGTGCCAGTGTTCCCATACCCGCGGATGGTATGGGAATCCTCTTGTAAACAGAAAATGACAATTGCAAGACAACATTCAAAATGCAGTTTTAAAAAGCATACAGACGTAGCATGTGTGCAAGTTTGTCAGATTTAAGCAAATACCGGGTGCCGGTGTGCCTACAGTGAACTACAGCGTGTGATGCGTCAGCGTGTTCGTGTGGTTCAGAGCAGATACAGCATGCGTGCAAGTTTGACAGATTTTGACAAATACCGGGTGCCGGTGTGCTTGCAGTGAACTACAGCGTGTGATGCATCAGCGTGTTCGTGTGGTTCAGAGCAGATATAGCATGCGTGCAAGTTTAACAGATTTTGACAAATACCGGGTACCGGTGTGCTTACCGTGAACTACAACGTGTGATGCGTCAGCGTGTTCGGGTGGTTCAGTACAGTATAGCATGTGTGCATAGTTTGACGGATTCAAGCAAATGCTGGGTATCGGTGTGTTTGCAGTAAAATATAGTGTGCGCCGTGTGTTTGAGTGATTCGGGGCTAGTGCAGTGTGTGTGCATGTGCCAGTCTCAAACAGATATCAGTTGTACGTATGTTTACAATCAACTACGGTGTATAGCATATCAAATTCAAGCAGTTAAAGAGTACAACTAACTACGACAGTTTTGTATCCTACATTGCGGAAAGTAAAGCAGAAGAAAGAGAGTTACCTCGGAAATGCCGAAGGACAGGTGGGAGGTAGGCTCGCGCAACAATAGCTCGGGTGGCACGTGCCTCTCGAAGCTCCGAAACTGGCGGAGTCCGTCGGGGGGCAGAACATTGATCGCCGGTCGGTAGGTCGCCGGGTCGAACGGGCGCTCGCTCAAAGGAAGGAGCTCGACCCCGGGATCCATCTCGTGATCCGGGGGAGTCCCGCCGCGGGGAATGTCGTCCGCCATATCAAAAATAATGTGAAAATAGCCGGAGGAAGGAAAACCGGGCTAGAACACGAAAAGTCAACCGAAAGGTCAACTCCCGAGGAGGTCGAAAATGGCCGGGAAGGCCGGAATGTGAAAAGGCACGGAAATCAAGAGGAAAGCGAGGGGAACAAACCCCGAAAAGGTGAGAACGCCAAACGAGGCACCGAAACAAAGTTTTGTTCGGTTGAAAATGTCCGAAGCGCGAAGAAAATCGCGAATCCAACGACGAAACGGGCGTAGAACGCGGAGAAACGGGCGAAAGAGGAGAGAAAAACGCTCTAGAGAGAGAGAGTATGGGATTTCAGCGGAGGGAAAGTGAGAAAATAGGGTTTGGAAACCCTATTTTAAAACACCCAAGGTGAAATGTCGAATCTGCCCCGACTCAGCAACTTTCTACCGGTCGGCAATATTTTGTGCGGGCTGGCAGTATATTGTGTCGATGGGATTATTTTGAAGCCGGTGGACAGCCGGTGGCCTCCCCTCCCTCCCGACCGGTGGTGTTCCCACAACCTTGTTTAGGCCATATGAGAAGTTTTTGGTCTTCGTAGCTCAAGAAAGTGCAAGAAAGTGTATCTCCGATGCTCAACCGGCCTCCGTTTTGACCTCGAACCACGTCTTCTGTGCGTAGCACTCCAACTCGTGCAATGTTGTATCCTTTGGTATCCTTTTTGCCTCTTACGAGATCCAAAAAGTTGCCCCGTGTACGTTGCATGAGCTCATCGCACTATCTTGGTGCATTACATCGCGCTATCATGCGCCTCACAGTTGCATTGTTATGCACATACTACATGCGTTGTAACACGCACCCCATGCATTGTCGTGCATATCTCTCATGCATTGTCATTGCATTTTTATTCCATGCATTGTCATGCATTCCGAAACACGTGCGTCGTTACGCATTTAAATCCGTTGCATCATTTTTCATTCCGTGTGGCATGCGTGTCACACTTTGTTTCATTTTGCATCTTATGAGGCATGCGTGTCTCATTTGTATCATTTTGCATCTTGTGGGGCATGCGTGTCTCATTTTCCTCACTCACATTGGCATGTGTGCCCCACTTTCATCGGCATGTGTGCCCCATTTTCATCGGCACGTGTGCCCCATTTGCATCAGCCCGTGTGCCTCGTTTTGCATCGGCACGTGTGCCTCGTTCTCATCGGCACGTGTGCCTCACTCACATCGGCATGTGTGCCCCATTTTCATCGGCATGTGTGCCCTATTTTCATCGGCATGTGTGTCCCATTTTCATCAGCATGTGTGTCCCATTTTCATCAGCAAGTGTCCCCATTTGCACCGGCACGTGTGCCTCACCTGCATCGGCACGTGTGCCTCATCCGCCTCATTTGCATCGGCATGTGTGCCTCATTTGCATCGGCACGTGTGCCTCGTTGTGCATTGGCACGTGTGCCTCGTTCTCATCGGCACGTGTGCCTCGTTTTGCATTGGCACGCGTGCCTCGTTCTCATCGGCACGTGTGCCTCACTTACATCGGCACGTGTGCCTCACTCGCATTGGCACGTGTGCCTCATTCTCATTGGCACGTGTGCCTCATTCTCATTAGCACGTGTGCTTCATTTTCATTGGCACGTCTGCCTCACTTGCATTGGCATGCGTGCCTCATTTGCATTGTTCATACATTGTTTTGTATAGATTGCATAACATTTTGTATCCAGTCTTGCATAGACCGCATATTAATTACATTACCAGCGTAGACCGCATGTTTATTATTAATTTCATTACCTGCGTAGACCGCATGTATTGCTTGCGTAGACCGCATAGTTGTTCAATTTCATTACTTGCGTAGACCGCATTATTATTAATTACATTACCTGTTGCTTGCATAGACCGCATAATTGTTCAATTTCATTACTTGCGTAGACCGCATGTTTTGATTGCGTAGACCGCATTATTATTAATTACATTACCTACGTAGACCGCATGTATTGCTTGCGTAGACCGCATAATTGTTCAATTTCATTACTTGCGTAGACCGCATGTTTTGTTTGCGTAGACCACATCATTGTTCAATTTCATTACTTGCGTAGACCGCATGTTTTGATTGCGTAGACCGCATATTTGTTCAATTTCATTACCTGCGTAGACCGCATGTATTGCTTGCGTAGACCGCATAATTGTTCAATTTCATTACCTGTGTAGACCGCATGTTTTGATTGCGTAGACCGCATTATTATTAATTACATTACCTGCGTAGACCGCATGTATTGCTTGCGTAGACCGCATTATTGTTCAATATCATTCCCTGTGTAGACCGCATGTTTTGATTGCGTAGACCGCATATTTGTTAATATCATTACCTGCGTAGACCGCATGTTTTGATTGCGTAGACCGCATATTTGTTAATATCATTACCTGCGTAGACCGCATGTTTATGATCAATTCATTGCCTGCGTGGACCGCATGCTCCACTTACATGTTTGTATTTTCATAGCATTGTTATGCTCCCCACTTGCTTTGCGCTGTCACGCATTTCGAGTACACTACTATGCATGTTGTTAACAATATTGTACCTGTTAAGTTTGTTTTCTTTGCAGGCAGGATATTGTATGTACGGTTCATTTGAGGTTGGTGCAACCAGACGAGCCGCACAGGTATTGTATCCTCCGAGTGAGAAGTATCGAGAATTGCATAATTCTCTTACATCCTTTCTGCATTGTAGTGTAGTTTAGTGTATGCTAGCTTAAAACTGTCGCATGTATGCTTCATTACAGCTTTCTTCACATGATCATAAGTTATGCTCGGCTTCGTGCATTGTCTTGCATTTTGCCCCTGCCTTCGGGCGCATACCTTGTTTGTCTTGCATGATTGTCTAAGTCTTCGGCCTTGTCAAAAATGGGTCGTCTCTGGGCTTTGACATTCACTCCCGTCATTGTTATGACTTTCGAGTTCTGTCAAAGAGGGGCAACTGTAGACACCCCAGTTTTGACCGTCCTTAAGACTTGGACGTCACCGTTTGAACACTCGGTGATCATCCATGTTTGTGTTCGTTTGGAGTTCCCGGAGGTCTCGGCTACGCACCTTGCCTCAGAATCTCCGAACTCGACCGTTTAGTGTCTGGTTTTGCACCAAACACTTGCATTTTGCCTTGGAAGGGCAGGGAATGCCTTGTGAGGCATCCCCACACACCACCGGCAGTGGCTAGAGGCCACCGGCTGGTTTTTGCTGCCACCGGCAATGTATATTGCCGGTCGGCACTATTTAGTGCCGGTCGGCACTCAAATTTTCCAAAATGGCATTTTTGGCCGGCCGACTACTGTGCATCTGCTTTTGCAGATATTTTTAAGACAGTTGTCTTGCTTTTTGCTCCCCTCCATACACGTGTATGGAGGGATCTCCCTCTTATGAAGCTTGTCTTGTAAGCTTTACAAGACAAAAGGCTCTATAAGAGAGAGTCTTCTCTCTTGGCCTTAGGGTTAGACACTTGAGATATTTTGGAGAGCTTAGATAGCCATTTTTAGGGTTTTGAGTTCTAGGGTTAGAAACCATACACTTTCTATCTCTCTTTTTACCCTCTTGTGTGTGTTAAAGTGTGTTTGTGTCTTACTATTGCACACAAACACATAGTGTTTCACCTTGACTTAGCTACTGAGGTTCTAAGGGGCTGATTTTGGTGTTTTGGTGTTGGATTCAAGCCAAGGAGGGTTGTTGGAGCACCATTGTTGAAGAGGTCTTCAAGGGTAAGAATCTTATCCCTTTTTACCCCATTTTTGCATCTTGCTTTTGCTTATCTTAAAATCGTTTTTGAGCTTGGTGTATAATACAAAAATGTCCTGTTTTTTAGCCCTCTTGGTTGTTTATTAAGAGTGTTTTGTGGTTTGAGGGTGTTTGACCCCTCTTAGGCCTTGAAAGGCCTCATTTTGTGCTATTTTGAGTGAGAGGACATGCATGTCTGCTAACTAGTTTATTGTTTTGGCACGGAGTACGATGTAAGTAGTTATGCTTTAGCATCCCGCATGCGTGTGAGTGTTGCCATGACAGTATGCTTGCCATTTGGGCCTCTTCACCACTTAAATCTTGAGGGATTTCAGTGGTGGAGATGGTGCCTTGAAGTCTCCAAAAGGGGAGGGCCACCCCCTCTCCTTGTTGTCCTTGAAATGGATCCTTTTTGGCCTCTTGAGGGAGCATCATGTTAGAGTATGTATTGATCATGCCTTGGCTGTTTTTCATGCTTAATATGTCATGACATACCTCTGTTTTTTGTTGGTTTTGGTACACCATGCATGCTTAGCATACCTACCATGTAATGCCATGTTATTGCCTCAATGTGCCTTAGGTTGTTAGCCCTTGTTAGAGCATGTTTTAGGCTTAGTCTTGTGAAGGTTTTGTGCATATTTTGCCATGTTTTAGGTCTGTCCATAGTTGTTTGGGTCGGATTTGGCATGCTTAGTATAGCCCCTTTGCATTCCGGCTTGTTGGCCTTAAGTGTATGAATGTATAGCATTGCATTTTTGTATTGATTTGGTGATTTGGAACCATCTACCATGTCATTTCAGCCCCATTTGCATGCCTATACACTTGCCTTGGACGCATCTTTAATGCTTTAAAAGCTTGTGTAGTATGCCCCATGTTTTGGCCATTGCGTATGCCTTTGAATTTGAGCCACTTAGATGCCATCTAGGGAGTCCCCTTTGCATGGTCTAGGTCTGCCTTGAACCTATTTTAAGCCCTCTTAGCCTTGTGAGGCTTGGTTGGCTTAGCCATGGTTCAAGTCCCCTTGACTTGCTTCAAGTACTTGGACCATTTGCATGCTAATGTTTAGCCTATCTTGTTGCTTGGTTTGACATCATCCTAACATGATTTTCAATGCTTACCTTGCATGCTATTTGTCCATGATTGCCTCATTCAAATGTGCTTAGAAATAGCCCTTTGATGCTTAAGCATTTAGGCCTTAACATGTGCATGTGTGTATGTGTATTTTGGTCCCTTGTTTTGGTCATTTTAGCCACTGTTTTCGACCTTTTTAGAGCTGCCCAAATCATGTTTAAGACCACCTTTTCATTGGTTGGCATTGCCTCATGTTTGCTTGTATGCTTGCATAAATGTCTTGCCATGCCATGTTGCATCCTTAGCTTGTATGCCTAGGTTGCATTACATCTTGCATGCATGCCTTGTTCCTTGAATTGGTGATAGGAATTGGGCCTTGGTTTGTTTGTATGGTTTGCATTTCATTTGACATGAAAGTTGCATACTTGATTCTTTGGGCCATCATGCATGGAAATGCGTGATCGGTGGTCCGAGAATCGAGACACATGTCCTTTTGAGTCACAAACATGATAAGGGACATGAATGGTGCATATATGCCTTGAATTGTGCTGCCATGCTTTGCCTTGCCCTCTGTTGCTGTCAATTGCAGATTCTGCAGGAACACTTTGCCGACCGGCAGTGTCAAGTGCCGGCCGGCAATACCTTCTGTGCCGATAGCTTCACTAATGGCCGGTGGCCACATCCCACTGCCGGTGGCAATTCCATTCAGCCGGTGGTGCTCCCCAATGTCCAAGGAAGCAGTTCTGAGGTTTTGACAACCTCCAGAGGAGTGAAGGAAGGAAAACAAAGGCAGCCTATGCATGGTAGTGCATTTCCGAGCAGGACCGAGCATGCATTGCATCAGGCCCTCTTCCCGAGGCGGTTTACTGCTTAATTAGCTTAGTTAATTTGCTTAACTAGTTAATTGTCTGTAATATTTAATTAACTTGCGTAGTTAGTTAATTTGTATTATTTACTTGGTCCCTCCGAGCGAGGGCAAATCTGTAATAAGTGTGCGTGAGTGGTGTGTATGTCTTCCAATCCCCACTTCTTTCTTCCCTTTTACTTACCTGCTTTGTTGGTTAGTATTAGGGCACGTTTAATTTAGCATACCTTATGCTACGCATGCGTGCATCCATGCATTTGTATTGCATGCATTGGGCTCGGTACAGCACGCTAACTGCATTTGTATTTCAATTCCAAATTGAATATGTGCATCAATTGATCGTATTTCATATGCCATGCTTAGGTTAGCCGAGCCTACTTCGATTGCATCCTGCATGTGTTGCATTAGACATTTAAACATGGACTTGGATCATGCATTGATTGCTAACGGGTTCTTTGTTTTGGCGCGGAGTACTATGTGAGTATTTTCCTGCTTTAGCATATCGCATGCGTGTGAATGCTATCATGACAGTATGTTTGGCATGCGGCTAAATGCTTATATGATAAATTGTTTGAATGCCTGTGGGTGAAGGTTGGATTGTTTGAGTTGGAAAAACTCGTCGAAATCCGTGTTTTAGCTTACTTGCGAGTAGCAAAATCCAAAACATTTTCCAAAACAAACGGATATGCAATGCTTATTTCCAAATTAGGCAATCTAGTCTATACTTGTTTGCTACGCGCATAACATAGTAATTCTAGGCTAATAACCGGAATAAGAACACATAACGTTTTCAAAAACGGATATCATGGTTAGTAGAGGCCGGTCTTCGGACCGGGCGAAAGGGGGTGCTCATAGCTGACCTTTCCCGATCGTACCCAAGCTCCCGAGCTGAGACAACTCCGGTGATGACGGACATGTGGCCTTCGGCACCGAGTTAGGGTTTCCTAAATTTCCCCATTAAAAAATATTTAGGTGGCGACTCTGTATCTGGCAAAGCAGTCCATGTTTGGCACTTCTTTTCAAAAAATCTGTTTCTCAAAACGATTTGCCAGATTTGGACTCTTTGGTTCAAGATTAAGAATCGTGACACAAATCGAGTCCGAACTGTAGTGGCGAGGGCCCCTCCGCGGGCGCGTCTACAACTTGACTCGAACTCATGATATCGTGTTTTGTTCACACTTATGTGTCTCTTTGCATTGCATTTGCATTGGTGCGCCTAGGACACCGTGTTTGTCATATGCTATTCCTGAACGGTTTGTCGGAGGCTCGCTTTGAGAAGCGTGCCGTAAGGCTGACTGGTTGCGGGCTCTACCACGACGGGAACATAAACCTCAATTTTCACCGAGGCACCCTTTTTGACCATTCGACCTAGTGCATATCGAAATCCATAGTGACTATTCCAAACTAGGACAGGTTGCTTACCAGATTGTAGGTTGTTTTGAAATCGCTGTGTGCGTAGTGTAACCCTAGCTCCTGACAAAATAGGACAAGGAAACCTTACCCCAACATAGGGGTGTTTTGGCTCTCATTTGCGTGCTATGTGCTTTCAGAGTGTGTCTCTATAGGTTGCACATATCAGTTTGCAAGTCTGGGCATTAGGCCTGCGGGTACCAGATTCAGTTTTGGGACAGTTATTTGGGCAACATCGATCAGTATTTGAGAACAGTGTGCTTCAGCTCACAAATATTAACTGTGTGTTGTGTTTATTTAAAGCCGTTATGCTGTCCGTTTTTCTGGTCGTTTATTTATTTATTATGCTTTATTTATCTTTTTGCAAGGTAGTTTAGCACAATTGCATCTGACCAGGCAAATATTCCCCGAGCACTCTGGGTTAGAGGTCGAAGACTTAATCAATTCAGGGATCTGATAGACGGACAAGCAGTGTTTCTTTCTTTACCCCCGGTTGCTAAGCGGAGGTCAAGAACGCGCAGTGTGTCAGTACAGAGGTTGTCAGATCAGCGGTTCTTGAACAGTCAAGTTGAGGCCTCAGTTCCTACTACAGAGTTAGATATACCAATTGTCCAGTCCAATCCAGACAATATGGAAGGTTTGGAAGAGATGATGCGTCAGCTCCAAGAAAGTATGAAAACTATGCAGCAGGATGCTGGCTGTCAGGCAGAAGCATCTGCACGTCAAGCCGAGGTAGTGACCCAACAGGCAGATTTAATTGCCAGACTGCAGCAGCAAACCGAAGCATCTGCTTTGCACACACCCCCTCCCCTACCCAGAATTCCAATACTCGGGAAGATGCCAAATGTCCATGAAAATACGGATGTCCCGACAGGGCTAGCTCCGCCCCCAGTCCTACCCCAGCTATCTAAAACACCCACAAACCTAATGGATTTGCCATTTGAGTTTGAGGTAGATCCAACAGTGTTAAAAGTAAGCAAGCTCGAAAAGCTTTTCAGGAAGTCTCAAGGTGTGAAATCCATTCCAGATATAGAGGATGTGTATACCGACTCGGCCGTGATGCTGCCAGATCGGTTTAAAATGCCACACATCGACCGCTTTGATGGGTCTGGGGATCCCATGGTGCATCTACGGTTGTTTTCAGATATCCTTAGGCTGATGGGCCTTTCCAAATTGCAGAAGCTTTCTTTGTTTGGCCGGACCCTGTCGGTTGTAGTGGCCATTTGGTACGCAAAATTGGAAGATTCCGTTAAGAGAAATTGGGAGGAGATGGTTGAGGCCTTCATAGCTCAATATTCCTATAATACACAGATCGAGGTCACAACTCGCGATCTCGAGACTACCAGGCAAGAACCGAAGGAGAGCTTCTCTCACTTCGTAACCCGTTGGAGGGCCAAGGTCTCGATGATGACCATCAGGCTCGTTGACAAGGATCAAATTCAGATGATTGTGTGCAACCTCCAATCCAAGCTCATGCAGAAGATGATAGTTCTCCCCCTCCCCATCTTTGCAGACCTACATGAGATTGGGGTGCAGATTGAGGATGCAATGAAACAAGGTCTGATTGACCATGAAAGAGAGCAGCCCAAGAGGGCATTCAACCGCAATACAAATGCAGGCACAAGCAGTGTTGCAGCTGGTAGATCTTCAAATGTGGGAACAGTCACCACCACCCCTCCCAAAACCCTTATAGCCACACCCTTTACCGGTATGTCCGGAAGTAGCTCGCAGACAGCTAAATATGCCTCTAGAGGCCAAAGAACCTTTACCCCACTATACATGCCCCTGTCCAAAGCTTTGGGGGTTTTGATCAAGAAAGGGCACTCGAAGCCCCTAGAGCCGCGACCATTGCCAAATACACTTCCTCCCTCTCATAACCCGGCGAAGTACTGTGTCACAAAACCGACCAATGTTTTCGATTACATCATGACATCCAGGACCTCATCGACAACAGGGTGATTATGCCTCCAAAGAAACAGAATGTCACAACCAACCCTCTCCCACCACACAACCAAGCTCCACCTCCCAAACATATTAACCTAATCCAAACTAGGGTTGTGTCATACAACCCTAGCATGTATATCACCCTTTCTCACCTACCCAAGCCGGAGGTGCTCATTCCGGAAAGCACGAATTTGTGCGTGATAAGAACCTTCCAAACCCAACCCGAGTCGGTGGTGGTGGCCATCGAAGGTAGAACAGGGATCACTTTGGAAATAGAGAAGAATAAGGATTCAGAGCCTGAGGAGTCTGTGAGATTTGAGTACAACCCAAGCGGTTATATCACACCAACGGATCAACCTAAGCCAGAGATGGAATTGTCAGTGGAGGCAGGGATCAGGGAAGATGAACCTAATCAAGGGCTAGATGACATAGCAGAATTGGAATAGGATATCGCCAACCTTCAATTCTTCAACGAACAGGACTCGGGAGACGTGTCTGTCAACTGGTTCAATCTGGAAGGATCAGCAGAAGCTACGGGATGGCTCAGTGACGAGCTCGATGTTGTTGAACAACCTCAGTTAGAGCAGGGACTGCCAGAAACGGAGACATCAACAGTGGCTAGGATGGCTGGAGATCAGAATGAACTGCCGGAGAGCACCGGTGATAAGAATTTTGCTCGGGATCAAAACGGTTTGAGTACAGAGGATGCTGAGCAGCAGGCTGTACTGAGACAGTTTGAGCAAGAGAAGATCAAAGATCTGGAGAGAGTTAGAAAGGCCAAAGCCCCTGTGGGGACTAAATGTGTTGTGAGTACGGGAACAGAATGTGTTGTGTGCACAAGAACCGTTGTAATAGAACCAGATAGTTGCTTGTCGATGGCTGACGGAATGTGGTGGGAGGACGACGACCTATGTCTCGCCCACACGGACGAAGATTGGGGGAACAACCAACCGGATGATACCTGGTATATTAGAGAGGTGGACTACATGACCAGGACTGGGCGGTATTTCAAGCCCCACACCTAGATCAACCAGAGGCGTCCGGAAAGGACACAGAGGCGGAGAAGCAGAAAGAGAAACTACTCGAAGAGGAGGCTGTGCTGAAACAACTTAAGAGGATACAAGAAGACATCTCCATCTGGGGACTGCTTATGGCTTCAAGGGTACACAGACAAGCTATCCTCTTGCAACGGACAAGGCTAAACTTTCGATCGATACCACGCCTGAGCAGCTGGTAGGATTGGTTTTTTCGAGAGGAACTTCCCCAACGTTAACCTTTGTTGATAAGGAATTACCGCCCAAGGGCGCAAACCATAACAAACCACTCTACATCTCTGTGGAATGTAGAGACAAGTGGATACCAGTGGTACTTGTCGACACAGGATCTATCATTAACGTGTGCCCGTCGAGGACAGCATATGCAATCGGGTTGAAGCCTGCGGACTTTGTACCCACTGCCCAGGTGATTCAGGCATACGATAACACCAGCAGAAAAGTGATACGGACTGTGCATGTTCAGACTAAGATCGGTCCAGGACAACATGATATTGACTTCCATGTCTTGGACATTCCCGCAACCTTTAATCTACTTTTGGGGTGGCCATGGCTGCACCAGGTGAAGGCAGTCTCGTCCACCCTCCATTAGATGTTGAAATACCCCCACGGGAAGGGGGTGGCCATTGTTTTTGAAAATTCGTCAATCCATCCGCCGCCAGAGGTGTATACGCTAGTACTGGAGATCGAACATGGCGCGGAGGATGTGTTCCTGTCAGGGTTCACCCTAGTTGATGCCCGGGTTGTACAGAACATTCTGGCTATGGATGAGGGGCTCTATGTCGGCGCACAATCAGTGTATCTCATGAACAAGTTACAGCACATCCCCGGGATGGGATTAAGGCGCTGTGGCCGGAAAGGCGCTGCAACATCGGCCGAAGTGTCACATAACCCACATACCTTTGGTCTAGGTTTTCTGTCTACCAAAGAGAACTGGGTAAGGAAAGGCAAAGAGATGGCCGGAAGGGCTAGAGCAAAGCAGACTGGGAAATGTTTTAAGTTGGTGCACCGGCCCATTTAGGGCACCCTGAACGGATGCTTTGTCCGGGAGGGGGAAGACTTCCCGTTCTGCAGCTTCCCAGAGCCATGGTTGAATGCAAAGAGGCGGCGCTTTCTGGGATTTGAGATCTTCTTCGACTTACAATTATCTGGGGATGACGTTGCCGAGGAGCAAACAGACCCAATAGCTAAGGCTAAGCAGTGTAAATAGGAGGTTTCCGAGGAAACAGAGATTGAAATGGGGGTAGCACTGTCTTGTCTACTTTCAGATCCTCCGATCGTACATGAGTGCTTGGGAAATGACTTCTCAGTGTTCATGATTGGGAATGAAACGACGGCAAGCCCATCTTCAAATATCTTAGATGCATCCATTGCACCATCCCTCGTCTGGCAGTACGAGGAAGGATTCTTATCGAGCAACACTAGGTCAGGTAATGAGCTGGAATCTGATTCCACTAAGTCCGTAGGGTGGGAATCAGGTTCCAGCTCGTCTGAGTCTGAGTCCGGTATTCCTGGGAGTGATAACCCGGATGCCACAGTCTTGTCTAGGTCGTCGTTTTCTTTTTCCTTTGAGTCTGTTGTAACAAGGGAAGCAGGCGACTTAGGAATGATTAATAAGAGTGATGCGGTTGTGGCCTTCGATTATTTTTCTGTGCCCTTAATTTATTGCATTAATCAGGATTTTCAATGTTTTGATGAAAACGACGAGGAAGGAATTCCTCCGATTTTGCAATATTTGCTTGATCAAGAGCAGGAGAGGTTTGTTAAACCCTTGGTTAATGAAATCACCCAAATTAATGTTGGTACTGAGAAGGACTCGCGGCTGATCCAGATTGGGTCCACGTTGTCTTCGGAGGAGCGCGAGCGCTTAGTCGCTTTATTAAAAGATTTCAAAGATGTTTTCGTGTGGTCCTACGAAGACATGCCTGGAATCGATCTTGAGATTGTATAGCACCGGATCCCTCTTGACCCAGAGGCCCAACCTGTCAAACAAAAGCTTAGAAGGATCCGTGCTGACTGGTCTCTCAAGATCAAAGAAGAGGTCACCAAGCAAATTGACGCAGGGTTCCTGCTGGTATCTGAACACCCAACTTGGTTGGCCCACATCGTTCCGGTGCCGAAGAAGGACGGCAAAATTCGGGTCTGTGTGGATTTCAGGGATTTGAACAAAGCCAATCTGAATGACGACTTTCCTCTGCCGCATATCGATGAGCTAGTGGATTTTACTGCTGGGCATACGTTGTTCTCGTACATGGATGGGTTTTTCGGCTACAATCAGATATTGATGTCACCCGAAGACCGGAAGAAGACTACTTTTACCACCCCGTGGGGAACCTATCGTTATAGGGTGATGCCGTTTGGGCTGAAGAATGCTGGAGCTACGTATCAACAGGCCGCGACTACAATATTACATGACATAATCCACAAGGAGGTTGAGGTGTACGTGGACGACATGATTGTCAAGTCCAAGGAAAGAGGGGGCCACTACACTGCCTTGCAAAAGTTCTTTCAACGAATCAGAGAGTATAGGCTGCGACTGAATCCTCAGAAGTGTACATTCGACGTTATAGTAAGGAAAATGTTGGGGTTCTTGAGCACACAGAGAGGTATCGAAGTCGATCCTTCCAAAATCAAGGCCATCATAAAAATGCCACCAGCAAGGACTCAAAAGGAGGTGCGAGGCTTTCTGGGTAAAGTGCAATTCATAAGACAGTTTATTTCAAAATTAACCTTGACTTGTGAACCACTCTTTGGTCTCCTGAAGAAAGCAACGAAATTCCAATGGGATGGTCGATGCCAAGCTGCTTTCGAATAGATCAAACAATACTTACAGAACCCACCTGTGTTGTCACCGCTTGAGTCGGGGAAACCGTTGATTCTGTATCTTTTAGTGACTGAAACTACAATGGGCTGCATGCTTGCACAAGAGTCTGAGGACAAAGTGGAGAGGGCTATCTACTATCTGAGCAAGAAAATGCTGGAATATGAGACCCGCTACACTCTGTTGGAGAAGGCTTGTTTGACTTTGGTATAGGCTACCAGGAAGCTGAGGCACTACCGGTTAGCTCACTCCATAATACTGGTTTCGAGATTGGATCCCATCAAATATCTTTTCGAGAAACCAGCACTTACGGGTAGGCTAGCCCGTTGGTTGCTTTTGCTTTCCGAATTCGATCTGAAGTATGTAATGCGCAAGTCAGTAAAAGGGAGAGCAGTAGCGAAGTTCCTCGCCGATCACCCAGTTGAAGGGAATGAAGCAGTTGAGTACCTATTCCCGGATGAGGCCATTCTGCATGTCGAAGAAGAGTTTTAGACGACGTACTTTGACAATACGGGTATGGGATAGGGGTATTGCTGATAGCACCCGACAATTCCCGTATCCTTCTAGCACTTAAACTCCGGTTCAAAGTATCGAACAATGAAGCAGAGTATGAGGCATGCATTGCTGGTTTAGAAGTCGCCCTAGAACTAGGGGCAAAACGGTTGGATGTCATCGGGGACTCAAACCTTGTTGTATCTCAAGCTAAAGGAGATTGGAAAATCAAAGAAGAAAAGATGAGAATTTACCACCAGACCTTGGACTTGCTGATTCCTTAGTTTGAGAAGCTGAATTTCACTCATCTATTAAGAGAGAACAACAGGTTCGCAGATTCACTAGCAACTCTATCTTCTATGATAGACATCCCTCTCGGAGTCCGGATGCGTCCGATCATCATTGAACAGAAATTTGTGCCGGCCAACGAGCTGATTGCTACCATAGATGAGGTACAAGATGAGAACCCCTGGTATTACGATGTCTGGAACTTCTTAGAAAAAGAGACGTATCCACTAGAGGTGAATGCCAAAGATAAGAGGGCAATTCGAAAAATGGCTGCTCAGCTCATCATTTGCGGGGGTAAACTGTACAAGAGAGGTCATCTCGGGATGCATAAGCTGTGTGTTGATGTCGAAGAATTGAAGCGCCTGATGGAGGCCATCCATGGAGGAGAGTGCGGAGCGCACATGAACGGGGTAATGCTAGCCCGAAAGATCCTTAGATAGGGTTATTATTGGTCCACCATGGAGGAGGATTGTTTTGGCTTTGTCTGGCGATGCCACAAATGTCAGATCCACGCCAACCGCATGAACATTCCGCCGTCAAGGCTGTACAACATGACTTCGCCATGGCCCTTTTCAGTCTGCGGATTGATGTGATTGGAGTTGTCACTCCGAAGGGGTCCAATGGACATGAGTACATTTTAGTAGCGATAGACTACTTCACGACGTGGGTTGAGGCCCAATCTTATGCGGTGTTGAAGGTTTCGCATGTTGTAAAGTTCATCAGGAACAACATCATCTGTCGCTACGGGGTTTCGAACGAGATCATTTCGAATAATGGTTCCCACTTCAAGAAGGGAGTGATTGACTTGTTGGATAAATACAACATGGCTTTTCACAAGTCATCCACATATCGGCCACAAACCAACGGAGCAGTTGAGGCTGCCAACAAGAACATCAAGCACATTCTGCAAAAGATCGTAGAAACCTACCGGGACTGGCCAAATAAGTTGCTATTTGCTTTTTGGGGCTACCGGATTTCATTTCGAACTTCTACTAGGGCGACTCCGTATTCCTTGGTTTTATGGGATGGAGGTTGTTCTCCCTATCGAAGTTGAGGTTCCGTCATTATGGGTACTGGCTAAGTATCAGATAGCTGAGGTAGAATGGCAGCAAAACAAGTTCGAAGAACTCATGCTGTTTGATGAAAGAAGGCTGAAAGCACTGTACCATATTCAGGGTTATCAATGAAGAATTGCTAGGGCTTTCAACAAGAAGGTTATGTCTAGGAATTTGAAGGAAGGGGATCTAGTGCTCAAGGACAACCGAGCTCCCATTCACAACCCTAGGGGCAAGTTCAGACCCAATTGGACTGGTCCTTATATCATCAAGTCTATCTGGTCGGGCGGAGCTGTCGTTCTGATGGACCTAAATGGCCTAGAGTTCTCCCAACCGATCAACATGGACAAGTTGAAGAAATATTATCCCTAAGTGGCTCGCTAGGCCGAAAACCCGAAAGGGCGACCTAGGCAAAAGTTAGAGCACAGAAAATTTGAAATTATAAAAACTGAGCTCGCAAGGTTGAAAACTCGCAAAGGGCGGCATTGGCAAAAGTTAGAGCGCAAAAGGAGAGTGTAAATACTCAAGTGAACCCAAGCCGAACTACGTAAGGCTTGATTCTCATTTTTGGGATACGTAGGCAACTTCATCCTGAAGTCCAACCATAAACACTTCCCCGATCAACTTTGTCCATTTGTTCATCTCGGTCATCTTTATCTATTCTGCATTCGAGAGCTCGGTTGTGATCTCCAGTGCAGTGCTATGCAGACTAGGGGCAACTTTCCAGTTGTTGGAATCCGGGATTGTGCATCTTAGTGACAAATCTCAGGCGTGTCCAGCTCTAATCCATATCGAAAATGGTTTTGAAAACTTTTAATAAAAACTGATTTTGTTCAAATTAATCTTTTTACAACTTAGATCATTTTTAGACCAAACGGGAAATTTTCAGTACCCACAACCTTCAATTTCATTGATTTCAATACAGAGTTCTCCTACTTTTGAATACAAATTGAAGTTTCTTTTTGGTTAAATTCATAAAGAAAACTTGAAAGTACTAATAAAGCAATAAATTCGGGGCATAGATAACTCAGGTGTTCCTGCGTCCCTTCCTAGAGCTGGTCGAAGCCTCTGACGCCAAAGTGGGCGCTACCTGTGCCTCTTCATTGAGCCAATCTATGCACTCATCAGAGAGGGTGCAGCTGAAAGTGGGAGCGGGGGCCAGAAGCTCTCTAGTCCTCCATGCCGTGGCATACCGAGCTAACTGAGTGCCTCGGACTGGAAATGCAGCAGGGTACTCTATCCCTTCTGCCAGGAAAATCTGATCATGTCCGAACTGACGTTGGAACCGGAAAGGAAAATAGAACACACAGTGTGTCATGCCAATCAGCTGGATCCCCGGCTGGCGAGTCATACTGTAGCTTATTGCCGGCAGATTGAGCCAAGGACGACGCCAAGCAATGCGGTCTGCGGACAAACTGCACATCCAGTTAAACTACCATCCCTCATCAGGGGCATCGACTGGACGTCATCGGAAGAAATAGCTGCGAGCTGAGTATGTGGGGCAGGAGTCCACAATCCTCAATTTGTCCATCAACGATATCCGGGGAGGGATTTAAAATGAGAGATTAAAGAATAGAGAGATGTTCGTTGAGAGAAAAAGTGAGAAAAAGGGTTTTGAGAAGAAAAAAAAAAGCCGAGCCTGAGGGCCGAGTGATGTGAGCAATATATGTGAGATAGGGTGGGAAACATTACCTGCAATAGTAGTGGACTCCCTGCCAAGCTAGCCGTCTCCCGACGATGAAAAGCATCCAAGCCTATCAATGTCTCAGCTAATGTCATGGCGATGCAGCTCTTGCCCTCTCTTCAGCCTTGGTTGACTTCAATCAAACTAATGCTAAACCCACCAGAGCTTGGGGCAAGCAAGAAATGAGACATGTACAAGCAAAGTACATGTTGCCTATGACCCTGCCAGCCATGATCACCGCGGTCATCGACATCAGAAAATTGACGAATCAAGCTGGGGATATCCAGCACTCCATCACGAATCAATGACCGAGCGTCATGCAAAGTGAGCCCACATATCCATCCTTAGGCTTGGACGTGGCCAAAGCGGAATTGTGGCAAAATCTTTTCCTCACGTTCGGATTCCATCAAAACTTGGAAGTCTTCGAAAGTAGGACAAATGTCTTGCCCGCCAAAGCAAAAGACATGTGTTACCAGATTCCAAAACCTTGCCGTGGCATGAAGGAAAGGAAAACGCAGCGGAGTGCGACTCAACGTGAATAGTGCATTTATGCTGAAGCCCCAGAAATTTAACTTTTCCGAGCCGTCCAAGGAAGCAATCCAATTTGTGAGATTTTGGACAACAAACGCCTCAATTTTGGTGCAAAACTGAGTTAGAATGAGGGAACCACAACGCTGGAACCTTTATGGAGGATAAGGCACTGTTTGGAGGACAAGCGCCACAAAACTGGAGTTTCCCAGGATAAGTGGTCGGTCGACCACTTTTTCTAGTCGACCAGCTACTTTTTTGGGTTCCAGATAGAAAAATTGGTCGGAAGGCTCTAAAAGTAGTCGACCATGTGCAAAAAGCTGGTTTCCAACTATTTCTTGTCTCTAGAAGGGAGTCTCTAGCTTTCCTGTCTGCTGAGAGTACTGACGGTCCAAGTTTACCTTTGTTTCAGATGCATTTTGTCGATTTGTTTGCCTCAAAATGCATTCTCTCTTCGAGTTGTTAAGTTTTGCTTATCGAGTTGTTAAGTTTTACTTATCGAGTTGTTGCTCTTTGTTTATCGAGTTGTTGCTCGCTGTTTATCGAGTCGTAAACTTGCTAAGGTTTTGTTTCTAAGTGAGTTAAGTTGTTTAGTTTGTTGCGTCGGTTCACTACCTGACTTGGTAATACACAGGGTTTAATCTCCATTCAAATTTCATTTTTGTGCAAAATGGTGCAATGCGATGCAATGCTAAGAGTATAGGTACAACACTTTTTTTGAACAAAAAGTCATTTTCATTCCATCACAGCTTCTTTTTTTTACAACATTTTACAAAAGGGTACAAGTTTTGGAAGAAAATAAAACTGCCTAAGCTATACAATGTGCTACAACTACATGTAAAAAGAAAATAAAGCAGGAACATCTGCATCAGTGCCATCAAGCTCAAGACTGAGAGGTCTTCTTCACCCTCTTCGGTTGAGCAGCCGCCGAGCCACCAACACTGGCACCATCATCTGAATCGGAGTCACCATCATCGGAATCCTCCTCGGCCTCGCCTCCATCCTCAGCACTGGAACCAGAGTCATTATCCTTGCCTGCAGATGTCTCTGACTGTGGATGTGCCGACTCCTCCTCCTCGCTAGACTTCTCCTTATATCTGGCAGGTGCCCTACGTCTCCCTCGGCCGCGTGCTGAAACTCCTCTCCTAGCTGCTCGAGAAGGCCTGGACGGCCCAGTCTACAGAGGTGGGACCTGAAAAGGATAGTTTGAATGCATCAGCCAGTATGTATACAGATATGGTGTGTGAATGCGAGAATTACATAGAGCGGGTGCATGCAGATATGGTGTGTGAATACGATGTGTCGGATGTGTTCTATACATGTAATGAATCAATACAGTGAAATGTTCAGTTTCCATATGCCATCAGAAGCATGTTAAATGCAAGGAAATTGAGAAGTACCTGAACGCTTGAGGCACAAAGCATCGTCTCCTTCTGCAGAACCATGCCCTTGAGTGAAGCCACCACTCCGAGTAACCCCTTAGTATACTCCCTGAGAGGCTGCACGCACAAGTTCAAGTCATCAGTGAATGAATGAATGTCTAAATATCTGAATGATAAATGAAAGCTGTGAAGCATACTGGTGGGGAGTCAGGGTCACTGACGTATTGGTGATCCGGCTGCGGAGGCTCTAGCGGGATCTGGTATGGTGTCCCATACTCCCAACCTGTCAGCCCGGTCGGAAGATCTGGTCATCCAGCATACTGGCAAGTAGAGGGCATCCATCCAGCCCACCCCTCGATGTGCCGGCTCTACTGGTCGAAGGAATGTCTCTAGCTCGGGCCTGACTTGAGGAAGGCATGTCAGCAGCCCTCCTCCTGGAGGCACGGACATCTGATAGTGAAGGCATCAAGTACGTATGGCGATATGTCGCGTAATCCCCCTCCTCTAAGAAAAGCACCACGTCAATACCCAATAGGAGGTCCTTCGTCTTCCAGGGTGTGAAATCCCCTGTAGACCGCATCTTTGGTGGAGGCAATAAGGGACGTCCTAATCGGAGTTCCCATCGTCTGGCGCATGAAGCGCTCTCTGAGGAACCCCGCTCTGCCAACCAGTCCCTCAAGCAGAACCCTGTATTGCAAAGTGCCCCATGCCCCAGCGAACAGAAACCGAGGATTCCCTGGCATGGCTATCCAAGGCTGCCAGTTAACTTGCGGGTAGCAAGTGCATGAACTAATTAGATGTCATGAATATGCGAGATGAATCAAAACTGAAAGCAAGAAGAACTGAGAGTTCAGGATTACCTCCGTCGTCCGTACAATATCGAAGAACTGCCAGAGGAAGGGCAAAGTCTGTCGGGGCCTCGGCCGGCACCGACCCTCAAATCTATGTGAGTAAAGGATCTCAAGGGGTGCCTCAAGCTCAAGCTCAGGAGCCAGCGTCGGGAAGTATGCATAAACCTATAACTGCAAAAGGCAAGATAGTAGTCGTCAGAATACAGGATGCTGAGTGCAGCATGCTGTGTGCAGTATATAGAATGTACAGAGAATATAGAATGCTGAGTGCAAAATCAAAATACAGAATGCTGAGTGCAGAATGATGTGTGTAGTATACAGAATATACAGAGAATCCAGAATGTTGAGTGCAGAATCAAAATACAGAATGCTGAGTGCAGGATGCTGAGTGCAAAATGCTATGTATAGTATACAGAATGTACAGAGAATACAGAATGTTGAGTGCAGAATCAAAATACAGAATGCTGTGTGCAAGATACAGAGTGCAGAATGTTGTGTGCAGTATACAAATGTACAGAGAATACAAAATGCTGAGTGCAAAATCAAAATACAGAATGCTGAGTGCAGGATGCTGAGTGCAGAATGATCTGTGCAGTATACAGAATGTACATTGAATACAGAATGCTGAGTGTAGAATCAAAATACAGAATGTTGAGTGCAGGATGCTGAATGCAGAATATACAGAAAATACAGAATGCTGAGTGTAGGATGCTGAATGCAGAATATATAGAAAATGCAGAATGCTGAGTGCAAAATGTAGAATACAGACTGTAATGTGTGCCGTGTGTAGTGTACAGATAATGAAAAGTAGAACTATAAATCAAGAGGGCAGAATGTACCTTCCAGGCTTGCTAGTAGCCTCCAACTATGGTCCCCCGCTCATAGGAAGTCACGCTCATGTAGCAGTAAAGGGTAGCGAGGGCAGCGCCACCCCAGTCAAAGAGCTTGACCCATGATAGGTCTACTAGAGCACTTAGCAGATAAAGCCTAACTGTGTTCCCCTTGTCAGAGAACAGTGTGGTCCCGAAGAGGAACATCAAAAATCCCCCGGCATACTAATATATGGCCTCAATGGTCTGGGGCATAGTCCTCCGGTACTGCTCGGAGAACCAGGGGTACCTGACCCTGCCTGATGATCTGTTGATCGACGGACGAGCTCCGAGCAAATAAATCCGAGCGACCTCCCACTCGCCCATATCTGCATCATATGGGATCGGCCAGCCTCCCACGTCAAGGCCCGTCAGCATAGAGAAGTCAAATGGGGTCATCGTCATGTCCCTGATAGTCGAAAAATGAAAGGAGTTGGTGGTGTCCCACCATCTCTCTACAAGTGCACCCAGGAGGGTCTTGCTCACTGGATGATGTGACAATCCCGCACAAAATGGGCCAAACCCTACCTTGTCCACAATGTATCAGACAGTATCCGGGAGCTCTACGTACCACTCCCTCGCAAGGATAGATCCATAACCCCGTGTGAAATGGGAGGACACTTGCATTCAAAATGAATAGATGTATTCAGTTCAAATGCAAATGTATGAGCTGCGTATTCAGAATCAAAAGTATGGGCTGCGTACAAATGCAAATGTATGAGTTGCGTGTTCAGAATCAAATGTATGGGTTGCGTGCAAATGCAAATGTATGAGCTGCATGTTCAGAATCAAATATATGGGCTGCTTGCAAATATAAAATTTTTGAGTTGCGTGTTCACCACAAAATGTTTGAGTTGCATGTTCAAATTTCAAAAATGTGAGCTGCGTGTTCACCACAAAATTTTTGAGCTGCGTGTTCAAAATTTCAAAAAGATGTGAGCTGCGTGTTCACCACAAAAGGTTTAGCTGCGTGTTCAAAATTTCAAACAGATGTGAGCTGCGTGTTCACCACAAAATTTTTGAGTTGCGTGTTCAAAATTTCAAAAAATGTGACCTGTGTGTTCACCATAAAATTTTTGAGCTGAGTGTTCAAATTTCAAAAAATGCGAGCTGCGTGTTCACCACACAATTTTTGAGTTGCGTGTTCAAATATCAAAAAATGTGAGCTGCGTGTTCAAATTTCAAAAGATGTGAGCTGCGTGTTCAAAATTTCAAAAGATGTGAGCTACGTGTTCACCACAATTTTTTGAGCTGCGTGTTCAAAATTTCGAAATGATATGAGCTGCGTGTTCACCATAAAATTTTTGAGCTGCGTGTTCAAAATTCAAAAGATGTGAGCTACGTGTTCGCCAAAAAATTTTTGAGCTGCGTGTTCAAAATTTCAAAAAGATGTGAGCTGCGTGTTCACCACAAGATTTTTGAGCTGCGTGTTCAAAATTTCAAAAGATGTGAACTCCGTGTTCACCATAAAAAATGTGAGCTGCGTGTTCACCCCAACAAAGTTTGAGCTGCGTGTTCACCACAAAAAGTTTGAGCTGTGTGTTCAAAACTTGAAAAATGTGAGCTGCGTGTTCAACACAAAATTTTTGAGCTGTGTGTTCAAAATTTCAAAAATGTGAGCTGCGTGTTCACAACGAAAAGTATGAGCTACGTGTTCAAAAATTCAAAAGTTTGAGCTGTCTGTTCAAAATGAAAAAGTGTACTGTGTTATGAGTTGTGTGCCGATCAAAACAGAATACTGTATTATGGGCTGCGTGTTCAGATTGAGCAGTGTTATAAGCTATGTACCGATCAAAACAGAATGTTGTGTTATGGGCTGCGTGTTCAGATTGAGCAGTGTTATGAGCTGTGTGCCTATCAAAACAGATTGTTGTGTTATGGGCTGCGTGTTCAGATTGAGCAGTGTTATGAGCTGTGTGCCGATCAAAAAAGAATGTTGTGTTATGGGTTGCGTGTTCAGATTGAGTAGTGTTATGAGCTGTGTGCCGATCAAAACAGAATGTTGTGTTAGGGGATGCATGTTCAGATTGAGTTGTGTGCCGATCAAAACAGAATGCTGTTGTTACGGGCTGCGTGTTCAGATGGAGTAGTGTTATGAGTTGTATGCCGATCAAAACAGAATGCTGTTGTTACGGGCTGTGTGTTCAGATTGAGCAGTGTTATGAGCTGTGTGCCGATCAAAACAGAATGCTGTTGTTATGGGCTGTGTGTTCAGATTGAGCAGTGTTATGAGCTGTGTGCCCACAAAATAGAATGCTGTGTTATGGGCTGTGTGTTCAGATCGAGCAGTGTTATATGCTGTGTGCTCAAATATGTTGTATGCCCAAATATGCTGTGTGCTCAAATATGCTGTGTGCCCAAATATGTTGTGTGCTCAAATATGCTCTGCGCCCAAATGAGACGTGTGCCAAACTAGCGGAGTGCCGAGTATTAACTGTGTATGTAAATATGCAAAGAAGTGCAAAATACATCGCAGAAAATGTGCAAATGTAGTACGTACCTCATGCACGTGATGAGATAGATCGGACTCCGGCTCCTGCAGCAGAAGGTCTTCAAGTGCTCACCGCGCGAAGTCCGTAAAGTGATAGAAGGTGCTAGGAGAAAGGATATGCTCCTCCGGGTCGTACCCCTCAAGGTCGAATGGCCGTATCCTCGGAGCCAACGGCATGATGTCGGGCTCGTCCTCTGCATATGGAAAGCCTCCGCCATACGGAATATCGTCGGCCATCTGAAGAAATCTGCAAAAGATGCAAAAACAAGCGAAATAAGCCAAAATCGCAAAAAGTCAACAAAAGTCAACTCTCAGGAAGAGAAAAAGTCAACAAAAGTCAACGCCCTAGAAAAGGTGCCAAACTTTGAGACAAACATACCTAAAGTGGTGAAAATGGAGAAAGAGGCTCCGAAAACAAATTCTAATCGGTGCAAATCGAAGAAAATTGAAAGTTTTCGCGAAACAACTTTGCATGGGGCGTTGGAAAACACGTATAAAGTGCAGATTTGAGAAAGAAAAGGGTCTAGGGAGGAATAAGAATGTATTTTGGCCTTGGAGGTGTGATACAAACTGATTTGGAGTTGTGTACTTAAAGAACCGAAGCTTAAAAGACCAAACTGCCCAGAAATTCTATAAACTGGTCGGCCAGCCAGTTTTTCTGGTCGGCCGACCACTTTGGTGAGCAAGAACTGGTCGGCCAGCTTCCTTGATGATCCTCAGTGCTCCATTGTTCTTCCTGTGTGTTTTGGTGGTGATTGGAGTCCCCGGTCCTCGAGAAAGTGCAAGAAAAGTACACTTTTTGGCTCGAAAATGTCCCCGCAGAACTTCGATTCAAGTTTTCGATGCGTAGCTCATCGTTCACTCGTCCCAAGAGCGAGGTGTATCCCTTTTAAGTATGCTATGACGCTTCTGAGAGGTAAATCGGAAGTTACGGTTGAATTACGCTTGTTAAGGTTTACGTTTCCTTTTTCGGCATTTCCTTTCAAACATACATCGGAAGTTGCGCATTTCTTTCGCATTATCTTGCACTTTTCGCACGTGTTGTCGCGCATGTTTCACCCACATTGTTATGCACACCACTTGTGGCTTTGTTATACACTCACTACTTGTGGTGGCACACTCGTTTCGGCTGCATTGTTTTGTATCCATATCGCATTGTTATGCGTCACACTTAGGTTGCATTGTCATGCATCCCTCAACTTGCGTTATTACGCACTTTTCACTTGCATTGCTATGCATGTTTCTAACAATATTGTACATGTTGAGTTTCTCTCTTTTGCAGGCACGATATTGTATGTACGGTTCATTTGAAGCTAGCACGACCAGACGAACCAGACATGTATTGTATGTACTCCGCGTGAGACGTAATGAGAATTGTATAATTCTCTTACATCCTTACTGTATCTAATGTAGTTTGTTTTGTATTCACCAGCTTAAAACTGTTACATTTATTTTGCATAATTGCTTCGTTACAGCTTTCTTTGCATGATCATCAGTTATGTTCGGCTTTGTGCTTGTCACTTGCATTTTGCTACTGCCTGCGGGCACATTTCTTGGTTATCTTGCCTGTTTGTCTAAGTCTTCGGCCATTTCAAAAATGGGTCGTCTCTGGGCTTTGACATTCACTCTCGTCACTTATGACTTTCGAGTTCTGTCAAAGAGGGGCAACTGTAGACACCCCATTTTTGACCGACCTTAAGACTTAAACGTCATCGATTGAGTGCTCGATGATGGTGCATCTTGTGCTCGTTCTGAGGTTTCGGAGTTTTGGCTGAGAGACTTGCCTCCGGGCCTCGGAACTCTTTGTGCTTTGGCTCAGTTTGTGAACCAAGTCTTGTTTTCCCTTCCCGGAGGGAGGGAGTGGTCTTGTAGACCATCTCTCTGTGGTTGTAGACTACTTTTCGTGGTCGTACGCCACTTTTTCTGTTTGGAGACTAGTGTCTGATTTTTGGAGCCTTTGGCCGCACACCTTGTCTCGGGACCGCTTAACATTCTCCGTTTGGCGTAGTTTTTGAACCGCACCTCGTTGCCTTTTCCTAGAGGAACACTGTGGTCCGAGAGACCACTTTTGCGGTTGTATACCACTTTTGATGCTTGTCAGCTAGTTTTTGGGGCTTTTAGCCACGTATTTCGCCTCCCGATTTCTCGTCTTGCATCCGCTTTGGTTTGTTTTTGGTACAAACCTTGCTTTCCTTGTTTGGAAGGTGGTACAAGTGTGGGAGACCAGTATTTCTCCTTGGAGACCACTTTTCCTTTTTTCAGCTAGTTTTCTTGTCAGATAACTGGCTTTCTTGGTCTTTGGACCATCTTTTCTGTCGGCCACCACACCACCACCTTACATTTAGTGTGTTGACCTCTCCCACCTATAGCCGACTAGTTTTTGCTCTAGTTGACCACCTAAAGTGGTCGGCCGACCACTTAAACTAGCAGGCCGACCACTTTAAGTGGTCGACTGCTTTTTGGTACCTTTTTGGAGATATTTTCCTCCAGCTAGTGTATGGAGGGATTTGTTTGAGGCTAAGCTTCTCCAAGAAGCTTTGCCTTTCCTTCTCTATAAAAGGGAGGCTCCTCTTCCCTCCTCTAGGTTCAGAAAATCTAATGGAAGAGGATAGATATAGTGTTGTATCTATATTGCCTTGTTTGCTCCATTTTTGTGTTCAAAAGTGTAGATTTGTCTTACTTTAACACACAAACACACATTCAAACACCATCCTTTTGCTACTGAGGTGCTTAGGGGCTGATTTTGGTGTTCTTGGGTTGCCTTGAGCTTGAAAAACTTGCTAGAGTTGCAGTTATAAAGAGGGTCTTCAAGGGTGAGCTTTTGACCTTTAAATCCCCGTTTCTTGCTTAAGCTTTTAGGCTCTCTTGCATGCTGTTTTAAGCTTAGCTCATAACTGATAAAAGTTCTGTTTTTGTATGCTTACAAATTTTGTTTAAGATCACTTTTGTGTTTGGGGTTGTTTACCCCCTCTTAGGCCTTGTTTGGCCTTGTTTTTGAGCCTTTTTTGTGAGTTTCGGGACCACCTTGTTTTGGCCTTCTCACCATTGAAATCTAGAGGGATTTTAGTGGTGGGGATGGTGTTTTAAGGTCCTAAGAAGGAGAGGGCCATCCCCTCTCCTTGCATTTTCATACATGCCTTAATATGCCTCATGTTTGAGCACCTTTGTTAAGTGTATGTTGACCATGTCTTAGCTTGTATTTGTGGTTATTTTGCTGAGGCATACCACTGTTTTTACTTGCCTTGGTCACTCCATGCATGGTTAATACACTTGTAGTGTAAATCACACACATTAGCTTTGTATGCTTCATGAAATAGCATGTATTTATAGCCTATGTCGTGTCCATTTCAGCATGTTCTTGGGCTTGTTTTACCATGTCATACCTCTGTTTAGGTTTGGTTTGGTTAGCCTTTGCTTGCTCCATGCACTTGTAGTGCATTTCCATGAAATAGCCTAACATGCATCATGTTGTGACATGTCATTCTAGCATGCTTTTGGCTTAACTTCATGAAGCTTTTGTTCATGTTTTAGCATTTCTAAGGTTTGATTTTGGTTGTACAGGTCATCCATGACTTGCTTTGTATAGCTATAGTTCAATCTAGCTTATTAGTTTTGTACACCAAGTCCACTAGCATGCTTTACTTGGACTATTTCAATGATTTGGCATCATTCATAATGTGATTTCAACCCATGTTTCATGGCCATACATTCACATTTGTTACTTATTCAATGCGTTGGAGGGTTTCCCCCTTTATGCCTTAACATGAACCATTGCGTATGCCTTCAAGCCCTTGCTTGCGAGCCACCATTTCAGTGGTTATTTGGGGTTATTTTGCCATGATATAACTTTGATTTTTGTTGTTTAAGTCATACCATGCTTGGTCCTAATAGGTGTAGTGTAAACCACCCTATATGCCTTGCATTCACCATGCTTCATGCCCTTTATGCTAGCATATTTTGGCCTACTTCCATGCATGTTTTAGACTTATTTTAACATGTACTAGGACTGTTTTAGATTGCCTTGATCACATGCTCCATGTTTTGTATACTTGTAGTACAAATGCTCTTGCTTGCCTCAAGCTTTGAGCATCATTGCATGCTTCATTTGTGTTGTGTACATGATTTGGCATCACCTAACATGACATTTCAGAGCGTCTAGGACTATTATGTTCCCATTTCATCCATGCTTTGAATGTCTTTAAGTGTTGTGCATTATGGCCTTGTTATAGCCTTAGCTTGCATGCCTAGGCCTTTGGGCCCTTATCTCAGCATGTTTAGGTCCTTGTTTTAACCTACTTAAGTTCTATCCATGCTTAGTTCATGCATTTGTGCCATGTATTGCATGCCTCCTTTGTGTTGCTCTTTGCTAGCCTTCATGCCTTAGGACCCTAGCATGCTTTACTTATGTTGTTTGAATGATTTGGCATCGTTTCTTACTTCATTTCAGTGCACTTAGTGTTGTTACACTTCCACTTTTGTCACTCATTGAGCGCTCTTGAGAGTTGTGCTCTTTGGCCTCTTTGATGGCCAATGCATTGTGCATGCATGCCTTGCTTTATGTAACTTCATTTCATCACCAATGGCCACTGATTTAGGCATGACTGAGGTCTACCCCTTTTAGTTTAAGTACATTGAACATGCCATGTATATTGCATTGAGTATGCCATGTTGTTCATCGCATTATGTATGCCTTGTACTTTGCATTGTGCATGCTTAGTTTACATCAGTGCATTGTGCATGCTAACTGATATTTGCATTGAGTATGCATGTTCCTAACATTGCTAAGTTGCCCTTATAGCATCGCATTGTGCATGCATGCATTAGCATTGTTCGCATGCCATTAGCTTTGTTAAGTTAATCATGTCACATCGCATTGAGTATGCCATGTAGTTCATTCGCATTGTGTATGTCATGCATGCTTGCATTGTGTTTGGAATAGGTGTTAGTCCAAACACGGGAAACGAGGGATGTTTGATACTTAAAGTGATGAAACGTGCCTTAATTTCTGGTCGCCAACGTGCCTCAATTCTCGATCGCCGACGCTCTTGATCATCCATGATAGAGTTCTAGGCCTTATGTATTTACTTGTGCATTCATTTTCATGTTGAATTGTGCAACTTCGCCTCTCGGCCATCACGCATGAAAATGCACGATAGGTGGCCCGAGGGTCAAGAACCTACACTCCCTTGAGTTAGTGACATGATAGGGAGGGTGGTTGTGCAAACATATCTTGCAAATACATTGCCATGCCCTTTCTTGCTCTCTGTTGCAGCAAATTGCCGTTCAGCAGCAACAATTGGTCGGCCAGCCAGAAAAAGTAGCTGGCTAACCACTTTTCTTAGTTTTCAACAACCAAAAGTGGTCGGCAGGGATATGGAGAGACCAAAAGTGGTCGGCCACCCTCCCACTGGATTACCAAGGTGGATTTTCATCTTTTTGGAGCTTGGTGCACGTTTCTGAAGACAAATGAAGACAGAGGCTAATCGGGGCATCGCATTAGATTTCCGAACGAGGCAACCAAGCATGCATCCAGTCTTCTCCCTCCGAGAACCTCCTGCTTTTATTGCTTTCCTTAGCTGCCATGCTTAGATAGCTAGCATTTTGCTTTGGTTTGTACCCTTTAATTAGTTAATGCGTTTAGCTATTTAAATTCGTTTTGTAATAATTAGTTAACTAGGATTAGTTAATTAGTTTGTTTTGTAATAATTAGTTTAATTAGCTTAGGTTAGCTAGTTAGCTCTTTATTTAGTCTCTCTCTCGAGAGAGCCAATTGTTGTAATAAGCGTGCGTGTGTGTGATGTATGTTTTCCAACCTCCATTTCTTTCTCCATTTTACTTAACCGCTTACGATGGTTAGTTTTAGGGCATATTTCATTTAGCATACCTTATGTTCGCATGTTTGCAGCCATTCATCTGTATTGCATGCACGGGGCTCGGTGCATCATACTAACTGCATTGTATTTCAATTCCAATTTGAATACATGTACCAAGTTGCATCTCACATGACATTCTTAGGATAGCCAAGCCTATCTTAATTGCATTTTTGCATGTGTTGCATTAGCCATCTTAACATGAACTAGAATCACGCATGATTTCTAACTAGTTCTTTGTTTTGACTTGGAGTACACTGTGAGTGTTTACGCTTTAGCATACTGCATGTGTGTTAATGTTGCCATGAAAGCATGCTTGCCATGAGGCTAATTGCTTATTTGCTATTAATTGCCTGAATGCCTGTGGGTGAAGGTTGGATTACCTGAATTGGGACAATTCATTGAAATCCGCATTTTTAGCCTACTTGCAAGTAACAAACTTCAAACTATTTTCCAAACAAATGGATATGCAATGCTTTGTTCCAAATTAGGCGATTTAGTCTATACTTGTTTTGCTGTGCGCATCACAGAGTAATTCTAGCTAATTAACCGGAATAAGAATGCATGTGTTTTCAAAAATTCGATATCATACTTAGTACAGGCCGATCTTTGATCGGGCGAGAAGAGGTGCTCATTAAATGACCTTTCCTAATCGTACCCAAGTTCCCGAGCCGAGGCAATTTTGGTGATGACGGACACGTGGCCTTAGGCAAGAGTCAGGGTTTCCTAAATTCTCCCAAAATAAAATATTTAGGTGGCGACTCTGTATCTGGCAAAACAGTCCATGTTTGGCACTTCTTTACAAAAATCAGTTTTCCAAAACGATTTGCCGAATTTGGACTCTTTGGTGATTTATCAATCTCACATCGCACATTGTGAGATCAGATTAAGAACCGTGACATTTGAGTCCAAACTGTAGCCAGCAAAGCCCGAAGGGACGCGTCTACAGCATGCTAGCTGCAACTCTTGGCCACCATCGCACGATGCCAAGGGTATATATAGGATGTATGAACTCTAGACCAGTTGTTTCTCAGAAGTATATCCTTCAACTTTTTTTTATTATTTATTTATTTATTATTTTATTTTTCCACATTATATAATATCTATGAAGTATGGATACAGATACAATATGATATGGATATAGCGATATGACAAAACCTTAAAAACTAGGATATGGGTGAGGCTAGGATACGTTAGTATAAGAAATTTTTACAAATTTTATTATTGTATGATACATAAGCTCAAAAAACGGTACGAAGCCATTATTTAGAAACTATGTATTAGTTTAAGAGTTAGTGCGCAGTTTACTTTTTAATTTTCCAGTAGGTCCTACAAAAATTTCATTTGCAATATCAAGTCTAAACTGCTTATGTTGCCTATGTGCTTTTCCTTTTCACACTTGAAAACTGTCGGAACAGCAACATGTGATGTTGATACAATAAACAGCTATAGGAACTGACTTCCTTATATTGCTATTCACTCTTAGTTTTGAAGTTTGAAGACCGTAATTAAGTGCTATATCTTTGTTTTTCAGCATTCTGGAATTGTTTTATTTGCATATTTTAGTCGTCGTATAACTGCTTCAAATAGAATCCAAAGATGTTTGAGCATGGGGCAATTCAAGCATACTAAAAATCTGTCAGGACATCAATTATGGTGTTACCTTCTAATAATAGTATAAAATATGCGCTTATATATGAATTTATGTGTGTAGATGTTTATGTATGTGTATTTGGTGCATTTTGCTAATCTGCTAATCTAGTGCATTTTGCTAATCTGGTGCCTCTGTATCTATGTGCTCTGGTGTACCTGTGCTCTGTTCTATTGTATATGTGTTCTGGTATGCTGTTACATTGGTGTATCTACTGTTACATTAGTGCTTCTCTGGTGCTGCTGCTAATCTGGTACATCTGTGCTGGAGCTGCTTGTGTCTGGTACATTTTGATAGCTGATGGTTTTTTACTTTTGTGTATCTGTGCTGTTGTATCTGCTAGCACTGCTTTTGTGTATCTGCTAGCACTGTTGTATCTACAATTTGTTTTTTTTAATTAGTGAAATACCACTGTTGTATTGGTTTAGAAATATTTGAACTAGAAAAAAAATTGAGAATTAGAGCTTTTTTTCCTGATTTTTTGCTTCAATTTTAATTTTGTAGATGCTGATTGCTAAAGTGATCTGTATATATTATATAATTTAATTATTTGATCAGGGTGTTTGAATTTAAACTATTAGAAATTGAAGCATTTGAGAGATGTTGAGAATTGAGAAATAAAAGTAGTTTCTTAGGGCAATTTGGGATTAGAGAAAACATTGACACAACTTCACCTTTTGGTTCACACCAAATAGGTGTTCTGGCTGTAATAAATCTTGGTATAGATAAAGAAAATGTATAGAATATGATCAAAGAACAGTTTGCTAGATTTTTAAGATTGGCATGTCAAGGCAATAAAATATAATTGTTACATTAGGATTTCTTGGGTTTGAGTTTGAGCCATATGTGGTGTTTACTGCTTCATATGTGGGGTCTGCCCATGTAATGGCTGGACAACCACCACCCAAGTTGTTCTTCACCGACAGAGAAATTAATGAAAGTAAAAGGTGAGGAAGAAATTAAGAGGCTCAAACGTTCCACTATCACCTGATCTTTTCATATGAAGGAAATCGTGTGCTCTCCTCTATGGGTTATATGTTTATTACTTGTGTGTTCATATTGCCAATGATTACTTTCTTGAAAGCAAATTAACCAAACCTCATATGTAATATAGATACATTGTAGAGCATTACTTCAATATCTAATTGCTCACGTTGGCGTAACATGGGGTTTAGTTTTATGGCATTACTATCCCTCACTGAAAAGTGTAGTAGCACAGTAAACGGGCATGCCATCTAAATGGTAGCAAAATAGTAGCTATCTTAACATCAAATTTTATGCAACAAGAACTTACCTGCTCAGATCAGAACCACAAACAAGCATGACCTTTAGGGATTCTATGAGCAGGAAAAGAGCAAGTTATAGAATTGCCATCAATTAGACCCAAAAAACATAAAAATAAAAATAAAAATAAACAACTTAAAGACACTAATATATGAATAAAGAGGTGGGTCTTGAATTGCCTAATCTGAGTCCAAAGTGTCATGCGGACAAGAGGACTGCCAAAATAATAAAAATAAATAAATATGGATTGATGTACAAGAGACAACATGATGGCTTTGGACTTAACCAAGGATACACCTTTACATAGAGCCTACTACACTAGACAGATCCATGTCGTAAAACCCAGGTAATTGGGATTAACGCTCCGTAGTTCAAAAAAAAAAATTCTTAAAAGTAAAGGGTGTGTTTGGTAACGTTTACGTTTTCAGTTTATATTTACAAAAATTTTATAAACTGGTTTTTGTTTATTTTTAGAAAAACATAAACTACAAACGCGTTTGGTAATTGACAAAATGTTTAAAAAAATTTTAAAATATAAAAAAAGTGAGAAATAGCAAGTGGTGGCAAGTGGCGGCAAAAGACGGTGGTGGAAAGTGATGACGGTGGGTGGTGGGTAGCTGGTGGTGGCGGGTGAGTGGCAAGTGGTGCGGTGGGTGTGGGGAGTTTAACTGAGTGGTTTGCGGCGGTGGGCGGTGGTGGTGGGTGGGTAGGTGAGGTGACAGGGTGGGCGGGTGTAGTGCGTATGTGGAGTGGTGGTGGAAGAGTACAATTGAATTATAGCATGATTTGCTTTAAAATATTACTGGCGGTGGTTGGTGGTGGTATAGTATGCGCAAGGATGGGTGGACGGATTACGAGGCGCGTGAGGTTGGTGGTTTGGGTGGGTGGTGAGTCGGTGGATGGCAGGAGTGGATGCGGCTGAGTAGCGAGTAGGATGGTGGCTCGCGTTGGTGGGTGACGGGATGGTTGGTGGTCAGGTGGTAGGCAAATTGCTGGGTTTGCGGTGGCGGATGGTGGTGGTGGCGGTAGGTGGCGGGTGGTGGTGGTAGCAAGTGGGTGGTAAAGTAGGCGGGGTTTGGTGGGGTCGGTGTGGTTTCTGCTGGTGGGGCTGACGATTGCGGGTTGGCGGGTGGTGGGTAGTGGTGGCGGTGGTGGTTGGCAGATGGGTAGCGGATGCGCGCATGGCCGGGTGGTGAGGTGGTTAGTGGGTAGGCTGGGTGTGACGTGACTGGTGGTAGGTGGTAGCGAGTGGCGGGATGGTTATGGTCAGTGGTGGTGGTGGCAGTGGGTGGCCGGATGGCGGGTGGTTCTTGGTTTTGCGTTGTGGTGGTCGTGTGGTAGGTCTTTTGAACTGTGGTATTCGTAGGTGGTGACGACGGCGGGTGGTAGGTGGTAGCGAGTGGGTGGTGGGTGGTAGGTGGCAGGTGGTAGGGGTGGTGGTGGAGGGTTCTCGAGGGTATGAGTTCGTATCGACGAGTGGTGGTTAATTTTTTCAAAATTTGGGGTTGCTGTGGCAGGTGGGTAGCCGTGGGTGGGTCGGTTCCTCGGGTTGATAGGTAGTGTGTGGTGTTGGGTCGGCCGAGATGATGGCTGGTGGCTGGTGGTGGCTGGGTGGGTGTTTAGAGTGGTCTTTATGGTTTGTCGGAGACGTGTGGTGGAGCTAGTGTTTTGTGGTTTCTGAATAAAAAAACAACAACTCAAAACGGAAAACACATTTTTCGTGTTTCTCATTATATTTTTTGGCTAAAATTTATAAAACTGGATGTACAACTGAATTTATAAATCAATTCAAGGTTTTACTCAACAAGTTGTCTCATTCTGAATTTCTTCAAAATTTTTGTATTATTACTATAACATTGTTATCAACTGAAAACGTAAGGTATCACCCTATCTGCTGCACAAAAATATTTCTTAGTTGGGCATTAACCCAGATCCATGTTTTTTTTTTATGTCATATCTTTTATTTGATGTGAAAATATTTCTTTGATAGATTATTCTTTAGGCATGAGGAAATATAGTTTTAGGTGGCGCTTTTTTAAACGACGTTTTTAAAACGTCACTGTTTCTAATATTTAATGGCCGCATTTTTATAAAGTCTTGTTTCATTTCTTAATTGAAACGGCACCGTTTTAATGAATAGGAGGCGTTTATTAACACCTTCAAATGTGGTTGTCTCATGCGCTTCCTTTTTTCAACTCTAGATTCACTCACCAAATTGAAGAACCGATACAACTCGCAATCCAATCTCTGTCTCTTCTCTCTCTCCTCTCTCTCTTCTCTCTCCGTCTTCTCTCTCTCCTCTGTTTGTCTAAACCCTGATTATCACAGAGATTCATGTCTGCTTATGGCAATGGATCCTCAACATAGAAGTTCTCTCTCAAAATCGAAGTGATTCCTCAGAAGCGATTTTCGAAGTTCATCTCAGCGATCTCAAATTCTTGAAATCGAAGTTCATAATCTCGAAGGAATTTTAAAAATTCTGAGTTCATATCAACTTCGATTTCAATATTGCGAATTCAAATTGAGTCATATCACTTCGATTTTGACCTTCAGATCGTTTGATTCAAATCTCAGCGATTCAAATCCGGTCTCAGTGATTCATATCTCGAATCCGAAGTTCTGATTTCAGATCTCGTGATTCAGATCCGGTCTCAGTGATTCAATATCTCGAAATCAAACAATCGAAGGTCATCTCAGCGGATTTCCAGATAGGTGATTCACTTGGTGATTCAGAGGTTCCGATCGATCTCAGCGATTCAGATTAGTGATTCATCAGAGCTATTTCAAAGTTCTCTCTCGAAATGCAAATCCGAAGTTCATCTCAGGCACAAACAACATATAGCTTGTAGGTAAGGGATAATGCCTATTTTCCCTCCCCTGTTCGATTTCTACCTTTTCATCGCTCAATACATTTTCATCCTGACTTGTTTTGTAGAAATGTGTCTTGGCGAGCTGGTGGTGTGAATCTCCACGGAGTAGGGACAGGACCGCACAAATACTGCAGAGAACTCCACCCAAAGTTCTATGCTTGTGAGGTATGGTTAATAGTTAACCTCTGTAGCTTTCGACTTTTTTTCTTCCCCATGCCACCCTTTACAGTAATTATTGTTTTATTCATGCTAATGGTGTTTCTATTTTGGGGTAGCCATGAAGCTAATTACTGCTGATGACCGATGGATGATGGGAGTATGAGGAAATTTTTTAGAGGAGCATGAGGGAAAGAAGGGGAAAATTTGGTGAGTGTTCATCCCATAATAGTTTGATCGTTGTGGTTTTTAAATTTTGTGTGTACACTCTAATGTATGCTTCCATTAAACAATCATCTCTATGATTAAAAAGAAATAAATGATTTGGACATGGTTATACAAAAGTGCTTAGACAAGGACCTGATTACACACTGTTATGTAACATTGCAATTCATAGCAAAAGATGGCAAGTCCACATCCACTAGTCATAATATTATTTAAAAATCAGAACATATTTTCTTTATAAAAGTGAATTTCTCCAAATTTGTTTTTTTAGAATCATGTTAACTGATTTAAGCACCAAGAAGCCTTTAAGTTAGAACTTAGATGTGTATATAAGTGGGACTTTTTCCCTATTAACTTCATTTTCAATCTCAACTTCCCAATTTTTTTATTACTTTGATTATCGCTTTATGAAGCAATTGGTCCAAGTGGAATTGCCTGTACTGGTTTTCATTGTTGCTTTGTCCTATAAGATATGGGATTTTCACTTAGGCCGTTAGGGGTCATCGATGAATCCAGTTCCATTTGGAAATGGGTATGGTGCAAACGCGAATTGCAGGATTTTATGAAATTGATAAATTACCGTAGCCTTTATAATCTGCTGGGCACCAAAAGGGGCTACCAGAGATTTTATGCAGATTGAATAATAACACTAAAATCAAAAATAGATATAGATTTTGGCGTTTTAGTCTGAGTAAATTTTAAGATTGAGCTGTCAATTGATTAGTGTGTTCACGATGCATGCATATATGAATTGGTTATGGATACCTAAATTTACAATCAATGTTTCTTTCAATATTTGGAATTGCTTTCTCTTCAGGCAATAAGAGCAATTATAGAAGGCAATAAATGTGAATGAAGAAGGAAGATGCTTCAGATTGCAGAAATGGATCAAACCCCTTATCATCATTGTAGGTGACTATTGGTTTAGAGAATTGTGAGCTAAGGCATTGATGGAGTAAAAATGAACTAGGATAACATTATTGCTTTTTTTTTTTTTCTTGCTTTTGTACATGGGTGGTGCTCCCTTGTTGGGCCTTCGTTATCATATTAATTTTTAAGTTTTCTTACTTAAGAAAGGTTGCTTTTAGTTTCCTATTTTCTTTGCTACAAACTTTTGTTACATTATATATAATCATCTTCTTGGAAGAGAACTTTTTTAGTTGGTTTCGATAAAATGAAAGATAATTGTTGTTACTTATACTGGTTCATAAACAGTGCTAGAATAGGGCAGATGATTTGAAATTAATTGGTATAAGTAATTATCTTAGTATATGTTTGCATTCTCATGGTTCAAGACATATTTTTAACATATATTGTGCTTTTGAGGTTGGAAATAGATATTGTTGTTCGAAAACTTCTTTAATTCTCCCAATATAGGATAAGCTTCAAGTTACGGCATCTTTTTTTTTCCCCACCTCTTTGAACATTCAACATCTGACATTTGATACCTTAATATGTATGTACTGAAGTACATTGCTTTCTTGGAACATGTTTTTTTAATCTTCAGAAAACATTCTGTAGCATGCATACAAGAAACGGTCCAAGAACATTGAGATTGACATCGAAGAGTACAATAAATGAAAGAAGCTGATCAAGAATTCTACAGAGAAGCTTCAAGCTCCAATTTTATGGAAAGCGTAATGGTGAGTGGTTTAATTGTAGGAAATTGTGTTTTCTGGCTATAAATGGTTCATTTAGATTGAATTTGAACAGAACAAAAGACATTCTGACTTCAGCTAATTTTGACAGGACCATCGGGGCAAAGTTGCCAAAGGACAAAGATTGAAAGGTTCATGGTGATTTCGTTCGGACTCAACGTTCGACAGAGATGACGAAGCCGGAGGAGGAGGTTTCATATGAGAAAGATATTGATTCGGATCAATTTGACGCACGTAATGACATTTTCAACTAAGAAGATTGAGTGAGCCTTTGGAGATCGAAACCCGCTGACGCAATGAACATTGAATATAAGTTACCTTGATATACGATGACACCTGTTCTTCTTTTTCCTGCACCCAGGTACTTGAGGATTATATAAGGAACCATCTCTTTTGTCTTATGTTAGAGGCATGCTCCTTTATTGTTTCTGTGATTTCTTAGGGCAATATGTTTACTGGCATAGGGGGTGGATATGTGGATATCGACTCTATTTATGATGGCTGAAATTTCAAGTTTAACTCTATGGTTAGGAATGACTGAAGTGAACTAAATTAAAAAAGCACTGAATTTCTCGATAGGAACAGATAGATAACTAATTATTGGGAGGGTTTTTCTTTATTCTATTGTGCCAATTGTGCTCCTACTGTTCTATTATCATCACATTGTCTGATTTTTCTATTGCTTTTTTAGGGCTTTCTTAACTTGTCAGCCTTTTTTTTTTAACATTTTTTGCCGGTTTAACACTTCTGTACCCAGCATTACATTCTAAAAGGGGAGAAACAGTTGCTGCTGTCCAAATTCTTTTCCATTTTTAAAAGGAACAAGGAGAAAGCCATATCACAGCAACAATCTGAAATACTTTCTTTCTGTGAGTGGCAGATGCGTTGTGTATTGGCTGGTGTCACATACAATGATCATTACTGGTAGCTTTAGTGAGAGATTATAAAGTGATTCATGAATATTATGTTTATATTTTAAAATGTTTGGTTTTTCCTTCCCTGTACTGGTGACTATCTAGGTTATAAAAGATCTGAACTATATGCATCCTTGAACCCTGCCATCAATAGCCCTAACTTCGAAAAGAAGATGAAAATGCAAACACACAGCTGCCATTTGAGCATTCAACGCAATTTAGAGGTGACTGAGAGGCCTCTTGCTGTGAGAAAAAGGTATTTGGAGTGCATGGCCTTTACGGCGGCTAGTAAGAGATGGATAGTTCCAATGGCGGCCTCAATTAAATGGAATTCCTTGTTCCATGCATTGTAAGTTTAAATGAATTGATCTATTTTTCCCTTACTTATTTGTGTTTGAAAATTGTTTAGCATGCACGCTATATTTGCTTAGATTTGCAAAATTACAGAATAGGTAAACTCGGGATGGTATACATATATTGGTAACTATTTTGTTCCCTCCAAAGCATTTGGACTCAAACAATATGTTTTTTTATTTTTAATTTGTTTAAGTGATTATAATATTTTTGGCACCGGTGTTTTATAAGTAGCGGAAAGATTGAGGTAGGGAAAAACCCGCTTTTCTCTATTGTTCCTTGTATTTATAGCTTTATGTGTTCTTTGTTGATATGCTTGTTTTTGTTTTTATTCTTGCATGTAATTAAATGTTGGTTTCTGTTGTAGGGGTCGCCACCCCTTTCAATCTTCCACTTTTAACTTCAGGCTTCGTTCTCTCTTGAATGCTTGCAAATATGGCGGATGGATCACAGCATCCATCTAATTTTTCCTAGAAGACCACCTCGGCTTACTGTCGGTTATTTTCTCTTTACTCTCGAATTTAGGCTCCTTAACTTATGCGCATCGGGTCTCTCGGTGTTGACATTTCGGTTTACAACGGATATTTGACTTTGGCTGGGATAATGTAAACTGGAGGTCTATAGAGTCCTCTGACCAACATTTCATGGCACATAGGGTCTCTTGGAATTTGCATCAGGCACTCTAATTCGGCTCGGGTGTTTATTGTACTCAAGCTCCGAGAACAAAAGGTCTCTCTCGTAAGTTTTTATTTGATATAAGACTTCCTCAATGAGAGCGAGTTTCTGCTGCTCTAATAATCCAAGAGCTGCTTTGCTCCAGCTCCGGGTTTTTTATATAGAGTCTCGAGTTTAAAGGGCTACCTATTGATTTCCAGAACCTACGAATAGAGATGAGGTCATAAACGCCTGGTCGGTTTCAATTTTCTTATTTATTATACTTTGTCCAGCTGTCTGAACCATACAAAGGACTTATGCTGACTGCTTTTTCTGCCCAAACAATTAGGATGAAGTGCATTTCTAAACTTTTTTGCTTTGTGGAGAGCAACACTACCAACTGTAACCATGGAGTATTTTCCACCAGGTTAGCATCTATTATCATTTATGGTTTTATATTTTTAATCCTTGCATTATCTTTTGTCTTTCGTTTTTTCTGCCCTCGATTGTATGGCAGTTATGTGTCCACAGTCCAAAACTCTCTTCCACAACCCTTGCCCTCATCACATGAAATTTGGCTGGTACAAACCCCATGTGAGTGTACATATATGTGTCCTCTTTGCGGTGGAACAAAAGGGATGGAGGGTTGACATCCTGAAATTCTGAAAGGAAGTGTGTCTAACTTTATCCTGGATTTTTGATTTTTAATTGGTCCTCATAGCTTCATCCTGTCAGTATTTGGAAGTTTTTGAATTAAAAATGCTGCTAGTCGATGTGATTCATTAAGTTTCCGTTTTGATTTATCATTTGTTGACAACCTGTCTTTGTTTTTTATAGAACCGTCTCACGAATTCTCGCAATTTTATCAATCCTTTTCTTAGGCCTGAATCCTTTGCTATTCAAAGTATTTATTTAAGAGGTGTTTAATTTCAAGAGAGACAAGGATGGTTACTGGAAGTGGTTTTTGCCGGGAGATTTTGGCGTCAGGTGCTGCTGCTGGTCGCTCTCATCCTTCTTTTTTTAGTTTATTGCCCCTTGTTCTTATTGGCTTCGAAATAATCGTTTGGACTAATGTGCTTAACCACAGCTGCTAAAGATGTTCAAGAGTGTGGAGGAGGATAGTTTATACATGGTTTTAAATTGATGTTTGCAGCCTCAATTAACTTAGGTGCCTCGCAAATATAGTTGGATGATTTCCAAAATTCGACCACTGGTTTATTATTTCCAAATACGTAATGTTCCATTATAGACTTTCCTGTCTCTGTGAAAAGGGGTGAA
>NW_021028854.1:1001508-1055506 GCF_004153795.1 Camellia sinensis | reverse complement strand
TAATTGACAAAATGTTTAAAAAAAATTTAAAAATATAAAAAAGAATGAAAAGTGGTGGGGGATGGGTGGTGGTGGTGAAGACGGTAGTGGAAAATGGTGGCGGGTGGTGGCTAGTGTTGGGTGGTAAAAAAAAAAATTGAAAACTGAAAACTGAAAACGGAAACACAATTTTTGTGTTTTCATTTTTTGGCCAAATTTATAAACTGAGACCACTGATTTATAAATCAAAAGTTTTACCAAACAAGTTTTTATTTGAATTTTTAAAATTTTTGTAAATATAAACAGAAAACTGAAAACGTAACGGTACCAAAATATTTCTTAGTTGGGATTAACCCAGATCCATGTTTTTTTTTTATGTTCATAATCTTTTATTTGATGTGAAAAATATTTCTTGATAGATTCACTACAGGAAATATGAGTTTAGGTGGCGTTTTTTTAACGACGTTTTTTAAAACGTCACTGTTTCTAATATTTAATGGCGTTTTATAAACGTCTTGTTTTTCTTTAATTGAAACGGCACCGTTTTATGAATAGGAGGCGTTTATTAACACCTTCAAATGTGTGTTGTCTCATGCGCTTCCTTTTTCAATCTCAGAATCTCAACTCCCAAATTGAACCGATACACTCGCAAATAATCTCTCTCTCTCTCTCTCTCTCTCTCTCTCTCTCTCTCTCTGTTGTCTAAACCCTGATTATCACAGAGATTCAGTTGCTTATCAATGGAATCCTCAAAAATAGAAGTTCTCTCTCGAAATCGAAGTGATTCATCAGAGCGATTTCGAAGTTCATCTCAGCGATTCAGATCTCGAAATCGAAGTTCATATCTCGAAATTTTAAAATTCTGAGTTCATATCACTTCGATTTCATATTGCGATTCAAATCTGAGTTCATATCACTTCGATTTTGATTCAGATCGTGATTCAAATCTCAGCGATTCAAATCCGTCTCAGTGATTCATATCTCGAAATCGAAGTTTGATTCAGATCGTGATTCAGATCGGTCTCAGTGATTCATATCTCGAAATCAAAATCGAAGGTCATCTCAGCGATTCAGATCGGTGATTCAGCTTGGTGATTCAGAGGTTCAGATCGATCTCAGCGATTCAGATTAGTGATTCATCAGAGCTATTTCAAAGTTCTCTCTCGAAAATGAAATCGAAGTTCATCTCAGGCACAACAACATATAGCTTTGTAGGTAAGGGATAATGCTATTTTCCCTCCCCTGTTCGATTTCTACCTTTTCATCGCTCATACATTTTTCATTCCTGACTTGTTTTGTAGAAAATGGTCTTGCGAGCTGGTGGTGTGAATCTTCCCGGAGTAGGGACAGGACCCACAACAACTGCAGAGACTCCAACCAAAGTTCTATGCTTGACTGAGGTATGGTTAATAGTAACCTCTGTAGTTCGACTTTTTTCTTCCCCATGCCAACCCCCTTTACAGTAATTATTGTTTATTCATGCTAATGGTGTTTCATTTTGGGGTACCATGAAGCTAATTACTGCTGATGAACCGATGGATGATGGAGAGTATGAGGAAATTTTAGAGGACATGAGGGAAGAAGGGGAGAAATTTGGTGAGTGTTTCATCCCATAATAGTTGATGTTGTGTTTTAAATTTGTGTGTACACTCTAATGTATGCCTTCCATTAAACAATCATCTCTATGAATTAAAAAGAAATAAAATGATTTGGACATGTGTTATACAAAAGTGCTTAGACAAGGACCTGATTACACCATCTTGTTATGTAGACATTGCATTCATAGCAAAAGATGCAAGTCCACATCCCACTAGTCATAATATTATTTAAAAATCAGAACATATTTTGCTTTAAAAGTGAATTTCTCCAAATTATGTTTTTAGAATCATGTTAACTGTATTTAAGCAACCAAGAAGCTTTAGTTAGAACTTAGATGTGTATAATAAGTGGGACTTTTCCTAATTACTCATTTTCAATCTCAACTTCCCAATTTTTTTATTACTTGATTATGACTTTATGAAGCAATTGGTCCAAGTGGATGCACTGTACTGGTTTTCATTGTTGCTTTGTCTATAAAGATATGGGATTTCAATTAGGCCAGTTAAGGGGTCATGATGAATCCAGTCCATTGGAAATGGGATATGGTGCAAGCGATGCAGGATTTATGAAATTGATAAATTACCGGTAGCCTTTATAAATCTCTCACTAAAGGCTACCAGGATTTATGCAGGATTGATAAATAAAATAAAATAAAAATAGATATAGATTATGGGTTTTAGTCTGAGTAAATTTTAGATTGAGCTTCAATTGATTGTGTGTTCACATGCATGCATATATGAAATTTGGTTATGGAACCTAAATTTACAATCTAAATGTTCTTTCATATTTGGATTGCTTTCTTCAGGCAATAAGAGCAATATAGAGGCATAAAATGTGAATGAAGAAGGAAGAATGCTTCCAGATTGCAGAAATGCATCAAACCCTTATCATCATTGTAGTGACTATTGGTTTAGAGTAATTGCTGAAGCTAAGGCATTGATGGATAAAAATGAACTAGGTAACTTATTGCTTTTTTTTTTTTTTTTCTTTTGTACATGGGTGGTGCTCCCTTGTTGCCTTCTTTAATCAATATTAATTTTTAAGTTTACTTAAGAAAGGTTGCTTTAGTTTCCTATTTGCTACAAACTTTTGTTACCATATCTTCTTGGAAGAGAACTTTTTAGTTGGTTCGATAAAATGAAAGAATAATTGTTGTTACATGGTCAAATAAACAGCATAATACAGTGTTGAATTATTGGTATAGTACATATCTTAGTATATGTTTGCATTCTCATGGGTTCAAGATATTTTACATATATTGTGCTTGGAAGGTTGGAAATAGATATTTTGTTGAAAACTTCTTTAATTCTCCAATATAAAGAATAAGCTTAAGTTACCCTCTTTTTTTTTCCCCCACCTTCTTTGAACCATTCAACATTGACATTTGATACCTTATATGTATGTACTGAAATACATTGCCTTTCTTGAACAGTTTTTAATCAGAAAACATTGTACAATGCATACAAGAAACGGTCAAAGAACATTGAGATTGACATCGAAGAGTACAATAAAATGAAAGAAGCTGATCCAGAATTCTACAGAGAAGCTTCAAGCCTCCAATATGGAAAGGTAAGTGTTTTAATTGAGGAAATTGTGTTTCTGGCTAAAATGGTTCAATTTAGAGAAATTTGAACAGAACAAAAGAATTCTACTCATATTTGACAGGCACCAAAAGTTGCCAAGGACAAGATTGAAAGGATGGTGAGGGAACTCAAGGACAGAGATGAGAAGCCGGAGGAGGAGGTTTCATGATGAGAAAGATATTGATTCGATCAATGACCGTAATGAACATTTCAATAAGAAGATTGAGTGAGCCTTTGGGAGATACACGCTGGAGATGAAGAATAACCTTGATAGATGAACTGCTTTACCTGACCAAGGTACTTGAGGATTATAGGGCCATCTCTTGTTATGGAGGCATGCTCCATTGTTTTCTGTGATTCTAAATATGTTTACTGCATGGGAGGTGATATGTGGATATCGACTCTATTTATGATGGCTGAAAATCCAAGTTTAACTCTATGGTTAGGAATGATGAGTGAACTAAATTAAAAAGCTGAATCTAGGAAACAATAGAAACTAATTTTGATTTTCTATTGTGCCCAATTGTGCTCCTATGTTTATTATCATCACAATTTGTTGATTCCTATTGCTTTTAGGGCTTAATTTGTCAGCCTTTTTTTTTTAAATTTTTTGCAGGTTTACACTTCTGTAACCAAGCATTACATTCTAAAAGGGGAGAAACAGTTGCTGCTCCCAAAATTCTTCTTCCATTTTTAAAAGGAACAACGGAGAAGCCAATCACAGCAACAATCTGATACTTTCTTTCTGGTGAGTGCAGATGGTTGTTGTATTGCTGGTGTCACATACAATGATCAATTACTGGTAGCCTTTAGTGAGAGATTATAAAGTGATTCATGAATATTATGTTTATATTTAAAAATGTTTTGGTTTTTCACTTCCTGTCATGGTGACTATCTAGGTTATAAAAGATCTGAACTTATATGACATCCTTGAACCCTGCCATCATAGCCCAACTTCGAAAGAAGATGAAAATGCAAACACAAGCTTGCCATTGAGCTTCAAGCAATTAGAGGTGACTGAGAGGCCTCTTGCTGTGAGAAAAAGGATATTTGGACGTGCATGGCCTTTACGAGCGCTAGTAAGAGATGGCATAGTTCCAATGCGGCCTCAATTAATGGAAAATTCCATTGTTCCATGCATTGTAAGTTAAATGAATTGATCTATTTTTCCCTTAATTATATTTGTGTTTGAAAATTGTTTAGCATGCACGCATATATTGCTTAGATTTGCAAATTAAGATAGGTAAACCTCAAGGATGGTATACATAATACTTGGTAACTATTTGTTCCCTCCAAAGTCATTTGACTCAAACAATATGTTTTTATTTTAATTTGTTTAAAGTGATATAAATATTTTGGCACCGGTGTTTATAGTAGCGAAAAGATTGGGTAGGGAAAAACCCTTTTCTCTATTGTTCCTTGTATTTAAGCCTTTATTGTGTTCTTTGTTTGATATGCTTGTTTTTGTTTTATTCTTGCATGTAATTAATGTTGGTTTCTGTTGTAGGTCGCCACCTTGAGTTGCAAATATGGCGGATGGATCACAGCATCCATCAATTTCCTAGAAGACACATGGGCTATCTTATTTCTTATCTCGAATTTCTCCTAACTTGCGCTCCAGGAATACTGGTTTACACAATATGACCGGTGCATATGTAAATGGAGGTCTATAGAGTCCTCTGCCACCAACATTCCATGGCACTGGCCTGGAATTTGCATCACCACTATCCTCTGTTTTTGTACAAGCTCCCGCAGAAAAAGGTTTTCGTAGTTTTATGATAGACTTCCTCATGGGAGGAGTTTCTGCTGCTATATCCAAGACTGCTGCTGCTCCGATAGAGCGAGTTAAGCTATTGATTCAGAACCAGGATGAGATGATCAAAGCTGGTCGGCTGTCTGAACCATACAAAGGAATTTCTGACTGCTTTGCCCAAACAATTAAGGATGAAGGCATTATTGCTTTGTGGAGAAGCAACACTACCAATGTTACCAGATATTTCCCAACCCAGGTTAGCCTATCTTTTGTTTATATTTGTTAATCTTGCCATTTCTTTTGTTTCGTTTTTCTGCCCTCGATTAGTATGGGAGCAGTTATGTCCACAGTCCAAAACATCTCTTCCACAACCCTGCCTCTCACATGATGGGACAACCCCATGTGAGTGTACATATATGTGTTTGCTAACAAAGGGATGGATTGACATCCTGAAATTTGAAAGGAAGTGATGTCTAATCTGGATTTGATTTAGGTCCTCCAAATAGCTTCATCCTGTCAGTTTTGGAAGTTTGAATTAAAAATGCTGGCTAGTCGATGTGATTCATTAAGTTTCCGTTTTGATTTATCATTTGTTGACAACCATGTCTTGTTTTATAGAACGTCTCACAGAATTTGCAATTTTATCAATCCTTTTCAGGCCCTGAACTTTGCTTTCAAAGATTATTTTAAGAGGCTGTTTAATTTCAAGAGAGACAAGGATGGTTACTGGAAGTGGTTTGCCGGGAATTTGGCGTCAGGTGCTGCTGCTGGTGCTTCATCTTCTCTTTTTGTTTATTCCCCAGATTATGCTCGAACACGTTTGGCTAATGATGCTACAGCTGCTAAGAAAGGTGGTGGAAGGTAGTTTAATGGTTTAATTGATGTTTGCAGCCTCATAACTAATCCCATTATTGGATGATTTCCAAAATTCGCCTGGTTTATTATTTCAAATACGTAATGTTATTATAGACCTTTTCACTTGTCTCCATGTGAAAAGGTGATGATGGAGGATGAATATCACTAGATACTGGCTTGGTCTCAAATCAATTCTTTTGTTATTTTTCTGCCTTATTCTTTTGACAAATGTTCATTTGAATGGAAATAGGAGTTATTGTTTCATATTAGTGCTACTTTGCAATTTTATTACAAGTAATAATTTCAAAAAAAACAATTAAAAAAATAAAGATGTAATGGCATTTTTCAGAACCCAACTATATAGGATTTTTAAAATTAAAAAAGCTATGATGACGTTTTTGAAACGTCGCTAAAAGTTGTCAGAACATCACTTTGTAGTTATGTATCACATTTAGCGGCGTTTTAATAATAAATTAACGACGTTTCTAAAGCGTCGCTAAAAATTGTCATGATGTCACTTTGCCTTATGTACCACATTTAGCGGCGTTTTAAAAAACGCCGCCTATACCAAATTAATGATGTTTTTAAAGCGCCACAATGCTATAGCGACGGCCACGTCCTCGCCGTTTGGTGCTAAGCGTCACAAAAAGAAGTAGTGGCGTTTTTGGTACTTATCGCGGCGTTTAAAAGCTAAATTTCCTGCAGTGATTGATCGTATTGCTCGTGTTGCATTTGAGACTATTCGGAAATGGGGTAGGAAACTCTGTTCTATTGATAAAGCAAATGTTTATTTAATGCAACTTGTGCCCACTGATACTATATGAATAAACAATGCATTTAAAAATATGCATAAACAATGTGGTTAAAGAATATGGAAGCCTTATTTCTTATCATTTTTTTTTTAAATACCTCCTTTGAGTCTAGCTGGTTGAAAAGTCATTGTTATCCAAGTGGCAAAGGGATTAAACTCTGCAATAAACTATAAATTGAGATATTTTAAGTTTGACTATTGATAGCAGTTATTGAGCTTAACTGATATTTGTGATTTACTTTGATTTATAGTGTTTGTAGGTATTCGGAGTTTACTATGCAGAGTTGGATCCAATTTGGCGCTGTCTTATAGAGGTTTCTTGGATTTAATATTGATGTCTGTAATTTGCAAATGATTATAGGTATTCAAAATTTATTATGTAGAAATGAATCCAATTTGTGGATATGCTATTTTGTGGTTAATGGTGATTGGATATTAAATTGAATGGGAAAGTGAATTAATGTTGCATTTGCTATTTAAATGGGAGTTATTATTTCATATTAGTGCTATTTTTTCAGTTTTAATACAAGTATTTTTTTTAGTTCAATCACATAAAATTAGCACAATTTAAAATAAAATAAAATAAAGATATGATGGCATTTCTAAAAGCGCCGCTATAATGGTTAATTTTTTTTTTTAAAAAAAAAGAAAGAAGATATGACGACATTTCTAAAAATGCCACTACAACGATTAGATTTTTAAAATAAAAAAAATATATGACTGCATTTAAAAAACGTCACTAAAACTATAATGATGTCATAGTACCGTTAGGGTAGGACATCTGGTGGCGTTTTTAAAAACGCCGCCTATACTAATATAACGACATTTTTTAAACGCCATGAAGCTATAGTGACAGCCGCGTTAAATTGGAATCTCTTGCCCACTTGTGTGTAGTGGAGGATAGTGATTACTATAAGTGACTGCTTCTATAATGTATATGACATGGTCCCTAAGTTTTTCCAAAATTCTTTTGGTTTTCCTATATTTCATGAGTATTTTTACAGTGCATATGGGATGACTATTCACATATTAATATTATATAATAGCATCGGTGTGTACTTTGGCACCAAAATTCTTCTTCTGAAATTACATATTTGTAAATGGATTATAAGCTTAGCAAAGTAGTCTATCTGGGGGTTCGAGCTAGAGAATTGTTTGACTGGAAAACTATGCTTTAGAAGTTTTAATGTTGCTCCTCGTGAATTACACATTCTTTTGATTTTTGACAGGGAATTGATGACAAAGTCCTCGTTGAAATTTTTCTTGAAGGTGGAAGCGAGTTTACCTCGATTGTCCTTGATGTGGGTTCTGGTTTCGATTGCCAGCCTGTTGCATTATTGCCAACAGAGGTATACGCACCTTGATTTCTTGGGAAACATGTAGGTTTGGAATTTAAGTCTATTTTATAGTCACTCTCTTTACATGGTAAAATCGAATCAGAGAAGTGTTGTCACTCTAACCTAATGGATCTTTTTATTTGACTCTACTAAATTGATGACCAGGTGGAACTTCAATTCCATGGCAGTGCTGATGTAAATGAGAAGGATGCAATATTCAATTATCGAAGGAAATACCTTCAATGAGAAGGTATGACAAATTGCATGTTATTTGTTCCAATTCTAATGGTGTTAGTTTAAATGCAAGCATTTTATAGTTTTGAAGTTGCCATTGTTCATGAGTTACTGGCTAGCGGTCATCTGCTTTTATACATTTATTTAGGGTAGTCTTTAGCACTGCTTTATTGATTTAGTTAGTTATCTGTTGCGTTGGATTATTTAGTACGATATGTTTTATTACTGCTAACGGTTTTCTATACATGCTGGAATATTGATTTCCTTGCGTTTCTCTAGATTAGTGGTATAGAGCAAACCAGCTTCTTATTTCAGCAAGCTTCATAGGTACTATGATTCTGCTTTTATGTTGTGATGGAAGTTCAAGATCTTGTGATGATTTTTTGCCAAAATAGCCGTTTGAATCCCTAAATTTCTTTTGCATGGTGTCTGTGTCCTATTGATTTTGTTTGAGAAGCTGAGTCCTATTGATTTTGTATTCTACAATTCTAACATTTTGTGCATAATACAGCTTGTCCTTGGTGGTTCTGTTGATCCAGAATGTGTAGTGGTATGCAAGATTGCTGGTGAACTAAAGTTTATGCATAATACCCTTGTGCACTAAAGTTTTCCCTTTCTTAAAAAAGAAAATCAAGTAATTAGAACAAATTTATTAAGTTGAGCTGAGTTTAGCTGGTGAACTTTTTTACTCATATATATATGTGTGTGTGTGTGTGAATGATAATTCATTCTGAATAAACTGAACGTTAAGGACCTTAGAATATGTTTGTTTGACTGAGTAAATTAAATTAGACAAGATTAACATTTTACAGCTATTAATTTTGGAATTATTATTCTGTTTAAATTGTGTAACATACACCGTTTGATTTGTGTCAATGTTTTTTTTAGCACAATGATTGTGGACTATCATTAGATAAGATTTTACTATATGAATGGGAGTTATTATTTTATATTAGTATTATTTTTCAATTTTATTATGGGTATTTTTTTAGTTCAATAACAAAAAATTAGCACAATTAAAAAAAAAATGGGCTATCACGGCGTTTCTGAAAACGTCGCTAAATAGTATAACGGTTAGATTTTTGTTTGGAAAAAAGAGATACGGCGGCGTTTTAAAAACGTCGCTAAATAGCATAGTGACGTCATGTTACAATTAGTAGAACTGTTAGCGGCGTTTTCTAAACAACGTCGCCTATAGTAATATAGTGACATTTCTAAAGCGCCATAGAGTTATAGCGACGGCCGCATCGTTGGCGTTTGGTGCTAAACGTCACAAAAAGATTTGACAGCGTTTTAGGACCTATAGCAGCGTTTTTTAAACGCCTCTAAAACTCTGATTTCCAGTAGTGAAATTGAATCCACAATTTTCTAGAATATAATTAAATTGGATATATTGACTACAATCTTTTATGTAGCTTTATTTTTGGACATTCTATGGTAAAGATTGCAAGTTAAAAGGGCATATTTGAGTTAGTATTTTTATATTGAAAAAGATCTGTAAGGTTCCTATAATCGTATATCTCCATGCATACTCACTTTCTGGCAAAATTTTAATCTTCTATTACCCCCAATATATTTCAGAGCATATCACTGAACATTTATTTTTTTCTATACTCATTGAAGAAGATATTAATTTGAGAATCCAATGAATAACCGCTACAACATGCCATACAACCATGGAAATTAAGTAGAAATGTAATTACCTGGATAATCGATATACAATTTCCTGGGTGAGTTCCATATGAGATGTGCAATTTCATTCACTGGGTTTCCATTGGAGAGCATATCCCACTATTACATTGATAAAAAGAATAAAATTTTAACACTTGAGGCCACCCATGCAATGCATTATTATGATTGATTTTCTAGATGAAAATTGTTTGTTACTATACTAATGGAATATAAAATGAAATGAACCTTAGGCCATGTTTTCTCATCTGTGAAGAAATTGAAGAGAGTCTGAGATGACAGAGGGAGCCACAGAGAGGAAGCAGCACTGACAATCATGCCACTAGGTTGACCTATTTCATTGTTTTGGCGAACGGAGACTCGAACTCCACTATTATTCAGTTCTGACAAATGAGGAAAATCTATTTACCTGATTTTTTTTTATCAGCAAAGAAAAATTTCATTAATTAACATGAAATTAAAGGTACAGGAAAATGAAATGCACTGAGAGAGATTCGAAAGTACAAAATACCCCTACTACTGCTACTCGCAACCATATAACCAACCCCTCGGCCTCACGAATTTTTTTTTTAAACAAAAAAAGTTAAGGACTTAACAGAAAATAAAATACATGATTTCTCACAAAATCAACCCACCAAAACACCCAAACTGCTAAAATAATCAATTCTAACACGGAAGCTGGTAAAATAATCAATTAACATGATTACCCACACTACTCAAGACCCACGCCACCCACGCCTACTCTACTCTGCAGCCCACACCCACGCCTACTCTAGAGCCAACCACCCACCTGAACACAACGTATTCACCACGCCAAGACCCACACCTAAGCTGCTGCACTCCCAAGGCTACACAACGCCTATGCTGCTGCACTCCTGAGGCCACAACACCGGAAAACACCCAACAACCAACAGCTCACAGCTCCAAACACCATAGCCAACAGCTCACCGAACATTGCAACTTCAAACTCCAACCTCCAAACTTCAAAACTCCACCCACCTGCAACATCCCTACTAAACTTGACATTGCAACTCCAATCACTTGCTGCTGAAGACAAATCATCATCCACTGCCACCGCTAACTCTTTCGCTACAGCTCGACACACCGACCATCACCCACACCCACACCTACTGCAGCTCCACACACCAACTAAAACACCAAAACACCGACCAACCGCTGGGACATCTCCATTCATCTAAAAGAAGATCACCACTCAAACTCTCACCCGAAGAGGAATGCTCGAATGAAAACCAAACAAATCTAGATCGACTTCGACACCCATGTTTCCGCCCAAACAAAGCATCGATACTTCTCCACCAACCTGAACCAGAGTTCACCCCTCAAGCTTTTTCTCTATTTACCTAATATACTCAGCATTTCCCAAAAATTCTTTACCATTCTCTGGGATAGGTTCATTATGCTTTTTCATTCTTCTAGTATAGCGAACACTAATTTAAAAAAAAAAAAGTTGAATTACGAATAAATCCCTTGTCATTTATAAATATATGTATATATATATAGATATGTAACTCTCTCACATGCTCAAAATTACATTCAATCTCTTGAAGTTTATATCTGTGTAATAAATTGCTCTATCCATTAATATGCCATTAGGTCAACAAATGAAATCCGATGATATCAACAATTGCATTTTTTAAATACCTTTTTTTTTTAATTTTTAATTTTTAATTTTTAATTTTATAACCAAGAATATAATCTAATGTATTATTAATTAATTTACACTATACGATGGTTAGCAAAAATTCATTCAACTTTTGCGACAACACTATTGTGCAACTAAACTTGACTTCTTCTAAATAATGTACAAGCCTCCCAAGCAATGCATTGCTTGAAAATAGCAAAAACAATGTCTAACCCTAATTCTAATCTCTCTCTCTCTCTCTCTCTTCCATCACCATCATCCCCATTGCCACATCATCTTCCTTATAACTCCATTACCAAATGGTACTAACACCAAGACCTCACCATGGCACTACCACTCCACCAATCGCCTTCCACCAGTGACCCTATATGCCTTCGACTGGGGTCGAGGGAGAGTAGGGCTGGGGTGATTTATTTTTTTTGTTGAATAGAAAGTATTATTTTATTAAGGTTAGTAAAACATTACCAAAAAGAAAATAACACAATAAAAGACTAATAATAATGAGTATGTTTGAGAGTTTGCAAAAAGTAAGTACCTCCTCCGAGTTCATGTCTGGGTAAGGCTGCCCCTACTGAGTATGCTAATCTCTCAAACATTCAGTGAAGAGTGGCGATCCATCATTGGGCTCCATATGCTAAACCACCACATACTAAATCTCTATAGAGACGATGAGTTTGGGATTTATCATCCACTTCCACGTGTTCCACCCATGTAACCTAACAATATAAGAGGGAATATAGATTACAAATCAATAACATGTTATTTATGGCCAGGGATAATTATCTATTTCAAATATCTTTTTTTGTCTCTTTATTCTACAAACACTGACCTCACAACATCCATTAGGCTTATCTTGAAGCATGCAACCGGAAGAAAGCCTCCATGATCGTGGAGGCGAACCATGAGGGTCTAGGTCTTTTGATAATTTGGAGCAATCATATTCATATGATACATCAACCATCACCCACACACTTGCCTCTACTTCTCTACAATATCGGAGGAAGTAGAATTCTCAAGGCGGCACAAGAGGTGATAATATATTCATTTGTTCGTACATCTGTATCAGTTAATTGTTATGAAGAACGGAAATTTCTTTATATATATATATGAATGGATGCTTAGTACTACTACTACCTACCAGCTGCAAAGATCCGGCTTGATCTCCCAACATTCTGGTATCAACTACTTCAATTGTCCTTGCTTTTGTAACTATTATAGGAAAAAGATGCACCCATTTATTCTGCGTAATTAAAGCATTTACTCACATAATGTATATATATATAATAAGTCTATAAGAAGAAAGAAAGCATGTGATATGCATGATAGATAAGAGGGAAGGGAGGGAGAGTTATGAGGATGAAGCCAAACTGACCGAGTCTATCTAGAAACATGTTGAACAAGTGCACTGCACTCATTGGCACCACACCAGAATCTTTGGATGATTCCATCCGGGCGGAACTTTTAAAGTGATTAGACCATGGGAAAAGCTTGTTATAGTTGTCACAGTGAAAAAGATATGATGATCTTCGGCTGTCACCATCACGGTCAACCGGGGAGGAGGACTTGATCCACACCGGTTCATTTATTTTACTCGCAAAAGCCTCATCAGTTCGCACATGGCACTTACTGCTGTCTCAATCATGGCCATTTTTTCCATCTTAAATTTGTTGTTCCCATAATCGTTTATTAACGGGTATTGCATCTGTTGTTGCATTGTGGAATTATTGTTATTGTTTGAATTCCCAATATGGTCATCAAGTTGCTGAAACTGATGTTGAAGCTGATCAATGGAATTAGAAGAAGAGCCTTCCGATATCCCTTGACTTGCTGGGAAACCTAATATATTTGACTATGATTGAAAGTCCATTGAGCGCAATGATTGAATTTACAAAACTGGTTTTCCCAGGAAGTTGGCAATAAGATGGGACATTCTTTCATACTGCAAAGCCAAAGCATACAACAACAATCAATAAAAACAGCAAGAAAAACAGCCGATCAAAAAAAAAAAAAAAGCAAGAAAAACATTTGAAGTTAACAATATGTGGAATTGAAGAATCAAAATTTTCCAAACCCTAATTTTTTTTTAGCAGCGAGTAAAGAGCAATATATTAATGCAAAAAAGTACAACCACGACAATCATTCCAACCCTAAATTAACTTTGAAGGAACAGATGAACTAGCCTCTTGTTTTAAATGGGAATTTTGCATCTTCAGTTTTTGCACATTAAGTTGTCTTTCTTCTTCCCCAAATGGTGGACCACCACAATTTGGGCATGTCGCATTTTTGAGAGCCTCTCTGATTGCAAGGTTCTCACATTGTATTTTTTAATTCTCTTCCTTAAGAGCATTGTTGTCAGCTCTCTCATTCTGGGCCTGAAAATTATTGAAAGATGAATCATCATTATGTTAAAAATTTTGCTTAAAACACACATGCTGTTGCACGTAAACAGAAGTTCAGAATGATAAAAAGAGAACCTTTGTCTGAGTCCTCTTGTTCTGAAACCAAAACTTGATCTGCTTAGACTCAAGCCCCAATTCCCTGCTCAGTTGACGCCGCTGATTGTCATCTGGATGTGGGCATTCCTTGAAGGACCTTCATCCCAAAAACCCATTAATTAACTATATATCAAGATTTGTCAATCAAAAAAAAACTATATATCAAGATTTAAGAAATCAAGAGAGAAAGAGAAAATCAGGAGGAAAGTTAGAGCCCATCATAGATATAACGCCCCGAAAATATTTCAACAAGGACTACCCACATTAATGATCATTCGCTAGATAATAACAATAATCCTTTCATCTTTCCATATTTGATTAAAAGCTTTTAATACAAAAGTTCCACATAGGGTATACATTAAACGCTATAAGAGAGCACCTAAATCTATAGCATGTGAAACATCTAGCTGCAAACAAGATAAATAAGATGCCCTTACGGGTTACAACTTCTAAGGCTTAAGCCTGGTTACACAAAAGTGGTTTCTCGGAACCAAACCAAAAATAGCCCTCGGCTTTACAATTAATCACAACAAAATAAGAGTGCACTACTCTTCTCAAAATGCTTCCACGCTCTCAATTCGGCGGGATCACCACATCTTTACCTGCACCAAAACTCATAGGCGTGAGCATATAGCCCAGTAGAGAATCCTTAACAAAGTATGTACATTTATGCATAATTCACAATATTTTATGTGAATGCATATGTTATGCCATGCCATTTGAAGGAAATCTCATATTATGCTTTTCTTGAAAATCACCATGCTTTTAGTCAACATTTATGCAACCTCATTAATTCCCGCACTTCCAATTTTAAATCATAAGGGGGCGGTAAATACATCACTGGTGATCCTTAGACTGGTGTCTGCAGGTAGACTTTACGAGTACTACCAAACTGTCATTTTTACCGGTATTAACAGAAAGGCTCCATACCTATCCGCACGGTTTTCTGGTTTTTCACCAAGGACACTCAGACCATCTTATCAAATATAACTACGCCCTCTATCTGGATTTACCACGTATTTACCCCTTTAACATTCTTATCGTTTTCATTACCACATAACCTTTTTCAATGCAAATGTTTTTTCAAAACTCATGTCAAGATGTATAAGGATGACAAAATTTACATGAGGAGATGATGCAACAAATGATATACCATAACTTTTCTTTCATTTCCTTTCTTCCAATGCCAATCACACAAAATATTCACATGCACTACCAAAACTATCAATATGGCAATAACTTCTCATCATGTATAATTCTTGGCATTCAATTCATATCAAGACTAAGAAATTTTCAATATCAACTTTCAAGATTTTAATCCTCCAATCCATGATACTCAACAATTATCATATCAAAAAATATATATTCTTATGCTCTTAGTAATAGTTTTGAAAATAAATCCTCTACTCTCTACATCAAGAGGATCATCAACTTCTCTTTTTCTACTGTATTGTGAAACCCAAACTCACACACCCATTAATCATAAGAAAAAAATCTATCCTATGGATTTTCCATGTTTTCAAAAAAGCCCCAAATCTTCTAGGTTTTTCACAAAATCTTACATCTTCCATTTCTTTAAAAAGAAATCCCACAACACACTTCAATCTCAACACTTATGACCTAACATTTCACAAATCCTTTTTAAAAGAAGTAAGGTGCGTCCTTCTTCAACAAAATCACCAATCTCTTAAGCGCAAACCCTCATTTTCGAAATACATGGAGAAGCTCACCAAAAACCAACCAAGCTTGCATAAACACACATATAACTCAAAGGAAAACCCTACCTCAAGCTCAATGGAGAAGATGAAATGAAACCCTAGCCCTTGAAAAGGAGAGAGAGAGCTTTAATTTCTTCAACCCAAGTGAAGCCCCAACTTTAGATCTTCAAGATCTTGAAAGAGATAATGATGTTCTTGACCCAAGATGAGCAAAATCTAAGAGGTGTAGATGTTTGAGGTGTTTTCTAGAGAGAATGAAGAGAAATATAGGTTTTAGAGTGAGAGGGAGATGAGTATAATAAGGGATATATTCGGATCAAAATGATACAAAAAATAGAGTTTCAGACTACCCAGTTGGCTGCTCGTGCGGCCTTCCCCACCGCTCGAGCAGCCCACCTTGACCGCTCGTGCGGCCCACTTTCTCCGCTCGTGAGCTCTAGACAGTAGCAAAATTTCTAGGTGTCAAACTTGGCCGCTCGTGTGGCCCCTCCCACTGCTCGAGCGGCCCAATTCCACATGTGCGGCCTAGGGCCCCAAACGTGCGACCCTGGCCCAACAGCTCAAAGTTTCAACTTCGTCTCCGGCATCCCGAACTCACCCGTGCACCCTCCGGGACAAACAAAAATTCAACACCGAAAGAAAATAATTTGGAAACCATTTCCGGACACTTCAATTCAACAAGAATAAAAAGAGAACGAAGCGAAGGAAATAAAGAGTAAAGAGAAAAAGAAGGCCGGTCGTCACAACCTCCCCACCATAAGAAATTTCGTCCTCGAAATTTGAAGAAACCCACTAAACAAGAGTGTTCTATCAACAATAGTCAATTCAACAACATTAACAAATTACAACATCCATGTTCAACTAACATTTGGCATTTTCCTCATCATTTTCTCATCAAAATGCAATTGCTCAAGCTAGAATGAAATGAAACGTCCACAATAAGGTATTATGCTCTTTATCTTCATTCTCCAACATAATAATTTCTCATATTAAACATTCAAGATAAAACATTCATGGAAAAATGTCTTTCTTTCACAATCTCAGGGTTAGATAGACAACACATACAACAACCTACAACTTACAATCTAACCCCTCTCCCTTCATTACAAGGAAACATTACAAATTAAAGTAAACAACTAAACATTTTCAAACAAATCCGGATATTTGGAGCGGATTTCTGCCTCCCTCTCCCAAGTAACTTCTTCAATTCCATGGTGTCTCCACAACACCTTTACTAACGGTATGGTCTTGCCTCGTAACATTTGCTCTCGGGTATCTAAAATTTGAACCGGCCTCTCATCGTAGGAGGCATCCTCATCTACCTCCAAATCAACCCAATCTAACATGTGAGAAAGGTCGGGTTTGTACTTCCTAAGCATTGACACATGAAACACATTGTGAACCCCCCGAAAGTTGTGGCGGTAAAGCTAACCGATATGCCACTTCCCCGATTTTCTCCAATATCTCGAAAGGCCCAATGAACCTCGGAGACAATTTCTCGCTCTTGCCAAACCTCATTAAATCCCACCTAGGTGAAATTTTAAGGAACACATGATCACCTACTTCAAAGGATAGAGGTCATCTCCTCTTATTAGCGTAACTTTTCTGTCGACTTTGAGCTCTAGCAAACCTCTTACGAATGAGAGCAACCTTCTCGGTCGTCTCCCTTACAATCTCCGAACCCAACAACGGTGTATCCCCTACCTCGGCCCAACAAACTGCTGACCTACAAGGCCTCAAATGATGCCATCTCGATGCTAGCCTAATAACTATTATTGTAGGCAAACTCGATCAATGGTAAATGCCTTTCCGAAGACCCCTTGAAATCTAGGACACAAGCTCTAAGCATATCTTCCAAAATTTGAATGGTGCGTTTCGACTGCCCATCAATTTGAGGGCCGTAAGCGGTGCTAAAAGTTAACTTAGTCCCCAGTGCCTCTTGAAGGCTTTGTCACAACCGGGCAGTAAAACGAGGATCCCTATCTGACACAATGGTTACTGGTACCCCATGAAGCCAAACTATCTCTCCAACATACAATTCCGCCAAATGTTCAACTGAGTCGCTAGTACGCATTGGAATGAAATGTGTGGACTTAGTCAATCTATCGACAATTACCCAAATGGCATCATTGCCCCGATGTCTTCTAGGAAGCCCAGCTACGAAGTCCATGGTCACATGTTCCCACTTCAACTCAGCTATAGATAAGGGTTGTAACAAACCTGCTGGTCTTTGATATTCGGCCTTCACTTGTTGACAAGTAAGGCACTTGGACACAAAAGGATGTGACATCCTGCTTCTTATCCCTCCACAAAAACTGACGGCTAAGGTCACGATACATTTTGGTGCCTCCCGGGTGTACCGCAAGGCGTAAATGATGGAATTCGTGAAGCACCTCCTCTCTACAAGATTCAGGCACAAACAGGCGATCTAAGTAACGTACACTCTGATCTGAGCGAATGTTCAAACCCTTCTCTTCCTTCCCATTGGTGATTCTATCCCGGATCATCTCTACTTCACGGTCTCCTTGTTATGCCTTTATGAATTTACTAATCAAGACAAGTTGAGCACTCAAACTAAACAATGTTGCACCTTCTTCGGATTCACCCAATTGCAATTTAAACTTGCCGACTTCACCCAACACACCCCACTCCCGAATGGCCACACTCGCCAAACTACTCACGGTTTTTCGACTCAAGGCGTCGGTCATTGCATTGGCCTTCCCCGGGTGATAGTGTAATTCAAAATCGTAGTCTTCTAAAAATTCCATCCACCTTCATTGTCTTAGATTCAAATCTTTCTAGGAAAACAAATATTTCAAGCTCTTATGGCCAGAGAAAACCTCAAACTTCTCACCGTACAAGCAATGCCTCCAAATCTTCAAGGCAAAAACTACCGCAGCTAGCTCTAAGTCATGGATGGGGTAATTCTTCTCATGAGTTTTCAATTGCCGTGAACCATACACGACAACCTTTCCCTCTTGCATCAAAACACAACCAAGCCCATCCCAAGATGCATCACAATAAACGGTGTACCCCAAACCTCTCTCTGAAATGATCAACACTGGTGCCGTGGTCAATCTAGTCTTTAGCTCCTTAAAAGACTTCTCACAAGTCTCACTCCACACAAACTTAACCCCCTTTCTAGTCAACCTAGTCAAAGGTACGGCTAATCTAGAGAAGTCTCTTACAAAACGCCGATAGTACCCCACTAATCCCAAGAAGCTCCGAATCTCAAAAACGTACTTAGGTTGTCCCCAATCTTGCATTGAATCTATCTTCGAAGAATCTACGGTTACCCCTTCACTTGATACCACATGACCCAAAAACTTCACCTCGGTGAGACAAAACTCACACTTCTCAAATTTGGCATACAACTGATGCTCTCTAAGCAAGTCAAGCACTATCCTCAAGTGAGCCTCATGTTCCTCCTCGGAGGTCGAATAGATTAGGATGTTGTCCACGAAGACGACCACAAAACAGTCCAAATACTCCTTAAAAAATCAGTTCATTAAATCCGTGAAAGAAGCTGGTGCGTTAGTCAACCCAAAGGGCATTGCAAGGAACTCATAATGGCCATAATGCATACGAAAGGCCATTTTCTGGATATCTTCCTCCCGGGCTCTCAATTGATGGTACCCTGATCTCAAATCTATCTTGGAGAAGCAACAAGATCCTCTAAGTTGATGAAACAAGTCATCTATTCTGGATAAAGGATATTTGTTCTTGACAGTAACTCGATTCAATTTACGGTAGTCAATGCACAACCGCAATGACCCATCCTTCTTCTTCGCAAAGAGAGCCGGCACTCCCCAAGGCGACGTACTAGGGCGAATGAAGCCCTTGTCTAAAAGCTCTTGGTGTTGAATCTTCAACTCATGCAACTCCACGAGTACAAATCTATATGGCGCTATAGAAATTAGTGCCGTTCCAGGTACTAAGTCGATGGTGAACTCAATCTCCCGATGGGGTGGCAAACTGGTAAGGTCCTCGGGAAACACATCCAGGTATTCACACACTACCCTTGGCAACTCAACTCGAGTTCTGACACTCTCATCATCCAAGAGAGTAGCTAGAAGGCCGCTAAGCTCGTTCCTACTACGAGGATCAAACACCGGGGCCCGATCAACCTTGTCCCCTAGAAAATAAAAACAATCCCTACCCGAGGTGCATATTGTGACCTCCGACGAAAACAATCTATCACTGCCCGACACGAAGATAACCAATCCATGCCCAGGATAACGTCAAAACTCGACATGTCTAACAACACAAAACAAACAGGAGTCTACGCCCGGCAACCTCTACCTCACAGTCACGACACCCCCGGTCTAAGTCAACTGTACTCCCGACAGGTGACTCAACTCTGAGTGGAGACACTAACTGTACTATCTCTAACCCCAATGCAGATGCGAATGCAGCATATATGAATAAATGAGACGCACCCGTATCTATCAACACACTGGCCAAAGAATTACACACAATAAAAATACCTCTCACTATCGAGGATCCTAGTAACTGCTCTGGCGCGGTAACTGCATACACGCGTCCCTGTGGCCTCCGCTCAACCTGCTCATCCGTTGGAGCGTAGGCCTGCTGTACTGACTGAGCCAAAGTGGCTCCCTGATGAACCCGTGAAGCCTGAGCTGAGTGAGCCTGCTGGTGGCTCTGTGTCTGCCTAGACCCTAAAGCGCCAGACACGCCTCCCAACTGATGGAAGCTCTCTTCATATGCCCTGACTGCCCGCACTGAAAGCAAGTAGGCCCCTGACCCCTACTCTGAGACTGACTATGAGATTGGTTAGGTAGTGGTGGTGGCAACGTCTGCTGTCCTCTACCCTTCTGTGGATATGCAAGGGCCTTGTGACCCAACTGGCCACACTTGAAACAAGAAAACCCACTTGGTGCACCCTTCCCCGAACCCGCACTAGGCAAGGGAAATGTAGATCTAGACTGTTGTGGCTGAGACTGAGATGAAAAAGTGCTCTTACTCTTCTTGTTGGGCCTATAGTCCTCCTGAGACCCTTGGCCTCTAGACCTCGAGTTCCGTTGCCTCTCCTCCTCGGCCTCCACAATAATCTCTAATGTGCGGCCGCCTCCACAAGGCGATCATACTCATGGATCATGTTCCCGGCTACCTTATACAAGATCTTGGTTCTCAACCTTTGCTCAAACTCAAAGCAACGACGCTCCTCCGTCGCTACCAACTCCGGTGCAAACCGGGACAAACTAGAAAAGGCCGCTTCAAACTCAGCCACTGACATGTTTAGTTGCTTAAGGTCCTTGAACTCCTACCTCAACCTCTCCCTAGCAGTGGGAGGTAGGTACTTGTCTTGGAAAGCCACTACAAACGCCTCCCATGTTGGTGCTATCCGGCCTTTGGCATATTTCCACCATTGGCCTGCATCACCCTTCAGATAGTAACTTGCAAGGGTCACCCTCAACTCGCTATCCTCTATGTGGAGCATCTCAAAAGTCTTTAGCGTTTGCTCTAGCCGTTCGTCTACCTCCTTCAGATCGGGGCCGCCATGGAACTCATCCGGTTTGGCTCGTAGGAACTCCCTCGTAAGGAAGCTCGCCCTTGTCTCTACTGCGTCCTCCCTAGCTTGGGTTTCCGCCATAAGGATATTCATGGACTCCCTCAATGCCCCCGCCATTTCCCGGGCTAGTGCCCCCATTGCGGCTAGGTCGGCTTCCCCCGGCACCTCCGCTTGCCCCACTTGTTCGGCCATGTTAGCTTGGCCTACACCTTCTTCTTGCACCGGTGCCTCATGGACAGGCACTCCATGTACACCCCCGCGTCCCCTACCACGCCTTTCACCCCTACCACCTCGTGTTCGAATCCTTTCAGACATCCTAATTGAGAAACAACATAAACAAACTTAGCACATAATTCCAAATGTGCTCGCAACTTGCCTCACACGTTAAACTAGAACAATCATACACTTTTTTTTCACACAAATAATTTTAATTCAATCCACATAAGCACTTAGTCACATAAACACATACGAATTATCCTTTAGTGATGAGATTCGTCGCACGAGAAACCAAGAATTCTTAGTAGAATGAGTATTGATCAAATACCCTTCTAATAAGACCTTAAAGAATCTAATAGACGCGAATAATATCCCAAAAGTCTAATCTCATACCCACGTAGTCACATAAACATGCTATCACATAATCACAAATAAGCAAAACATTTCTTAATCATGTGAAATGAACCCACTGTGGTATGACAACCGCTTCCCACGAGCCCCAAGTATTCAAACCCGGTAGCTCTGATACCAAGTTGTAACGCCTTGAAAATATTTCAACAAGAACTACCCACATTAATGATCATTCGCTAGATAATAACAATAATCCTTCCATCTTTCCATATTTGATTAAAAGAGTTTAATACAAAAGTCCCACATGCGGTATACATTCAACGATATAAGAGAGCACCTGAATCTATAGCATGTGAAACATCTAGCTGCAAACAAGATAAATAAGATGCCCTTACGGGCTACAACTTCCAAGGTTTAAGCCTGTTTACACAAAAGTGGTCTTTCGGACCGAAACCAAAAATAGCCCTCGGCTTTACAATTAATCACAACAAAATAAGAGTACATTACTCTTCTCAAAATACTTCCACGCTCTCAATTCGGTGGAATCACCACATCTTTACCTGCACCAAAACCCATAAGGGTGAGCATATAGTCCAGTAGAGAATCCTTAACAAAGTATGTACATTTATGCAAGATTCACAATATTTTATGTGAATGCATATGTTATGCCATGCCATTTGAAGGAAATCTCATATTATGCTTTTCTTGAAAATCACCATGCTTTCAGTCAACATTTATGCAACCTCATTAATTCCCGCACTTCCAATTTTAAATCATAAGGGGGTGGTAAATACATCACTGGTGATCCCTAGACTGGTGTCTGCAGGTAGACTTTACGAGTACTACCAAACTGTCATTTTTACCGGTATTAACAGAAAGGCTCCACACCTATCCGCGCGGTTTTCTGGTTTTTCACCAAGGACACTCAGACCATCTTATCAAATATAACTACGCCCCCTATCTGGATTTACCACGTATTTACCCCTTTAACATTCTTATCGTTCTCATTACCACATAACCTTTTTCAATGCAAATGTTTTTTCAAAACTCATGTCAAGATGTATAAGGATGACAAAATTTACATGAGGAGATGATGCAACAAATGATATACCATAACTTTTCTTTCATTTCCTTTCTTCCAATGCCAATCACACAAAATATTCACATGCACTACCAAAACTATCAATATGGCAATAACTTCTCATCATGTATAATTCTTGGCATTCAATTCATATCAAGACTAAGAAATTTTCAATATCAACTTTCAAGATTTTAATCCTCCAATCCATGATACTCAACAATTATCATATCAAAAAATATATATTCTTATGCTCTTAGTAATAGTTTTGAAAATAAATCCTCTACTCTCTACATCAAGAGGATCATCAACTTCCCTTTTTCTACTGCATTGTGAAACCCAAACTCACACACCCATTAATCATAAGAAAGAAATCTATCCTATGGATTTTCCATGTTTTCAAAAAAGCCCCAAATCTTCTAGGTTTTTCACAAAATCTTACATCTTCCATTTCCTTAAAAAGAAATCCCACAACACACTTCAATCTCAACACTTATGACCTAACATTTCACAAATCCTTTTTAAAAGAAGTAAGGTGAGTTCTTCTTCAACAAAATCACCAATCTCTTGAGCCCAAACCCTCATTTTCGAAATACACGGAGAAGCTCACCAAAAACCAACCAAACTTGCATAAACACACATATAACTCAAAGGAAAACCCTACCTCAAGCTCAATGGAGAAGATGAAATGAAACCCTATCCCTTGAAAGGAGAGAGAGAGCTTTGATTTCTTCAACCCAAGTGAAGTGCTAACTTTAGATCTTCAAGATCTTGAAAGAGATGATGATGTTCTTGACCCAAGATAAGCAAAATCAAAGAGGTGTAAATGTTTGATGTGTTTTCTAGAGAGGAGGAGAAATATAGGTTTTAGAGTGAGAGGGAGATGAGTATAATGACAGATATATTTGGATCAAAATGATACCAAAAAAAGAGTTTCGGACTGCCCAGTTGGCCACTCGTGCGCACTTCTCCACCGCTCGAGCGGCCCACCTTGACCGCTCGTTCGGCCCACTTTCTCCGCTCGTACGCTCTAGACAGTAGCAAAATTTCTGGGTGTCAAACTTGGCCACTCGTGCGGCCCCTCCCACCGCTCGAGTGGCCCAATTCCGCACGTGCGGCCCTGGCCCAGTAGCTCAAAGTTTCAACTTTGTCCCCGGCACCCCGAACTCACCCGTGCACCCTCCGAGACAAGCAAAATTCAACACTGGAAGAAAAGAATTTGGAAACCATTCCAAACACTTCAATTCAACAATAATAAAAAAAGAACGAAGCGAACGAAAGAAAGAGTAAAGAGAAAAAGAAGGCCAGTTGTCACAATAGATCTAAATAGATTAGGCCAATCACCAATTAGAAAACTATGTTGAATTGAAGCAAACATTGGCCAAACAAATTCAAAACCAATGAATGCATCACCAAAGATCCATTTTAGAGAGTTTGCATCAGAAAGTTGACGAAAAATGTATAACAGTACAGAGTAAATATTTGGCGGTCCTAGATTAATGATAAAAACATCCTTTGATGGATTCATTATCATTAACCATAGACAAACAACACAAAGACATGGATGAAAAAAATAATAATAATAATAATTAATTAATTAAATGCAAAACCCTAAACGTGATACCAAATAGAGAAAGAGAAAAAAATAAAATAAAAACCACCATAAAGACAGATCAATGATAATCAATCCAAGGCCTTAGAGTCATAAAATTCATACCAATCATCTCAAGAAAAACCGGAGATTCCAAGATTGCCATAGACATGAAACCTAAACAAACTCTTCAAAAAACAAAAAGGATCTTACGCCTCAAGCTGTTGTATCTGGCAAGCAGTGTGGCGATAATTGTGTTTCTTGTTTTTGCGAGAACTGGAGCCTGCCTCTTGTTCATCTCCAGACCCATTAGCATTATTACTTCCATAACCAAAATCCATCATATTCCTTTCACTTTCTCTCTCCTGGTTCAGACAAGAATATGGGTTGGTTAACTTAATCACTCAGACTCATGTATGTATATATATATATCATTCTCACATACTACTACGTAACGTAAGAGTTGAAACAAGAGTACCCTCCTGTATTTAACCTGGTTTTTGACATCGTATCCACACCAAGATGTACATTGTCTATCTGTCTATATAGAATTTCCACAAAAGTACAATTTAATCTCATTTACAAGCAGGAACCAACAAATCCCATTAAATTAGCACCTATGTTACATGGACTCGGGTACGAATGTCGGGTGCGGGTGTGTATCCAAGCGTCAGACATTCATAAATTTAAATCTTAGGATCTTTGGGTACGTATCCAAAATTGGATATGGGTACGGGGACACGTCATATGCACATATATATTGCATATTATATAATATTCTCGGATGAGATGATTTAAATTATGTAGAAATATATTAGAAATTAAATATGATTTTAAAAAAAATATGAAATTTCTATATCTAATTCATGTGGGAGCCTGAAAATATTGCTTTACTAACAAATGTGAGTTTCTTTTTATTCATGTATTGTCACAAATTAAAGTATCTGAGTGTCTAAATTGGGTACGAGCGTCGGACACATATCCCACACCCTTATCCATGTCATATCCGGTGGACACGGGTATTGTGGGGGAAATAGAAGAGTCCATGTAACACAGATTAGCACTATAAGAAAAAACACTTTCCGTGACCAACATTTTGGTCGCGAAAAGTACCATATTTGATCGCTAAAACCTTTTCGCGACCAAAATATGTTGGTCGTGAGTTGGTCGCTAAAGCCTCGTCACAGATAGTTTTCTACGACCAAAAAAGCCTTTGGTCGCTAAAAGTGACCATTCGCGACCAACTTTTTTGGTCGCGGAAAGTCCAATTCATATTAGCCAAAAGTAAACTTTTAGCGACCAAAGATAAGTTGGTCGCCAAAAGTCAGCGCCTTGACCCAAAAAAAATAATTCTTTTGTGCTCCCTGGGACTTGAACTCCTGACCAAGGAGTCACCATGCACCCAATCTACTCTGCCACTCTGCCAATAACATACTTCTTGTTCATATTTGGCAAAAAAAATATATAACCCATAAAAATTGGGTTATATATTATTTTATAAAACTTTTAATGCCTAAATAGAAAAATAGCATGTAATTACTGTAGTATCATTTTTTTAAAAATTTATCCGGCCATAACTTTCCGCGACCAACTTTTTCCGTGACAAAAAAAGCCTCTGGTCGCCAATCGTATACTTTCCGCGACCAACTTTTTTTTTTTTGTCGCCAAAAGGTGATCTTTCGCGACCAAAAAAGCCTTTGGTCGCCAATAGTATACTTTCCGCGACCAACTTTTTTTTTTGGTCGCCAAAGGGTATACTTTCAGTGACCAACTTTTTTTTTGGTCGCCAAAGGGTATACTTTCCGTGACCAACTTTTTTTTTGGTCGCCAAAAGGTGATCTGCCGCGACCAAAAAAACTTTTGGTTGCCAATAGTATACTTTCTGCGACCAACTTTTTTTTTTGGTCGCCAAAAGGTGATTTTCCGCGACCAAAAAATTGTGGTCGCCAAAAGTTAAATTTTAGTCGCAGAAAGTGGACTATTTGCGACCAAAAAAAATAGGTGGTCGCCAAAAGTGTTTTTTCTTGTAGTGTAGCCACATTAAAGACAATATTTCTCCTTCAAAAAAAAGAAAAAACGAAAGATAATATTTGGTTTTTCTTTTAATTAAAAAAAAAAGGATCATGTGTTAGGAGTTGACACTCTGAGTAACATAACATCCCAAAAATCTTAATGTGAACACGGATTTGCTACCAAAAAAATCTTAATGTACACATATAAAGAAGCAACCAAATATGTCAAAATATTAAATTCCAATTTTTTTTTTTTTAAGCAAAATTTAGTTGAATTTTCTATGTTAAAAAAATAAGGGTAAATTATAAACACACCCATTGAGGTTTGTTTAAAAAATATGTTGTAACTTATAGTTTTGGAAATTACATCTCGTCCCTTTAAATTTTTAATCACATAACAAATGACTCTATTTATTAATAAATTATTAAGTCAATTAATAGTTTTTAATTATGCCATAAATATATTTTAATTAATAATTTAGATAATTTTACTGTTGAATAAAAGAACAATTAGGAATTTTATTTTTTGTTTTAATTTTGTTAAATAAAAAAAGATACTTGTAATTTCTAAAATTACAAAAGATAATTTATATTTAATCAAATTTCAAAAGTATTTTTATAATTTATCCCCAAAAAAAAGAGCCAAATATGCTAAAGATTAAAAATAATAATCAGTCTGACAGATGGGTTTTCACTTGCCAAATCAGTAGGTAAAGCTTGGATAACAGAATACACAACTCTCTCTCTCTCTCTCTCTCTCTCTCTCTCCCTCCCTCCCTCTCCCTCTCTCTCCCTCCGTACGGAGCAATTTTTTTGACTTTTTACCAAGTTCTTCCAAAAAAAGCTACTAAAAAAGTCAAAAAATCAATTTTTTACCAACTTCTAAAAATGCCTTCACAAACTATTAAAATATGTGAACGAATATAAATTTGATTTTAGAATAATTGAATTTACAATTTTAATAAGGTCATGTGTGGTTTGCAGTTTTAGCATAATTGCATTATGTATTTTGTTCACCCACTCTCAAAATGTATGAATAAATTCATTTTTCTATTTATTGAATACATGGCCACAAAATTTAAAGGAGTTGGATTTCCTTTATTCCATAATTTAGATTGGAGGGTGTTGTCTAGACTAGTGGAACCCGTCATGAGTTTTTTTTTTTTTTTTGATTGGCAAAAAGGAACTTTATTGATGGAATAAACAAGTACATAGTATAAAGCGAATTATATCAATAAAGAAAAAAGGAGGTACAAAAGCATCACAATGGGCTAAATCATCCCAACGAGTTTGACACCATCTAGCTCATCCTATCATTTGTTAGCACCCCCAGAGTTGGTGAGAGACCAACGACAAAGAGACCACCCAACACGGCAACAGATAAGACAGACAAATAGCACAAACAACAGAGAGACCAACCAGCACAAAATCCCCAAAACAACAACCAGAGGCACAGTCAATTCAACGGAATCTGGCTTTTCCTCTTTAACATACCACTCAATCCTGAGTTCACAGACACCTGAATAAGGCAGACCAGCAAGGATATAGCCAACAGACTGCAGATGACAGGGCTGGAGTCACACAATCAAAGAAATCACTGCAAACATCCAAGACCAGCAAGGCTGAAGTCAACTCTCCTGCCTAAAATAATCGAAACCATATTGAACCAAATACATAGAGGCACCACCACAGCAACAACATCAGGAAATGGAGTCTCCTCTATATCATTAACACAGCCTGGCAGTGACCATGGCAGTCACCATATCAGTTCAGCATTTCACAACTTAGTAGAGCAGTCATAAAACAGATAGCCTCATGACCATATAACAATACAGCCCACCTCTCTCTATTAGCAACACTATATACTTTATACCCTGCTACTACCCATACATACCACATAATGCAGAAACTTTATCCATTTGCATACCAGAAGATCACATAACAGACCGGATGCCATTACTGAGCATATCAACCAATCAGCAAGACATAAACACTCATGCATGCAGCTGAGTATATCAATCCAACAAACCAAGCCCTTATGGCAACCACCAAGACTTAACACACATCCAGAAGGCAACCATCATGAGTTTTGTTTTGATATCTAAACTGTTCCTTTTATAAAAGAAATTTATTTATATCATCAAAAAAAAAAAAGAAAGAACAAGTGTATTTTCATTCATTTTTTGTGTGTGAAAAAACATGATAAATTGAATGAACTACAATTATTGGATTGATCTCTTCTTTTGTAAATGATATATACGAAAGACTTTACAAAGTGGTGAATGATATGCTTCGGTTTATTTTGTTTAGATTCTTTTTTTTTTTTTTCTGCTATTTTGTTCCTTTGCTTTGGTTTCTGTCTGTTGTGGGTCTGCTGGTTGAGTTCTCCTCAACTAGCTTTTGGCAAGTGTAAGCACATGATTGGGTGACTTTTCTTATGTCAACCTAGTTGGGATGAGTATGACTATGACTCACTATGATGTTATTAACACTGCTTTTGTATATCTTTATTGATATAAGATGTAAATGATTTATTCTTGCTTCTAATTTAATAAAATTTATTTTTGCTGATAAAAAAAAAGAAAAAAAAAAGAAAGAAAGAAAGATATGACAGACAACAACCTATTTGGAATATGTCTTAAGCAAGTATGCTTATATCCCAATCCTTTTGTATTGATGTAATCTTGTTGTTATGCTTGTACTATATTATTGTTAAAGGCTAAAGGTAGTAATAAAGTTTGGGTTTTATTAAAAGTCTGGGTATAATTGAAGGAGTTCAGTTTGGTTTGGATGGTCGTGTTATCAACCAACAACAGTTTGCCGACAGTGATGCAGATTCAGAAAAGATTCGATGTATCATAAGAATTCTTAAATGTTTTGAGGTGATTTCAGGGTTAAAGATCAATTTTCACAAAACCACTACTTGTGGAGTGGAAATTTCGGAATAAATGATTCGGGATTGTCCACCAGTTTTACGGTGTAAAACAACACCACTCCCTTTCAAGTACTTCGGTTGTTATATATTATTGAATAATAATAATAATTTTTATGTTTTTATTTCAATTCATTTCTTGGATCTCACATTGGTCACATTGGAATATAAAGAAATCTCTACACTTTCACTTTGGAAGGAATTTAATATTTCGTTTTTCCTTTATGCACTACAAGAAAAAGCACTTTTAACGGCTAAATTTTTAGTCGTCAAAAGTCCATTTTTAGTTGCCAAAAGTCCATTTTTCATTTTCCCCGACTAAATATTTTAGTCGCCGGTTTTGTTGCAAATACATGGTCGCCGGAGATATTGGCAACTAAAAAAGTTTTAGTCGGCAAAAAACAGGTCTTTAGCGACCAAAGCTTTTGTCGCCAATAGTCAATTACATTTTTGAAAATTATACATTTAGCGACTAATCTTTTAGTCGCCAATAGTGAATTATTTTTTTTATTATTTATACATTTGCCGACTATTTTTTTTGTCGCCAATAGTCAAGCTTTTGGCGACCACACATTTTAGTCGCCAAAAGCATATTTCAGGAAAAAAAAAAATTACCCTCTGCTATTCCCAAGTTTCGAACAACCAACCTCCTACATTCTAAACCTTTAGTACCACACTCTCCCCACTATGCCACTACAACATTACATGAACATAAATGCAACATATATTATTTATATAGTATATTGACAGGTATTAATACAAAACTATATATATATATAAATAATTATTTTTATTTAATATAATTTATGTAAAAAATAAATTATTTACTAAAAAAAATAGGAGACCACTTTTGGCGACTAAAGCTGTTTTTTAGTCGCTAATTCTATACTTTTTGGCTACTAATTACTTTTTTGTCGCCAAAAGAATTAATTCCCGCCTAAAACCTCCACTTTTGGCGACTAACTGAATTTTAGTCGCCAAAACCCTTCACTTTGGGCTACTAAACTGAATTTTAGTCGCCAATTATTGACTTTTAGCTACTAAATATTTTTTAGTAGCCAAAAAGTTTCAATTTTGGCTACAAAATTTTTTTTTTGTCGGTAAAACACGTATAATCGGCGACCAAACTATTTTTTAGTCGCCAAAACCTATACTTTTGGCTACTAAATGTTTTTAGTCGCCAAAAACCTTGACTTTTGGCTACTAAAATTTTTTTAGTCGCTAAAACCTATATAATCGGCGGCTAAACTAATTTTTAGTCGCTAATAACTATACATTTGGCTAATACCATTTTAGTCGCCGAAAGTGCTACTTTCAGCGACGAAATTTTTTTTTTTTTAGTCTCCATTTGTGCTTTTTGTTGTAGTGATGCAATTGGAATTCAAATTTTTAGCTTAATTCGTACATTGAAATCTTGAGCAAATCAATATGCTCTCTCATCTACTATAAATGGAGGAAGGACTTTCCATATTCATTTAAATTTTCATTGGAGGTTTTCTTTTGAAGATATCCATCATATGGAACTTCTAATTCTTTTGATATATATATATACACTATAGTGAAAAATTGGTGCTATGTACGGTGAAAAATATTTGAAGTCATTAAAATACATGAATAAAAAAAAAAATTGTGCTTTATACTTATAATATTTGTTAGTTATTATTTTAAATTTTAAATTTAAAAAATTGTAACTTTCCATTTTAAATTTTTTTCATTAGGATTGTGATATTTATCAATTGAGTGGGTTTGTTAAGGTATTGGCTTTTTTAGTAGCATTTTAGTTAAAATGTGGGATGAAAAAAAATTAAAGTGTTTGCTAGTTTTGAAGTGTATTTACCTTAAAAAATTTCAAATTATAATTACGTTATTGTTATTAGTAAACTTTTATATAAATGCTTCTTATCCTAAGTTTAGTTATTGATAAATTACCTCATTTAGTTATCAAATCTCATGAGTTGCTTAGCTTGTGTATTATTCATTTTTAATTCATAGATAATATTTTTATATCAAAATAAAAAATATGAATTTTTTTTTTTACATTTATTAATTTGTTAAACTTTAAATAAAAATTTGGGTAAATTTTATTTTACCTCCTTTTGGTATGGTTTGATAGAATTTTACCCCATGCCTTTTAAAAATAGTTATATACCTCCTATGTGAATTTAGACTAAAATACAACTGTTAACACTGTTAACTATAGATGGTCAGAGTGTCTTTGGTGAAAGTCTCGAAAATTGTGCATATACATGGGTGTCGATCTCGCAGACGAAATTTCTATGAAATGACAATAGTAGTGCTTGTATAACCTTCATTTACATGGGTTCCCATTTACGATTTCCTCTAGATAAAATTTTCGGGCAATGTTGTATAATTTTGAAATTCGCAAAGTATGAATCACCACCTTATTTTCTATTGAAATGGAAATGAATTGTGAATTAAGGTATTAAGTTGGTACTGCATAGATTTGAAAAGGGATATAAATATGTTTTGGCAAGAACATGGCATAGTCATTCTCATTATAGTTTTGTTAAGATTCATACACTTTGTTGGATTATTTTTACTGGATTTTAGCTCACCCTATGTGAGAAAAACATTTTAGGTATTGATGACATGTCTCCGCCAAGGTAGTAGTTTGGGAGGATTTGGAACAAAAGCTTCTTTTGTTGTATTCATTTTTATATAGCCAAGAGTTTTAAATGTATTAGACTTAAAGTCCACTTTCATTGTAACCAAGAATTATCATGGAAAGTTATAAGCCTTTAGGATATTTCTTATTTGTTTAACTTCCATTCTTTTCTTATATTTGTAACATATGCTATAGATTCATAACTAGGCATATTGAATGTATACCGCATATGTTTCTCATTTGTAAATCATGTTGGATTTAATAGAAGGTAATTGTGTTAGTATTGTTGTCATTTATTAATACTGTGGATGAATTATGGTAATTATTTCGAGGCGTTAGAGTAATTTACTAGGAATTTACTTAGAAGTTATTGAGTAATTTACAGAGGAATTTACTAAGAAACCTACTGAGAATTTACTAAGCTATTAAATGAGAATTTATTGAGAATTACTGAGTAATTTACTGAGAATTTGTTGTGAATTTACTAAGTAAATTATTGAGAATTTATATAGTAAATTACTTATAATTTACAAATAATTTACTGAGTAATTTAATAAGTAATTTGTTGAGTAATTTACTGAGTAATTAATTGAAAATTTCCTAACAATTTGCTGAGAATTAATCAGAATTTACTAAGAATTTATTGAAAATTTCCAATGAATTTATTGAGTGATTTACTAAATAATTTACTCAGTAATTTTCTGCAATATTAATAAGTAATTTACTAAATAATTTACTAAGATTTTACTGAGAATATATTGTGGAATTTTCTGACAATTTTCTAAGAATTTACTGAGAAATTTTCTGACAAATTTACTAAGAATTTGCTGAGAATTTACTTACGAATTTACTGAGAAATTTACCAAGTGTTTACATAGAATTTATTGAGAATTTACTAGAATTTACTTAGTAATTTACTAAACAATTTACTGAGAGTTGATTGATAATGACTAATAATTTATGGAGTAATTTACTAAGAATTTACAGATTAATTTACTGAGAATTTACTGAGTAATTTACTAAACAATTATTGAGAATTTTTTAAAGTAATTTACTAAAAATTTACAGAGTAATTTGATGAGTACTTACTGAGAATTTTCCAAGAAACTTACTTAGAATTTATTGAGTAATTTACTAAAAATTTACAAAGAATTTAACGAGAATTTGCCGAGTAACTTTTTGAGAGTTTACTGAGTAATTTACTAAGAATATACTGAGTAATTTAAAGAATTTATTGAGAAATTTACTGAGAATTTATTGTGTAATTTGCTAAGATTTTATTGAGTAATTTTTTGGAATTTATCGAGAATTTACTAAGTAATTTATTGACAATTTGCTGAGTAAGATGCTGAAAATTTACAATGAATTTCTCAAGAATTTTTCGAGTAACTTATTAAGAATTTATTGAGTAATTTGCTGAGTAATTTACGAAGTAATTTAGTATTAATTCAATTAAATCATAGTTAATTATAAATTCTTAATTATTTATTGTAATTCTTAAATTTTTATTCTAATTTTAATTTAATTATATTTTATATCACAATTAATCCTAAATATTTAACTATTTATTGTAATTACTAACTTTTTAATCTAATTTTAATTTAATTGCATTCTATATCAATTCTTAATTGTTGTTTATTTATATTTTATTTAATTATATTATATTTTATTTAATTATATATATATTTTTAGTTTAGATCAATTCTTAATTATGTTATATTTTATTTTATTTTGATTAACATATTAATCTAAATTTAGATTTGGAGAAAATGAGGGTAAAATTATATTTTTTATTTTATTCATTTCATTCTAATTTTTCATAAAACAAAACCCATTGTAAAAAATAGTGTATGCAATACACCTTCCGTTAGTTTGAATGGAAAAACTAAAGGTATAACACTTTACTTCAAAACTATATGGGAATTTTTTAATTATATTTGAATTATAAGGGGTAAAGTGCTTTATTCTCAAACCACAAGAGGGTAAAATATGATTGTTTGGGATGACCTAAATAAGTGTACTTTTTGTCTTTTTATGAAAAGATATACAGAAAAGTAAAGAAATGATGTGATGAAAAAAAGTTAAAAAGATAAAAAGTGTGTACTTATTTAGGATAGCCAAACTTGGCCTAAATTTAGCCCAAAATTTTTTGTAGATTTATTCTTCAAGTATGTTTAATATCGATTATATGAAATTTGTAAACTTTAATTAATATATAATTATGTTTAAAGAACCTATTCCATAGACTATGGCCAAGTTTGGCTATACTAAATAAGTACACACTTTTTATCTTTTTATCTTTTTCTCATCACATCATCTCTATACTTTTCTGCACATCTTTTCGTAAAAAGACAAAAAATACATTTATTTAGGTCATTCCAAACAACCCCTATGTTTTATCTAAGAATTTAGTCAAGAGTAGTGATATAGTACTTTGAAAAAATATTTGTTAAATATTATTTTAAACTTAATTTAAAAAAATTTAACTTTCCATTTATTTTTTTTAGCAATGGGATTACAAAACTGCCCCCACAAAAGCACACCCCATAAGTAAATTGCCCCCACTGAGAATCCATTCCAACCTAATACACCCAAGGCCCCAAAACTGCCCCCACAAAAGCACACCCCATAAGTAAATTGCCCCCACTGAGAATCCATTCCAACCTAATACACCCAAGGCCCCAAAACTGCCCCCACAAAAGCACACCCCATAAGTAAATTGCCCCCACTGAGAATCCATTCCAACCTAATACACCCAAGGCCCCAAAACTGCCCCCACAAAAGCACACCCCATAAGTAAATTGCCCCCACTGAGAATCCATTCCAACCTAATACACCCAAGGCCCCAAAACTGCCCCCACAAAAGCACACCCCATAAGTAAATTGCCCCCACTGAGAATCCATTCCAACCTAATACACCCAAGGACAATCTCCGAGCACCCATTGCAAGATCAGAACACTACTATTACGATACAAGCTCCGAGCACCCATTACAAGCTAATACACCCAAGGACAATCACCCAACCGATACACCCATGAAACAAAACTTGAACTCCGATCCAAACTCCACACACCCACTGCATAATCTCCACTGTTAACAACCCAAACACCGAAAAAGGTTCCTCCTGATGCAGAACACCCACTCCACACACCCATTGCACACTGATTTTACATCTAAGTATTTCCATCCTTTAAAAATCTCTCTTTATCCTTAAGCTCCATCTCAATAATCTTATCAACCACACCCTCTTCTTGACCACAGAAATTAATTCCCAGATCTTTCCCCAATTGGACAGTGGCCTGCGCTTCCTTGAGGAGATAGGTATGCATGCTTGAATTCACCCTCGAACAGCTCAGAGTGTGCAAGGGCCACTGCTGCTGGCCTGAAGATAATAAACTTGGAGGGAAGCCTACCAAGAGCTGCAGATTGATGACCATAGAGACGAGCAAAACGAAAAAAACCTTCCATCTGAACCTTCTTTTTCCCAGCTTTCTTGGCAGACCGATTTGGGTTGAGGAAGGAAGCAGGACAAAGAACAGGGCCTTGATCGTGTAAACTCGTAGTGCCTGACCCATTTGAACCAACAGTTAAGAGAGGCCCATTATCGCATGCCCTGTTACCTTGTTGTTCAAATGGCATACGAATAGGACCATGCACAATATGTTCATTCTTCGGAGGGCCCAAGGCAACCTCCAGATTAATTCCAGGCCCAACTACATCTATCGATCCGCTGAGACTTTTGAACAAGCCAGTTGCAGAAGCGTGCTCAACACACCTCAGTGAATAGTCAATGCTCTTTGGGCAGGGTGCACGCTCCTCCATCATTGCTCCTTTCCCACCTATTGCAGTAGGTCTGCTGACCTCCACATCACATCGTGTCTCCTCAACAACTGTGTCCACCGTCTCCCTACTGTTGCATTGAGAAAGCTCCTTCCTTTGTGCCACTTCAATGGAGGAAGGCATCGCAGCATCGGACACGGCAAACTGATTTACCGCTATATCGACATCGTCCTTCCTCTTACACCCCCCATCTGTGAATTCATTAGCAATGGGATTATTATATTTACTAATTTGATTGGGTTCCTTAGGAAAATGGATTTTTTTTAGTGACATTTTAGCTAAAATATGAGAGGAAAAGAAATGGAGTATTTGTTATTTTTTAAGTGTATATAAATTAAATATATATAAAAAATAAAAATATTAATTAAAATATTAAAAAAAACTCATTAAAATAAAAGAAAAATACAGATTTTGAAATTTTCAAACCAAACAGAATGATTGAATTTGTAAACCTAAAATTCATAAAACAAATCAAACAAATTAATAAACTCAAGCGTACTTTAAAAAGTTTGTTTTTAAAATTTAGTGATAAAAGAAAAACAATAGACAAATCAATAACCTGGCAAAGGCTTAGAATTATAATATGGGTCCGTTTGGGAAGAATTAAAGTGGGCTTTTTTTGGCTATTTTAGCCACAAAAGATAAAATAGGCTATTTTAGTTACAAAAAATAAAATATCACATCCAACCCATAATCATTACATTCTTCTCTCACAAAAAAAGTCAAAAAATCAAAAAGTCCTTCCCAAACTAAGCTTTTTAGCCTAGGCTAAAATAGCCAAAAAAGTCAAAAAGCTAAAAAGTCAACCCACTTCCCAAACGGAGGCATAATAGTATATAGATAGATTCAAAAATTGATTTACTTTCCAAATTAAAGTAATTTGATGATTATTACCATATGAATCAAATAATTAATTATTAATTACATTTGAATTACAATAATCAATAATTGAATGACATGTGTATTTATGTACTTTATAAATTAAAAAAAAATTGTATTGAGAGTTTCATGTTCAAATCGGGTGGAATGTTTTTGCTTATATTATATTAGTATATGACCCATGCTATGCAAGAGATAAAGTAATATATTATTTATAAAAAAAATATAATAATTATATTTAATTTTTTTGTATTCTGTCTCCCATAAATAAAATTTTATATATAAGTTTAAGAGTTTTATAAAATAAAAAAAAAAGAAAAGAAAATATGAAGCTTAATATAGAAATAGTTTAATTTTATAAAGCTCAAAAAATTAGTTACTTTTTTTTTATTATTATTTTTAAATCCCATGGAAAACAAATAATTGTTACCATAATATTTTTTTTTTAAATTCAAAAATCAAAATCAATTTAGATTTTTATATATTTTAAAAGGTTTTAATAGTCAATACATTTTGATAAGATTGTGGTCATGTAAGATTTTGAAAAGAGGTTATTTAATAGATGTTATTTATTAATTTTTTTAAAACTCAAATTCAATCAATTTAGTCATGTAATTAACAATTCTAAAATATCTTACTCAATAAGTGTCTTTTATTTTATTTTTTTAAATTCAAAACCAACAAATTTAATCAACACATATTTTAAAAATTTTCAATATAGTGTGGATAAATTTGTAATCAAGTAAGAGCCGACCGAATAAAATTTTACAGGAGATTAATCTAAGGGGTAGTTTGAGATGTCTTAAATAAGTGTACTTTTTCTCTTTTTGGATTAAAAAATTGAGGAAGAAAATATGGATGTTTTGATTAATTTTTTGACTTTTTATAGAAAAATGTGTAATAAAAAATTGTAAAAATTGATTTGTTGGGAAAAATTAAGATTGTGAATTGTGCAGCCGTAATTGTTGACTTTTGACGAATAGTGTTAACTTTTTAACTTTTTGAATAATTTTTTGACTTTTTAACTTTTTAACTTTTTTGCAATATGTCAAACCTAAGTCTTATTTTTAATATTTTGCACGCTACTGTGGAACACTGTTCCATATGTGATGGATTTAACTGATTTATTGGTAGGAGTGTGACCTTAAAGTTCTTATTATTATGTTGATGATTAGATTCAAAAAAATAATTCCTCAAAAGGATAAATAATTAAAGAAATAAATTATAATAATACAATTCAATAATAAAACAAATCTGAGAATTTGTACCACCGTTTTTTCTCAATCCAAGACAGTTTCTATTATTCATGTATCCTAGCTAGGCTTTTAAGAGTTTGTAGAACAAATTATCTGATACATAATAGACTATATTCTTGTAGTAGGAATTGAACACCGTAAAATATAAATTGATTTTATTCACACACAAGATTTAGGTCAAGTTTGGCATGTCTTGAAAAAGACAAAAAGTCAAAAAGTCACTATCCTATTTAAGTCACATCATCTTATTTAAGTCACATCACCTCTCTAACACATCACTTCAAACCCAACCCAAACCCAACCCATATTTCATAAAAAGTCAAAAAGTGCACTTATTTAGATCATTCCAAACAACCCCTTAATCTTCCCAGTAAACTTGTACGAGGAGCAAATATTCCGGCAAGCCCGTACTCCTTTCTTTCAAACTCCGTTTCTGTCCGATCACCTGAAAGCACGATGAGAGTGAGCTACCCGGCGGTGTGTGGCCGGAAAAACCCTCCGACGATCAAGTTAGCACACACTTTAGGATAGAGAGAGAGAGAGAGAGAGAGAGAGAAATGTTTGAGTATAAGAATTTCCTTACAGAATGTTCGTCTCCCGTATGGGGGGCGCAGACATGCTTATATACCCTCTGCGCCCCATATCCACTCCCAGTCATCTCTGCGCCCCATATCCACTCCCAGTCATCTCCTGACACGTGGCTCTGCTATCCCATCTGTCAGCATAAACCTTGCTGAACACCACCTAATCTCAACTGTCTGCCTTCTCAACTGGAGCTCGGCAGCCGAGCTTCTCTATCTACGACGGGGCTGTGCTTCATACCCATGCACTTCACTGGCTAAGGCCAAGGAGGATCGGGCTAGGCGGCATCTCGGCAAAGCCTAGCCCGGGGCACCTCCTGTGGTCGGCCTTCCTGCCGATCAAACGGTTACCTCGGCTGACCACGCCTTTCCGGGCGCCGGTCACTCAGCTTGACTGGCTTCCACCATCCCCTGATCAAGCAGCTCGGTCCAACCGAGCACTGCCTTGCCGAGCAGCTTCTTTACGGTCTGGGGCGGCACACACTTGGCCCAACTTCTGCCCGGCCCAAGTTCTGGTAGCCCATCTCCGGGCGGATCGTCGGTCGGCCCCATGCACCATTGGGCTCTCAACCTACTCGGTCGTTACCTCGGCCCAATTCCAGATCATAAATCCCACTCTCAATGATTTATGATCTGGAATTGGGCCGAGGTAACGGCTGAGCAGGTTGAGAGCCCAATGGTACATGGGGCCGAGATGACCGACGATCCGCCCGGAGATGGGCTGCCAGAAGTTGGGCCGGGCAGAAGTTGGGCCAAGTGTGTGCTGCCCCAGACCGTAAAGAAGCTGCTCGGCAAGGCAGTGCTCGGTTGGACCGAGCTGCTTGATCAGGGGATGGTGGAAGCCAGTCAAGCTGAGTGACCGGCGCCCGGAAAGGCGTGGTCAGCCGAGGTAACCGTTTGATCGGCAGGAAGGCCGACCACAGGAGGTGCCCCGGGCTAGGCTTTGCCGAGATGCCGCCTAACCCGGTCCTCCTTGGCCTTAGCCAGTGAAGTGCATATGTATGAAGCACAGCCCGGTCGTGGATAGAGAAGCTCGGCTGCCGAGCTCCAGTTGAGAAGGCAGGCAGTTGAGATTAGGTGATGTTCAGCAAGGTTTATGCTGACAGATGGGATAGCAGAGCCACGTGTCAGGAGATGACTGGGAGTGGATATGGGGCGCAGAGGGTATATAAGCATGTCTGCGCCCCCCATACGGGAGACGAACATTCTGTAAAGAAATTCTTATACTCAAACATTTCTCTCTCTCTCTCTCTCTATCTTAAGGTGTGTGCTAACTTGATCGTCGAGGGTTTTTCCGGCCACACACTGCCGGGTAGCTCACCCTTATCGTACTTTCAGGTGATCGGACAGAAATGGAGTTTGGAAGAAAGGAGTACGGGCTTGCCGGAATATTTGCTCCCCGTACAATTGGCGCCGTCTGTGGGAAACTTGACAGACAAAACCTTGTCTTCCAGGCTCGTCTAATCGTCGTCCATGGCGAACAGCGATGAGTTTCCGTTGTCTGCCATAGACGGAGCCACCCCGGAGTATACCCGAAAGAGAGAGGGACCTCCCGCCATCCATCCAATGGCGGACTTTGGGGACGCCCACTGGAGGACAATCAGGAGACGCGCGGGATAAGCGCGGAAGAAGTCATGGTCATTCACGGAGTCCAAACGGTCACCGGCGGAGGAGAGACTCATACGCCAGGCGTCTGGAAAGTAAGTTGAGGGACCAAGACGCTGTCATCCGGTTAATGGCGGCGGAGATGGAGGATCTGAAGCGGCATGTCAAAGGGAAAGGTGTAGCTGGAGTGGGAGACCACAGTGAGCGCACCCCATCCCGCCGTTCAGGCGGTCAGAGTCAGCGACGTACTCATTCCATATCTATTACCAGAAGTTATCAGGCCGGTGATTCCGACGCGCATGCAGAGAAGTTTAGCGCGCAAGATAGCACCTACAAACCCTCACGTCCGGTGACGACGTCGAGGTACTTTTACTCTGCTCATTCAGAGGATTTACGGGCGGTCTTAAAGGAGCGGGCTCGCCGGCGCGAAGCTCAGAGAATACCGGCTTTCCAGCGGCTATCCTGTAGGGTTCACGCCAGCAAGGAGGTCGGAATGCCTCCACCCCGCCAAGCAGCGCCCAACTTTGAAGATACAGACTTGGCCAGGTTGAGTGCCACCCATTTTTCCCTGGAAATAGAGACAACATCGCTTCCGGCAGGCTTCCACCAGCCTAAGTTCACACTCTACGACGGAAAAACCAATCCTTACATGCATGTGAGCCACTTCCGACAGGTTATGGCCGGACATAGGTGGAATGACAGACTTATGTGCCTAATCTTCCCGTCGAGTTTAGGCGAGCTGGGCTTAAAGTGGTTCGAGAGGTTGCCGGAAGGGAGCATACAACAGTGGCATCAGTTGGCTAAAGCTTTTGTGACACGCTTCAAAACCAACACAAAAACACCAAAAGAAGTCGATCATTTACTTAGTGTCAAGATGGAACCGAGCGACACATTGAAGGTGTACAACTCAAGGTATTGGGAAACCTTCAACGAGATCTTGGATTGCCCGGTCAACCTTGCAATCACGCAATACAAGCGTGGTCTTCCGGTCGGACATAGACTGCGGGACTCACTTACCATGCACCAGCCGACATCCATGGGCCAACTCATGCAACGCATCAATGAGCATATTCGAGTTGAGGATGACGCGTCGGCATCTATCGTGAAGTCAGTTCCAGCAGCAATAGAGAAGAAGGCTGGAAAAGTGCATACAGTCGGACAAGAGTCCGGCCGATCTTCTGACCGCGCTGAGGAATCGGACCGTGGATCGAAATGGAAAAACCGAGGTAAAGGACGTCGGACTGACCGGGATGACAACCCCCGAGATGACGTAGCGGACGCAAACAGAAGGTTGAAGGCAAGGACTGGCATAACCACGGTCTTCAAGATTCCGATCTATCGCATACTTAGTGAAATCCGAGACGAGGAGTATGTCCGGTTTCCAGCTAAGTTGGGCGATGGACAGAAGGGCTACAATCCGCGGTATCGTTGCACATTCCACCGGGAGAGGGGCCACCGGACTGAGGATTGTTTGCCTTTGAGGCAACACTTAGAAGAGCTGGTCGCGGCCGGGCATCTAGACCTTTACATTGATGGCGGCGTGAAGCCGAATCAGGCTCCGGTCGATCCCAGGGGACAGGATGACCGAGATGCACCACCACAGGGAGTTATTAATGTCATCCACGGCAACGTGGAACCAGAGCGTGTCTGCGAACTACGGGGCATGATAAAAAAGGCAGAACATATGAGGGAAGTTTTGTCGGTACAGCCTGCCATCAAAAGGGGGAAAACTGAAGAAAAAGACGTGATTAGTTTCACCTCAAAGGATCTAGAGCGTATCCAGACGCCGCACAACGATGCCCTCGTAGTAACACTTCTCGTCAAGGAATTTGATGTTAAACGGATCTTGATCGATCAGGGAAGCTCGGTCGAGATCATGTATTATGATGCGTTTAAGCAGGTCAAACTCCGGGAGACAGATTTGGCTCCGGCGACTTCGCCACTGGTTGGATTCAACTCACAACCGGAGTGGCCCTTAGGAAAGATTATCCTGCCGGTCAAAGCGGGATCCGTGGTCAAGCAAGTGGAGTTTTGGGTGCTACAAGTGCCTTCGATGTACAACCTTATCCTGGGAAGGGGATGGCTTCACACTATGCAAGCCGTGGCTTCGACCTACCACCAGGTGATGAGATTCCCCTCGGCTATGGGGGCAATCGAGGAGATTCGGGGCGATTAGGTCATGTCCAAGCAGTGTTTCGTGGCGGTCAACGGGAGCCGGGCTGCCAAAGGATTCGTTCAAATGATAAAGGGACCGGAGGACTAGGGTGTCTTGGATGATGTGGGCACCAAGGCCGAAGACAAGGCTGTTGAGGAATTGGTTGAGGTGCGAATTGATACAGAACAGCCGGACAAGTTCTTCTTGCTCGGTTCAAGTCTCACGGCCATAGAGAGGACCGAGATGGTTGAGTTTTTGATGGCCAACATCGAAGTCTTCGCGTGGTCGCCTTACGACATGCCTGGCCTCGACCCAAGTTATATCTGCCATCACCTCAATGTCTTCCCTGGAGCAAAGCCAGTCATCCAGCGAACAAGGAGGTCGGCACTGCATCACGCCGAGGTAGTTGCGGAGGAGGTGAGGAACCTGCTTGAGGCACGAGCGATTCAGGAAGTGCACTACCCTCGGTGGATTTCCAACACGGTAGTGGTGCTCAAAAAGAATGGGAAGTGGCGAGTTTGTGTCGACAATAAGACAGTCAACCGAGCTTGTCCCAAAGATAGCTTCCCTTTGCCGCGAATTGACCAGCTTGTGGACTTGATGGCTGGACATAATAGACTCAGTTTCTTGGATGCCTACCGCGGCTACCATCAAATCGCCATGCATGGGCCTGACCGAGAGATCACGTCTTTCACGACTCCAAGGGGACTCTTCTGCTACTGAGTCATGCCCTTTGGTTTGAAGAACGCCGGGGCAACCTTTCAGAGGATGGTGACCAAAATGTTTGCTCCTTTGCTTGGCCGGATAATGGAGGCTTACATCGATGATATGGTGGTGAAGAGCCGACATGAGGCAAACCATTTGTCCAACTTAGCCGAGATGTTTGCCATTCTAAAGAAGCACAAGCTGCGCTTAAATGCGTCAAAGTGTGCCTTTGACGTGGGATCCGGAAAATTTTTGAGATTCTTAGTCACGAACCAAGGCATTGAAGCAGACCCTACTCAGATCAGAGCCGTGCAAGAATTGAAGCAGCCCAGCTCGGCTAAGGACGTGAAGCATCTGGCCGGGATGGCTGCCGCGCTTAATCGGTTTATAAGCCGGTCATCAGATCGCTGCCGCCCTTTCTTTCAAGCATTGAAGTCAAAGTTCTCGTGGGACGCAGAGTGTGACCGAGCTTTGGCCGACCTCAAGGAATATCTGTCTAGTCCGCCACTGTTGGTTACACCAAAGCCGGGAGAGGAACTTTACCTTTATCTTGCCGTCTCCCAGCACGCGGTCAGTGCGGTGCTAGTCCGCGCTGAAGGAATCAAGCACTTCCCAATTTTTTATGTCAGCAAGACCTTGCTGCCGGCTGAGACGAGATATTTTCCACTGGAAAAGCTTGCGTTGGCATTGATGATGGCTTCAAGGAAGTTGGCGCATTATTTTCACGCCCATACCATCGTCGTACTGACCAAGTTTCCCCTCAAGGCCTTGTTTGAACAGGCTGACTTTTCAGGCCGAATTCTTAAGTGGGCAGTCGAGTTGGGACAGTTTGATGTGAAGTTCCAGCTGCGCACGGCTATCAAAGCACAGACCTTGGCAGATTTCGTCGCCGAATTCTCACCTGGCACTCATCCGGTATGCCCGGTCGATATTACCGTGGCAGATGATGAGATGCACGCAAGACCGTCCGAGATACAACCAGTTGGTGGAAGTAGCGACGCGGAGTTTGCGCGCACCATTGAAGCACCCTCAGTTTGCACGACTATACCACCCGGTGATGCGATGACGGAGTTGAGTATCACCGGCCCATCTGCTCTGTCCGGTCCCGCATCACCACGGGGGGAAGAAATGGAACCACACAGTTTAGTACCTGCGGCCGGCTTAATACCGCAACCCGATGATTCGCCTACGGACTTGAGCATTACAGATCAACTTGCTGAGTCCGGTGCCAAATCATCAAGGGGGGCTGAATTGGAACCAATCAACACAGCACTTGAAACCGCACAGCCGAGCAGTTGTGACCCCATTGACCTTCAAGCCTCTTAGGACCCCTCAGAATGCTAGAAGCTCTTCGTGGGAGAGATGTGGAAACTTTTTGTTGATGGAGCCTCGAACCGTCACGGCGCCGGGCTAGGTATAGTCTTGATATCGCCAGATGGGTTGATAATTGAACACTCTGTCACCCTTGGCTTCCCTGCCTCCAATAATGAGGCCGAATACGAGGCGCTTTTGGCCGGTCTCAAGAGCGCGCTTCAGATGCAGGCATCAGAGTTAATGGTGTACAGTGATTCCCAGCTTGTGGTTAACCAAGTCTCTGGGATTTACGAAGCAAAGGATGACAGAATGGCGAAGTACCAAGCTCTGGTCAGGGAACACATCAAGCAGTTTCAGGCTATCAGAGTCCAACAGATTGGTCGTGAAGAAAACAGCCGAGCAGATGAGCTGGCCGGCCTCGCTTCCATGGTAGATAGTACGTCTCCACACCCCTTGTTAATTGACTTTCTCCCACGGCCGAGCATTGAAGACACCGGGCAGACGGATGTACTCTGCGCCGCGCTAGGTCCTTCCTGGATGGACCCCTTGATTTTGTTCCTCAGAGACCGGACTCTACCAACTGACAAGAAATAAGCGCACAAAGTCCGGGTGAAGTCAGAACAGTTTTGGCTCTCTCCATCTGGAGTATTGTATAAGAAGTCCTTCACTGGTCCTTATCTAAAGTGCGTGCGCCCGAATAGCGTAGAGGCCTTCTTGTACGAAATTCACGAAGGCATTTGTGGCAGCCACATAGGGGGCAGGTCCTTGGCCTATCGAGCTATTTCGCAGGGATACTAGTGGCCGTGCATGCAGGCCGATGCACAAGTACGTTCGGAAGTGCGAAAAATGCCAGAAATTCGCCCATAAGATCCATCAGCCTGCTAGGGAACTTCTTCCGCTCACCAGTCCTTGGCCCTTTGCCATGTGGGGGCTAGATATAGTGGGGCCACTGCCAACAGCACCGGGCAACCGGAAATTCTTCATTGCGGCCACAGATTACTTCACGAAATGGGTTGAAGCTGAGCCCTTGGCAACAATCAAAGAGAAAGACGTGAAGCAATGCAAATGCTAGATTATTGTACTTAAGCCATGAAAAAGTGAAAGTTTCTCACCTACAGAGATTCCATTTTGGGTTGATTCTATGAAGGCAGCATCAACTATATCTTTGAGATAGATGACCTTCGGCCCCCTCCTAACAGCATTGCAAGTTATCACAACCTTTGGTTTGCAATCTATGATCCTTTGGGCAAGAGACTCTGCAGAGAATCCGGCAAAAACAACCTGAATGAACAGAACATCTTGAAGTCATTTATCCCTGAATGTTTTAGAGAATGCAAGGGAAGGAAAAGGACAAGGAATATATTGTTATGCAATACCGAGTGCACAGCACCAATGCGAGCACAAGCTAGATCCGCGACGTTCTACCGGGGAAACTCCATTTGCTTTGGCTTACGGCATGGAGGCGGTCATACCCTTGGAAGTTGAAATGCCCACCCTCAGAAGCGAGAGTTTTGAGCCCGAGCTGAACACCGAGGCTATTGCCTTGGAGCTGGACCTAGTGGAAGAGTGTCGAGAGAAGGCCCTCATCCATGTGGCCGCCTACCAACAAGAGCTCTCAAAGAAATACAACAAGACAGTGCACCCCAGACCGTTCAAAGTTGGTGATTGGGTTTTGAGGAAGGTAAGGGGCAACACCCTGGTGCCAGGTGAAGGCAAACTAGGGGCAAATTGGGAAGGACCCTACAAGATCACCGGTCTGGCGGGCAAGGGGGCTTACCATTTAGAGGATCTAGAGGGAAGACCAATACCCCGGCCATGGAATGCGGCCAACCTGAAACTGTATTATTTCTAAGATTTTGCTTTCTTTTCTTGTGCAAAGGAATTTTTTGGCTTGCACTACAGAATGTAATTCTTTTTGTCAATATATAGAAGTAATTTTGCTTTAGCACTTGAACTGTGTTTTAGTGTAAAAACCGAGATGATTTACTCCGGTTGGAAGAGTTGGTGTTTTGCCCAACTTAGGATTCCCAACCGAGATGGTTTACTCCGGTTGGAAGAGTTGGTGTTTTGCCCAACTTAGGATTCCCAACCGAGATGGTTTATTCCGGTTGGAAGAGTTGGTGTTTTGCCCAACTTAGGATTCCCAACTGAGATGGTTTGCTCCGGTTGGAAGAGTTGGTGTTTTGTCCAACTTCGGATTCCCAACCGAGATGGTTTACTCCGGTTGGAAGAGTTGGTGTTCTGTCCAACTTCAGATTCCCAACCGAGATGATTTATTCCGGTTGGAAGAGCGAGATGATTTACTCCGGTTGGAAGAGTTGGTGTTTTGTCCAACTTCAAATTCCCAACCGAGATGGTTATTTCGGTTTATAACGTTGCTATTTTATTCTACTTAAATACTTCAACTGAGTTATGTATTCCGGTTGACGAGGTGTGATCAATCTATGATTTATACCGAGATGTTTTGCTGAAGATGGAATTGATGACAACCGTGCAAACACTTGGCAAAACTTGAGTTTTTCATTGATAAGAAAGTCAATACAAAAGGTGGGGACAGAGCCAGGTTACATCAGAAACGCAGGAAGCAAACATACAAAAAGAAAAGAAAACTAAACCAAGGGGGAGAGATTAGTAAACTCGTTCTCGGCGGCATCAAGGTTGATGGTTGGACTTTTGTCTTGGGCACCGGGCTGCTCCTGCACCTCGGCATCCTCTTCTTCTTCCTTTGTCTCGGCATCTCCCTCTTCAAGCCCTTCCTCGGCCTCCGCTTGCAAAGCGCTGAATACGTCGTTTGCGTAAGGCACGAGGTAGACCGGTAGCTAAGCAGGAGGAGGATTGGCAAATACGTCGGTGTCAGAGCCCTGGCCGAGATGCTCGCAAGCGGACTTCCAGCCGGCTTTGAAGTAAATATCTTGTGTGGCAAAGACTTGTTTTTTGTAGCTCTGCTCGGCTTCGTTGAAGCCGGCGTTGTTAGCAGCCCGACAGTCTTTCTTCTGCGACTTTTTAAGCTTGCTTAGCTCGGTCTGGAGCTCATCCCGTTTTTTCTCGGCCGCATCCAGTTGACCGAGCCGTCTGTTGTTGTCGGCGTTAGCCATCTCAAGTGAAGACTTTGCCCGGCCGAGCTCGGCCTGGAGGCTCTCGACTTGGCTGGCGGTATCGCTCGCCTTCTGCCGAAGTCTGTGGATACGCTCCACGACCAAGTGCTGCTTTTGGATGGCTTGCAAAATGAGAATTTGATCAGAGAAGAAACCGTGCAAACACTTGTGAAAATTGAAGCAGAGGATTGAACTTCTTACCCTGGTCATGGATTTCACAGCGGATTTGACCATCCGGGTGTCAGGAATGTGGTCGTTTCCAACCATGTCGCTGGGCAGCAGCAAAGCCTTTGAGAGGTCGAAGGCAAGCAAGTGCTCCTTGTCACCTTTGACCGAAGCATTTGCCGGGATCTATTTTCCCCGGTGTTTCAGCTGCGGCCGCCATGTTGGGATGGAGCTGACCCTGTCGACAGGTTGCTCGGTTGCTAGTTAGGTGATGAGCTCGGCAGAGGGATCGGCCCGTGGTCTTTTGCCAGCCCAGCGTGTTTCTTGGCTAGACTGCCCGGCGGCTGGAGAAGCTAAAGTGACCACGGCGGCACTCGATTGACCAGCAGCCGGGGAGCGGGCGATGACACTCGGTATCTCGGCCGAGGTTGCGGTTAGAAGGTTTTTGATTCGGCTTCTTTTGGCCATTTCTTGTTCGTCTGTTAACCGGATTAAGGGGACGTTAGGAAGGGTAGGGTCTGGAGGTGGCGAAGGAGCACGGAGGAAGTCTGTTACTCTACTCCGGCGCGGAGCAGAGTACCTGTAGGTCGGGGTGTAACCGAGTAAATCGTTACAATCTCGGTGGGAATATCGAAGCACGGTCTGAATTGCCTCGACGTTGGGAAATTGATAGTTGGCTTGCAAGGCTTGGATTGCTGCAAAAGAAACAGGAAAACCGGTTAGTTACAGTATAAAGAGGTAAGCTAACCGAGCAAGTTTGAGCGGCTTACATGAGGAACCGAAGTTCTTGTTTATAAACCAGCCCGGTACCTCGGCTGTTTCGTAATTGCCCGACACCCAGAAAAAATCGTCGTCGTGCAAATCTTTATCCAGGGTGCCGGTTACAATTTTTTCCTTACCCGGTCTGATTTTCAAGTAACAAGCTAGGCCGTCACCGGTGTGACCCATCGTGTATTGCCTCAATATCTCGGCTAGACCTAAGTTGGTGCCTAGCCGATTGTTCAGTTCATGAACGCCGTTGATAATGCGATAAGTGTTGGTGGACACTTGTGTGGGTGCCAGCCCGGTGCGGCGGAGGAACTCGGTGATAAGTGGGTTTAGTGGGAAACGGAGGCCTCCTTCGACAATCGACAGCACGGTGAAGGGGCATTGGTCTAGTCTGCCCCAGGGTGTTGTCTCCTCCTCAGCCAGTTCGAGATGGACGTCGGCCGGGATGCCATACTCCTCTCTGAATGCGGCTAGTGCAGTCGGAGTATCCACTAGGAAGCGGAATTTCCCCATTTGTGGCCGAACCAAGGTAGCTCGGCTGAGGTGTTTGGCACAGTGGCAATTGGTAATTGCTCGGTCTTGAGAGCCTGAGGAATGGACAGTGGTCCCCTTGGACTCAGCAGTAAAAGGATGGCAAGTGTGAGTGTGAACGCGGTCGCGCAAAATGAGCTTTTCTTTAGCTCGGTCATGAAGAGTGCCAAACCACCTCAGTTTCCTAAGCTAACTAAGGAGCTCGGTCGCCCAAGCGAACCAGATGTTAGCCCGGTTGAGCGACCAATTCCTTTTGCTATCTCGATTTTGCTAGGATTGACACAAACATGTTATTTGCTCGGTTAGATTGATTTTTTAGATCAAATGAAGACCAGGAGCCCGGTCCGCCCCAGTTCTTCAGTGTTCTTCAGGAAAAATAAAGAACACCAAGAACAGTGGGAGGTTTGGGACGGTTTCTATGGCCTATTTCCTAAGAGCTACGTTTTAGTGCCCTAATGTGTGTAATATTAAAGAAAATAGCAACAAAAGAGGAATCGAAGGTCTTACCAATAAGGGGCAACTACTTTTCCTTCGAGCACAAACGCAAAGAACGGCAAACGAGGTCTGGACAAAGATGCTAGAGCTCTGGAGTCGAACAGCAGAATGGCAGTAGGAGGAAATTGAGTGTGGGGAGGTCTTGTATGTATAGACAAGGGAGAGACCGCCCAAATTCAAATTTTGGCAAAAACGGCGGGTTGGCTACTCGAGAACCAATGGCAGCCCGCCACGTGTCCCCATTTATGGCGACGTCAGAACTGAAGAGACAGGTTGAAGAGTCGAAGAGCCAACCGGGCTTCTTTCGAAGAAGAGGACGTCAGCCGAGGAGTATAACCGGGCAAGTTTGCAGACAGTTATGTTAACTAGCCCGGTCGCCCTTTGTCATCTTGAAGACCGAAGAAACGTTACCCCGGTCGAAGTATAGGTAATCCCAGTCACGCCCTCGCGGACGGAATTAAGGGGCAATTGAGAGGGGGATTTATGATCTAGAATTGGGCCGAGGTAACGGCCGAGTAGGTTGAGAGCCCAATGGTGCATGGGGCCGAGATGACCGACGTTCCGCCCGGAGATGGGCTGCCAGAACTTGGGCCGGGCAGAAGTTGGGCTAAGTGTGTGCCGCCCCAGACCGTAAAGAAGCTGCTCGGCAAGGCAGTGCTCGGTTGGACCGAGCTGCTTGATCAGGGGATGGTGGAAGCCAGTCAAGCTGAGTGACCGGCGCCCGGAAAGGCGTGGTCAGCCGAGGTAACCGTTTGACCGGCAGGAAGGCCGACCACAGGAGGTGCCCCGGGCTAGGCTTTGCCGAGATGCCGCCTAGCCCGGTCCTCCTTGGCCTTAGCCAGTGAAGTGCATGGGTATGAAGCACAGCCCGGTCGTGGATAGAGAAGCTCGGCTGCCGAGCTCCAGTTGAGAAGGCAGGCAGTTGAGATTAGGTGGTGTTCAGCAAGGTTTATACTGACAGATGGGATAGCAGAGCCACGTGTCAGGAGATGACTGGGAGTGGATATGGGGCGCAGAGGGTATATAAGCATGTCTGCGCCCCCCATACGGGAGACGAACATTCTGTAAGGAAATTCTTACACTCAAACATTTCTCTCTTTCTCTCTCTATCCTAAGGTGTGTGCTAACTTGATCGTCGGAGGGTTTTTCCGGCCACACACCGCCGGGTAGCTCACCCTCATCGTGCTTTCAGGTGATCGGACAGAAACGGAGTTTGGAAGAAAGGAGTACGGGCTTGCCGGAATATTTGCTCCCCGTACAAAACTAATAAGATGAAAATGCTAATGTTTGTTGTTGCCAATGATTAATTTGGACCCCAATAGGAGGTATAATCACAATTGAGGTATATTTTTCTCCTCTTTTCTTCTTCTCTACTATTCCTCTCTTCTTATTCTTCAAAGAAACACTACTGTGCTTTTGATTATTGGACTTAGTTGCTTATGGCCATTGAGATTTTCCGAGTCAAAGTTGCCATTGCACATATGTATTCCTCTGAATGTTTTATACTATACAAGGTCTACGACATAAGAACATTAATATGAAAACAAAAAGCTGTATAGTTTTTAAAAAATCTTGTACCTTCTCATTGTTTCTGCTTTGAATATCTCATGTTTGCATAGGATACATAGGCTGCTCCCTATTTTGGTGCGTTTCACATTTATTTATTTATTTTTTATTATTTTTTATGAAAATAAAATTCTTCTCTCAAGTTTTTCTAATGTACAAACATTCACTAGTCTGATATAATAAAAATTGTTGACTAACTCGTGTGTAATTTATGTTTATGAACAAAACAGAAATATTAAGGAAAGGATACTGAGTGGTTAGTGCTTTATATAAGAATGGAATGACACTGTTTTTTAGCCTTTAATGGAATGATCATTCTTTGAAATTGGCTAATGGTGATTCTATTTGAAATATATATATATATATATATATATATTATCAAAGCAAGCATGGGAATGAGTATTTCGACAAAATGACGATTCTATTGTAATGAACAAAATGTTGCCTAAATTATCGTAAAGAGATCAAGTGTCTTCATTTTTTTATTTTTTATTTTCCTTTCAGTGACCGAACAAAGGCTTATAATCTATTTGAACTCTTATTCTTATTCTATATAACCACCAATCATCAACAAATAATTTTTTTTTTTTTTTTCCAAGTGTTCGATCTTTGTTTTCACTTGGTCATTGTAATGAGTCCATCTAGTTGATCACATCAATTATTGAAAAATGTGCTATGAATTTGTCTATCTAATTAGTTATTTGTATGTTCTCGCTCTAGAAGTCGTTAGCTAAGATTATCCACTTTTAGCTTGGAAAAGAATCGTACACTGCTGGAAAATAGACTTTTAGTGGCGTTTAAAAAACGCCGCTATAAGTGGCAAAAACGCCGCCAATTCCTTTTGCGACGCTAAGCACCAAACGCCGAGGACACGGCCGTCGCTATAGCTTTATGGCGTTTTAAAAACGTCGTGATATTAGTATAGGCGGCGTTTTTAAAAACGCCGCCAAATGTCCTACCAAACGCATGCTGACGTCACTGACCATATTTAGCGACGTTTTAGAAAAACGCCTTCATATCTTTTTTTAAAGATAGATCCGTTAGTAAGTATGGTTTAAGAGGCATTTGTAGAAACGCCGTCATATCTTTTTTTTTTTTTTTTTTTGAAATTGTGCTAATTTTATTTGATTGAACTAAAAAAATACCTGTAATAGCACTAATATAAAATAATAGCTCCCATTCAAATAGTTGTAATGAAGCATTAATTCACTTTCTCATTCAATTAATATCCAATCACCATTATCCACAAAATTAACATATCCAAAATCCAGAAATCATGTTTTAACATTAACCACAAACTAACATATATCTAAAAATCATGTCTTAGCATTAAAGTTGTAATCTTCACTGGTCTACATGCCTGCATCAGAACATAAACTACAATCAGATTTACCAAAATAAACACAAATTGAAGAATTTGTACCCAATACTTATAAACAGTACTTAAAACTTGAAAAAGCACTAACAAGAAGATTTTATCACATACCAAGAAGCACTAAATAAATACATATAAAGAAAAAGGAAAAGATTTTATCACAATTTCTTCAACGTATGATCAATTTCACACAATAGAGAGTATTCATGAACTCGAATCCAGGCAAGAGGCTACAAGTAAAAATTATACAAAATAACGTAAAAGGAAAAGAAAAAGAAAAAATATTTTTTTGATTAGAATGAACATTTCACAACAAAATAAGAATTCTAATTATAAGTAACTATTTTTATGGGCTGTATGCTCTCCTTGAACTCATAAAGTGTGGTAGTTCACAACTGAGATGAATCAACTGCTGAGGATACATACTATGCTTGTACAATCAAAATCATACAAACATATGTGCACTGAAGACACATATTAACAAGGCCCTAAAACATAATATGAACTAATACCTTCTTGAGAATTATGTCAAGAAGTTCTGCCCCTGATTTTGAATCAAATACCTTAGCTTGATGGCTACTATTCCAAGAAAAAAAGAAACTTGAATTCATCTAAACTAGCAATTTACAACATGAAAAGTCAAGCCATGAATAATAAATGTGAAAAAGAAAACCATATTACATATCCAGGTAAAGGAGTAATCTGGAAGCAACAGGGGGAATTGTGTTGCAATTACAATAGTTGTTACCCCAGATGAGAAATAAAAACCTTTTTTTTTAGCTTTTAGGGTGTATTTTTAGTTCAAGATACGTCCTACTACTTGGAACCAAAGAATTAGTAGATCTATTCCGGTCAAATTGGGACTGAGCAAGGGTTTTGAACTTAAAATCTATGATCTGATCATTGAGTCAATTCCCAGATTATAATTTCCTTGCAACAAGTGATTGAGTTCAGTAGTTTCCCATATATATTTTATCGACTCTAGAACATAGTAATATGTAGAAAAGAAATTGTTTCAAGAGCCAGCAGATATACCGAGAAGAAGGGAGGGAAAAACCTACCATAAAGCCACCTGTCTCTGTTTGCCACCAAGTGTCAGATATGGGGCATCTTGAATCTCCAACTATATTGAAAAACCACCTGTTAAGATGAAAAAGAAAACGTGTCATACTTCTTGTGTTCAAAAAATGTAATCCCAGCACAAAATAGAGGAGCTTGAACCTCATGCACTAGGATTTATAGGCCTCGCCTACACTACTGGACAATGAGAAAGAAGAAAACAAACACCAAGCAGTTATGCAGCAACATGAAATCTGTCGAGAGTCACTTTTCAAAATAAATTAATCAATAACATAAGCTCTACTAACACCATCTTTTGCTCACCACCCAGATACTGACAATATTTTTGAATCAATTGAAATGAGTTCAATGAAATTAGAATGGACAACAAAAATGACTGGAAGAAGGTCAAACTTACGTTTAAGGTAGCTGGCTTAAGGGAAGCCCTTCAGGACTGCAACAACCACATAGTCGACCTAAAATTCCTTCCAGTAATTGTAAAATACTCTCAATAATACTATATATGAATATATACTAATTAACAAATTATGTC
>NW_021028854.1:930227-995527 GCF_004153795.1 Camellia sinensis | reverse complement strand
TTTTTGTTTTTGCTCCATTCTTGTTTTCCTTTCCCCTTTATGTCTTCTATTTCTCATTTTTTGCTTTAGACTTTTGATTCAACTATTTTGACAATGAAGAACTTTAAGAACTTTTTGGAGAAGTAGTCTTAGAAGTATTTCTAATTACATTGTTATTAAATTGACTTTTAGATGAGAATGGACAAGAACTTGTTGGAAAATGGTCTTGCAAAATCCTTATTTTTGCTAATTTTGAGCAATAATTAAGGTGGGACCCAAGCGTTATTTTTAATATTTTTTTTATTTGGTTCATATTTAATGTCATGTAGTAAATAAAACCGTGTATTTGGTTGTTCAAAACCATTTCCGGATGAATGAGAATTCAACGCGTATTTTCGGGTTCATGGAAATGGATTTAGGTAGATTTCCTACACATTTGTGAAATGTGCTTGTCCCATATTGGAAAGGTTTAAGGGTTTGAATGGGTTTATATACCTTAGCTTGGGATACTTATGATGTACTCCAAGGAGTGCCCAAGTTTGTGGAAGGGTAAGGTTATGGGTGAAGTGGATTAGACCCATTGGATCCAAAACAAAAACTACATGTGCACGATGTCGCCGCAGTCTGTCCGTTCGGTTGGGCGGGCTGGGCTGAGGTTGGGCTTGTCCGACCCAATACTTATCTTTTTGGGCCAAAAACATTTGACTCTTTTATTTATTTATTTTAATTTTGGTTTCAAAATTCAAAATAAATTGGTCCAGAATTTTTCCTTCACCCAAACAGATTCAAAAGGTCAACCCGCCCGAACAAGTGCAATTTTCACCCAAATAGATTTGTTTCTATTTTGAACAGATCTATTCCTGTTCTGAACAGTTTTTTCCTGTTAGGTACCTATTCCGAAAAGGCACTTCTTCTCCTATATAAAGCCTGCTTCCAGCAGTTCATTTCATTCGATTTTTCATCATAATTTCATCATTCTTTCTCTGTGTTTGTGCATCTGTTCTGCATTTAATTTTTAGGAAGAAAAAGAGAGTGTTGCAACAGAGTTTTGGTTTACCAGACTTGATTTTATAGTGCTGTAAAATCAAGTGGTAGTCGTTGCATCATGGAAAGTAGATGACAATTAAAAACTCGAAGCACCGGAGCGAGGGAGAAATCTACTTTAAGGTGATTGTGTCCAACACAAGCCTCGACATTAATTTTTGTTAGCGTTTAATTAGTAAAATAATTTATATAATTATTTTATTTTATTGTTTATTTAATTTATACATTTAATTTACATACACACACCACTGTGGGTACAACAATCTTAAATAGTAGATTTTCAATTTTTATTTTTTAGTGTTAGACAGACGAATATTTTGTTTCAAAAAATTAAATAGCAGTCATATACTGTTTAATGATTTCTTTGATGACATAGTAGTAATATACTATTTATTATTAGAATTTTGTTACAAAATATTTTTCTGTATATTTTGTGTGTAATTTATTTTGTGTGTAAATTTGTGATTGGTGTATTTTTATTTCGTCAAAAATATGACAACTAACAGTACATAGATTGTTACTACTCCGAACCCCACACCTGTTGTGCTAGTGATGACTCTGGCAATACCGGTAAATCATGGGGAGAAGCTAGAAAAATTCAATGGCAATGATTTTAAAAGATGGCAATAAAAAATGATATTTTATCTTACGACACTGAATTTGGCTCGCTTAACTTATGAAAAGGCACCGGCATTGAACAAGAGAGACACTGAATGGCAAGTGGTTGCCGCAGTCAATGCATGGAAACATGGTAATTTTTTGTATTGGAATTATATCCTCAATGGGTTAGACAGTACACTGTATAATGTATGTAGTGTTAAAATCACTGCTAAAGAACTATGGGAATCTCTAGATCATAAGTATAAGATAGAGGATGCTAGTACATAGAGATTTGTTGTCGGCCGTTTTCTGGATTTTAAAATGATAGATTCAAAGACAGTTATTAGCCAGATTTAAGATCTCCAATTAATTCTCCATGACATACATGCAAAAGGGATGGTTCTCAGTGAATCTTTCCAAGTAGAGGCAATCATTGAAAAATTGCCACTATCCAGAAAAGAATTCAAGAATTATCTAAAGCATAAGCACAATGAGTTGAAATTGAAGGCACTGATTGTGCAACTCCAAATTGAGGAGGACAACCGTGGTTCCGACAAGAAGTCAGGAAACCATGTCATGCAGGCTAAAGCAAATGTTGTGGAATATGGACAAGGGTCAAAGTTCAACAACAAGAAGCGGAAGCATGATGGCAATGGTCGCAAACAAGGATCCACTAGTAAGATCAATAAAGGGATCAACAACAAGTTCAACAAGAGGTTCAAAGGTAAGTGTCTTGTGTGCAACAAAGATGGGCATCGAGCTAAAGATTGTCACGTTTGTAAGGACGGCGAGAGTTTAAGCAAAAAGCGAGCACAAGCCAGTATAGCTGAGGATTTTTATCTTTGCGATGGTGTAGCGGACATCAATCTTGCTGCAGTAGTCTCTAAAGAAAATTTGGTGGGAAATCCCAAGGAATGGTGGGTGGATACTAGAGCAACTCGCCATATCTGTCCAGTAGTCTTTGAATCTGACAAGGTTGTACTATCCAAGAGTGGAATGTATGTAGGGCGAGGTTATATGTGTGATGGGCTTTTTAAAATCAATGTAATAACTATTGTACCTAATTTGGCTTTTAATAATAAGAACACATCTTCTGTTTATATTGCTGAGTCCTTTTTTTTATTTTATTTATGGCATGATAGATTAAGATGTGTTAATTTTAATTCTTTGCATAAACTTGTTGCTTTAGAATGTTTACCAAACTTAGAATTTGATCCTAATCATAAATGTGAGATTTGTGTTGAGGCAAAACTCACTAAGGATTAATTAATAAAGTTGAAAGAGGTACTGAACCTCTAAGTTTAATTTACATAGATATCTGTGATTTAAAATTTGTTCAAACTAGAGGAGGTAAGAAGTACTTTATTACTTTTATTAATGATTGCACTCGATATTGCTATGTTTACTTATTGAGAAGTAAAGATGAAGCCGCAAAAGCTTTTAGACAATATAAACTTGAGGTTGAAAATCAATTTCGCAAAATTATAAAGATAGTGAGGAGTGACCGAGGTGGTGAGTATGATGCACGATTTGAAGAATTTTGTTCTGAACATGGTATCATTCACCAAACCACTGCATCCTATTCTACTCAGTCAAATGGAGTTGCTGAGAGAAAGAATCGAACTCTTAAAGAGATGATGAATACCATGTTGATTAGTTCAAGGTTACCTCCGAACTTATGAGAGGAGGCGATTTTGTCTGCTAACTTTATCCTTAACAGGGTACCCCACAAGAAGCTCAATCAAATACCTTATGAATTATAGAAAGGTCGATGACCTACCTACAATTACCTCAAAATGTGGGGGTGTTTGGCCAAGGTGGCAGTCCCTAGTCCCAAAATGACTAAGATAGGACCGAAAACCGTTGATTTTGTGTTCATTCGTTATGCAAATAATAGTAGTGCATATAGATTTTTAGTTCATAGATCAAAAAATCCGGATATGCATGTAAACACTATTATTGAGTCAAGGAATGCGTCATTTTTTGAACACATTTTTCCTAGTAAGGAAACTGAAGAGAAAAGTTCAAATAAAAGAACTTTTGATACTGCTATGGGTAATAGTGAAGACCAAAATGATAATGAAGCAAATGAATCTAGACATAGCAAGAGGGCTAGGATCTCTAAATCATTTGGTCCAGATTTTCTGACATACCTGTCAGAAAATGAGTCTTAAAATTTCAAGGAAGCAATATCCAGTCCTAAAGCTCCATTGTGGAGAGAGGCTGTGAATAGTGAAATTGAATCAATACTACAAAATCATACTTGGGAACTAATGGATCTTCCACCAGGGTATAAACCTCTTGGATATAAGTGGATATTCAAAAGAAAATTGAAAGCAGATGGTTCAATAGATAAATATAAGGCTAGGCTTGTTGTTAAGGGATACAGGCAAAAGGAAGACCTTGATTATTTTGACACCTATTCACCGGTGACAAAAATAACATCTATTCGCATGTTGATTGCAATTGCAGCTTTGTATAATCTGGAAATACATCAAATAGATGTTAAAACAGCCTTTTTAAATGGTGAGTTAGATAAGAAAATCTATATGGAACAACCAGAAGAGTTTCAAGTTCCTGGCCAAGAGAAAAAGGTTTGTAAACTTGTCAAATCCCTTTATGGATTAAAACAAGCCCCAAAACAATGGCATGAAAAATTTGATCACGCTATGCTTTTCGGATGGTTTTAAGATAAACGAACGTGACAAATACATCTATGTTAAAAGCACAGACAAAAGCTATGTCATAGTTTGTTTTTATGTGGATGACATGCTTATTATTGGAAGCAATAATTATATGATTAAATTCACAAGAAAAATGTTGAACAAAAAGTTTGACATGAAAGATCTGGGAATAGTAGATGTAATTCTAGGAATAAAAATTACTAGAACATTTGAAGGATGTGCTTTATCTCAGTCTCATTATGTTGAGAAGATTCTAGAGAAATTTGGAAAACATGATGACCATCCTGCTAAAACATTTGTTTACATTAGTCTTCATTTGTCAAAAAATACAGGTGCAAGCATATCATAATTAGAGTACTCTCGGATAATCGAAAACTTGATGTACTTAATGAATTGCACTAGGCCAGATATAGCTTATGTTGTAAGCAAATTGAGTAGATACACAAGTAATCCAGGGTCTGATCATTGAAAAGCGATAATTAGGGTACTTAGGTATCTAAGACATACCCAGAATTATGGCTTACATTATGTCAAATATCCAGTAGTACTTGAGGGGTACAGCGATGCAAATTGGATATCGGATACTAAAGACTCAAAATCCACTTGCGAATACGTCTTTACCCTGGGAGGTGCTGCAGTCTCTTGGAAATCCTTCAAGCACACATGCATAGGAAGATTGATAATGGAATTTGAGTTTATTGCATTAGATAAAATAGGAGAAAAAACAGAATGGTTTCGTAATTTCTTAGAACACATTCCAATGTGGCCTAAACCTGTACCAGCTATATGCATTCATTGTGATAGTGAAGCAGCAATAGGACGGACACAGAATCGTATGTATAACGGTAAGTCTCGACACATTTGTCGAAGACATAATACCGTTAGGCATTTGCTCTCACATGGAATAATTTCCATAGAATATGTAAAGTCAAAGGAGAATATTATGGATCCATTGACTAAAGGACTAGCCAGAGAGCAAGTGTACCATTTATCGAGGAGAATGTGATTAAAGCCTATTACTTAAAAGTCGCCATAATGGCAACCCAACCTAGTTGACTGGAGATCCCAAGATCTAGGTTCAAAGGGACAACCGAATTATAGATGACTTCACGTATCACTAAGGAGGTTTATTCTTACTCATTTCTATGATAAGAAGAGTGATACCTATAGCATTAGTAGGATAAGCTTTCCTTTTAATGATTCTTATAGCTTGGACATCCAAGTGGCGTATAGCAGGATACTCTTAATGAGAAGTCACCTATATGAGTGTGAATTGGGCCGGTTATGTGAGAGTTGAGAAGGCTAAATTCTCTAGAGCACTCATGAATTACCAGGCGTTGTTCAGGGCCAAAATGAACACAACCGTAAGAACCAAATAATGTCTGCGGATACACTATGTGTAGTCTATTGTCTTGGCTTACACAAACAACTATACAGTTCAAGGCGTGGTGTCCACTAGTTAGCCAGTAAGTCTGATAGGCTTTCACTAGAGAAGGTTCAAAGCCAAAAGCTACCTATCTCGATGTGGTGTATCTTCTTAATGTACTCTTTCTTTGTCTGCATTTTGTTGCATGTCCGTTGTCCTGAATTCCATTAATGTGGGGGATTGTTGGAAAATGGCTTTGCAAAATCCTTATTTTTTGCTAACTTTGAATATTAATTAAGGTGGGACCCAAGTGTTATTTTTAACGTTTTTTATTGGGTTCATGTGTTAATGACGCGTAGTGAATAAAACTGTGTATTTGGTTGCTTAAAACCATTTTCGGATGAATGAGAATTTAACGCACATTTTTGGGTTTGTGGAAATGGATTTAGGTGGGTTTCCTACACATTTGTGAAATGTGCTTGTCCCATATTGGAAAGGCTTAAGGGTTTGAATGGGTTTATATACCTTAGCATGGGATACTTAGGATAAGCCCCAAGAGGTACCCAAGTTTGTGGAAATGTGAGGTTATGGGGGAAGTGGGCTAGACCTATTGGACCCAAAACAAAAACCACATGTGCGTGCCGCCGCCGTCTGTCCGGTCGGTCAGGCAGGTTGGGTTGGGCTTGGACGCGGGTGCGTGGTGTAAGGTTGGGCTTGTCCGGCCCAATACTTATCTTTTTGGGCCAAAAACATTTGAATATTTTATTTATTTATTTTAATTTTGGTTTCAAAATTAAAAATAAATTGGTCCAAAATTTTTCTTTCACCCAAACAGATCCCTAACAGGTTCATAAGGTCCATACCTGAACAGCTTCAAAAGGTCCAACCGAACAGGTCCAATTTCCACCCGAACAAATCTGTTTTTATTTTGAACAGATCTGTTTCTGTTCTGAACAGGTTTTTCCTATTAGGTACCTGTTCTGAAAGGGCACTTCTTCTCCTATATAAAGCCTGCTTCTAGCAGTTCATTTCATCAGATTTTTTATCATAATTTTGTCATTCTTTCTCTGTGTTTCTGCATTTGTTCTGTATTTAATTTTTAGGAAGAAAAAGAGAGAGTTACAATAGAGTTTTGGTTTGCCAGACTTGATTTTATAGTGCTGTAAAATCAAGTGTTAGTCGTTGCATCCTGCGAAGTAGACGCCGATTAAAACTTGAAGCACCGGAATGAAGGAGAAATCTATTTTAAGGAGATTGTGTCCAACACAAGCCTCTACATTAATTTCTGTAAGCGTTTAATTCGAAAAATAATTTATATAATTATTTTTTAAATTATTTTATTTTATTATTTATTTAATTTATACATTTAATTTACACACATGTCACTGTGGGTACGACAGAACTGACCATGTATGGATGAGCAAAACATTCAATACGGTTTGGGGTGAGGAATGTAATGAGGCTTTATACGTAATAAGATTACGCTATGTAAATGGTATAAAGTAATTTAATTGCCTCTGAAAAGAAATAAATAGAGCAGTCTACGTGCTCATGATAGTGATTGGTCTTTTTTTTGTTCATACCCTTTCTTTTGGCCTTATTTTGTTCACTCCATTTCTTCTGTTTGACGTCAATTGCATATGATGGTGCAACAACACAGCTGGATTTCAACCCTTATTTCAATTATTTTGAAGCAAATTTTTTTTTCTTCTTAATCTTTTGTGGTTTATGGCTCATAAGCTTACTACGAACCAGAATTTGACGAATATAATTGATTTGAGTGTTGATGTACTGTCTTTTTGTAGTTTATGAATTTCATAATTTTATAATTTTTTCTGGCAAAACTATGAAGCAGAAGTGGAAGCGGACAAATATAACTGATCTGAATGTTGATGTACTGAAATGTATCATGAGTTTTGTAGCTAAATTTTCGAATGGGGCTCTGGCAGTTTTGCAAGGGCAATGTTGATGTAAGCTTACTTCTAAGAGTGCTCACTTTGTTCATTTTTATTTTCCTGTTGGTAAACCACTCTCATATTTGTTGCAATGAATTTTTTCTCCTCTCTTCCCACTCATATTTTATCACTGTCAAACACATATTTTCACTACAACCCAAACTTATCATTCCCGTGCCTACTCTAGGCTCACAAATTATAGAACCAACCAATGCCGCCATCGGTGTTCAAAAAAAGAAAAAAAAGAAAAGAAAAAACCAATGCCATCATCACGACTACCTTTTCTTCACCTTCACCATAAGAACGCACCACTAACTTCACCATAGGAAAATTGACAGTAGAGGATTTGGAAATGCAAAAACTTTCGGATATGCTAGTGTAATGAGATGCAACAAGGTTTTAAACAAAGGATGGAGAGTTGAGAGGTGTGGGGGAGCACAAGATTTGTATTATATGTGTATGTGTTATGAGCTTGTGTATGAGTGTGTTTGTATCTTACCTTGCCATCTTGTCCATGTCCTAGCTTATAACAATTTATTGTCTTTACATCTGTATGGTGCCAAATCTATCTCTAGTAGTGCCTCGTCTTTGTGTTCATGCATGAACGATCTGTATGGTAAGTATCCTCATTTTATTCAAGAGATTCGTTCTTTTATGTAGGACGCTGACCACTCTAGTTGAACTCACTAAATGTTTGAAGTCTATTAAAGATCATGCCTTTTCTGCATCTGATTATCCTGTTGTTGTCACTCTAGAAGGCCACCTTACCCCAGATCTTCAAGCTAAAGTGGCTGAGGTGAGTATAAGCATTTCTGTAGTGATTATTAACCATATTTAATTTAATATGTAGGTTAGTTATTTATTCATTTATTTAGTTTTTCCATTTTCTTTCTCCCTCCTCCCTCCATGCAAAGCCTTTATTGTTGTAGAGTCAGTTTGCTACATGCACTTCCTATGTTGAATTCCTGAATTTTGTTCATTGTTCTGTGTATATATAAGCTTTATTTCTTTACAAAAAAAGAATAACATCAACCATGGTTCTTTTTGTTACCCTTTTCATAAATAATAATGAAGTAAATTGAAAAGTATTGCCTATAGAACCAGAATAGCAAGAAATATTTAACTCAAGTGCCTGTTTTTGCAAGAGATTCAGCCATTAGATGGGAAATATGAAAGCCAAAGCCACACTCAGGTTTATCTTTCTGTATAACTATGTAATTAGGACTACTAATAGAATCATTGGTCTGTTTCTGATTCAAAGGACAATTGATTTTTTTAAGTTTCAAAAATTATGAAGTAAAGCTCAAGTCATATGTAGTTTAATTGATCAATGCTCAACTGGATTCTTATGAAAGCTACACATGTGGCTGAGGAAGCTAATAGCAATTGTTCAGAACAAAGCTTAACAAAAGAATCTCCCATAATAGTGTAGTCATCAAATTTTTAGCCTTTTGCATCATGGTTTGAAATTGTTTGAAGCAATGACTAATCAAATCATTATTTGCACCCTAAGTTGTTTGCAATTGAACTCACCAATCTATATATGAACTGTGCTTTAACTGGATGATTGATTTGAGCTTTGGAGATTAATTTATTGGAATTTTTTTTTTTTTTTTGACAGGGCTATGGACTATCATTGTGGTTGATGCAAGGGATGTTTAGGGCTAATAGGGGTTTTGGATATGTGAAAAAGCCCAATTTTTTGTTAAAGGTCGGTCCAAATAATGAGGTCTTCGATCCTAAAGCTACAATACTAGTCAAAACAACTTTGAAGGTGAGCAAAGCATATTCAAATTTGATTACCTCATCTAAGAAGACTTTGGATTCTCTACTGGAATTACAGGAGATAAGAGATTATCTTACCCATTTACTTGCCTTTTTTGTTTTCCTTTTGTGTTGTGTGGGATTCTAACAATGTGATGAGTAGTTGATGCTTTCAAAACGTTATTAAAATTTGATGTACCTTTCAATCTCCGTTCCTTTGTTTACATGTTATGCTTATTTCGACAGGCATTACTTAAGAAGAATCCATTCACTGTTCAGGCCACAGATGGTATGGCATGTAATTTTTTGTAGGCCATTTTGAAACCTGAGTGTTGGGCATTACTTTTTTTGAAATTCTTTGTATCAAGTAATATAATGATATTTATGTCCTCTCCTTCTGCTTTGAGCAAAAAAGTTATGAAAGTATATCCATTAAATTTTTCTTGAAGACTCTGTTTATCATGAATAAACTGTTAGGTAGTACTCTTTATGATATATAAGATTGTCAATATGGGAATTTTGAACGCCTCCAATTTATACTTTGGGATTATATTTCTATATGACTTTGTATATGATGGTATCTAGAACATTTTTTTACAAATGTGTAATTACCAGTGTGTGTATGCCTAAGGAGTTGAGTTGTTTCTCTTCTTTCTAAGGTAACTCTGGCCAACCTCCCAAGCTTTCAGAAGTTTCTAGGAGCTCAAATGGAGAAGATAATGAAGAATGCTCGCAAATATCAGAAATGCACTAAAGGTATTTGCACAATCAACATTCAATTGCATTTCTTTTGTAGAATATTAAATATTTGAGATGGATAGAGCCTCTTAAACTAAGTTGTTGGTTATAGTAAAATTTCTGTTGAACTTGCAATTTCTATGGGTAAAGTGACATTTTGTTTTTACATGCTTCATGTCAAGTTAGAGGTATTTAATGCTAAGACATTTGAAGGGAAGTGATCAGTCGGACTTTATCTTTTGTAAGACTAGAACAATCTCTACAAATAGTTAGTTTATTCATATACTTCTAGAAGTTTCTGAATTAATTTGTGTTTTCATTTTTTAGCTCATGCAAAATATGGTCAAAAAATTCAAGAACTTAGTTTTTCAAGTTTTTTCATTTTCTAATATATGTAAGCACAGTTTAAATTTTTTTATTTAATTCCTTTGTATATACTTTTGAACATATTTAACTTTTATTTATGAAATGTATGACGTTATTCAATTGAATATGTGATTGTGATTCAAAGCATAATATATAGTGTGTATTACATTCTTGAAATGCATGTACAAAAATAACATTGATTATTCTTTAAATATGTCGAACCCTTTTTTTTTTTATCACACGCATTAGCTATGATGAGAAATGCATATAACGTGTGATCTTATCTCATTATTAATCACATGTTTTTATTAGATATTAATCACACTTAAAATCTGTGGTCTAAATATTTATTATCACAGGTTTTATTAGTAATTAATCACACTTAAAAGATGTGATCTAAATGTTTATTATCATAGACTTTTTAATTTTTAATCACACTTAAAAGATGTGATCTAAATGTTTCACAGGTTTTATTAGTTTTTAATCACACTTTAAAGATGTGATCAAATGTTATTAATCACACTTAAAATGTGTGATTAAAAATGACGCTTTTTAATTACACTCCCAAAGATCACACTTTGACAAAACTTAAAAAGTATGATTAAATAATATAGATCACACAAAAAAAGTGTGATCGTTATCTATTTTTGGAGTAGTGAATTCTCCGTAAGTGTAAATTAAAGAAGAGAGAAACAAAATATATAAGAACTTATTTTCTATTGCTTTCTGTCTTTGCAAGAGAAAGTTTGCAGCAAATTTTAGTTTTTTAAACTTTTTTGCAGTACATAATATTGTACTTTTTATAAAAAATAAATTTCAAATATAATATTGATTACGTACCTTTTATGAAAAAAAAAAAAAATTCAAATATAATTTTTTCTTCATAATAACAAATTTCCAAGAAATGCGGTTAAGGCTATCTGGGCCTTTCATATCCATTGAGAGTAGAGAGGTTGTTGAGCTCTTGGAAACTGAGTTTTCAGAAGTTGAGATTGAAACTGCGGGTAAGAGTTGTGAGGGTTGTTGGAAAAATAGTTTTTTTTTTTTTGTGACTTTAATTAAAGATTAAAGTGGGTCCCAACTATCTATTTAAAGTGTGGTGACTTTAATTAAAGATTAAAGTGGGTCCCAACCATCTATTATGTTGGGTCCAAGTGGGTGTAGATACTTTGCATTGAGATCTTTACACCACAGATAGAATGGCCAAAAACCATTGAGATTTGAATGAGAAATTACCTCATGAAGTTAACTTCATGAAAAAAAGGTAATGAAGTTTGTAACTCCTGCATTAATGGGGTTTGTAACTCCTGCATTAATGGGGTTTGTAACTCTTGCCTTTATTGCAGAGGTTAATGGTGCATTATGAATAGCCATAAAGGCTGGAGGCTCTTCATCTCTCCCCTATACATGTATAAATTGAGACCCTCCTGTCAAGTCTCAAACATAGAAATTTTTACTTCCATTTCACAAGTCAGTTTGCCTGAAAGTTCCTACAGTGAGAGAGTGCTGCCACTGTTTTGTTCGCTAAGCTAGACAGAGAGTGCTTCTGCCGTAGCTGGTTTTGACCGTCGTATCCTGGGAGACAGACGCCGGGATTCCTCAAGCACTCGACCAGTGAGGCGGCGAAATCTGTTTTAAGGAAACTGCTTCCGTGCAGGCTTCGGTTTCGTCTCTTTACCCTTTTATTGTTTTGTGTATTTCCGTTGAAATTTAGTTGTAATTATTAGCATGTGTTCTTAGTATATATATAATTTGATTTCTTCATAAATCTATTTATTTAATTTCAAAATTTGAACAACAAGCTTAAAACAGATTTTATATATCTTTTCTATGAAATTGATCGAATAGATTTATATAGACTATTGGGTTAGCTTTGTATAATGTTACTAGGAATTGTTGCGGAATTTCTCACTATTTTAATAATTGTAAATTATGCAATGGTACTCTCTAATTGCTTAGTTTAATTAGAATGCTCTATTATAATTTGCATACTTAATTGTATTAGTATGATCTTGTTTTATGCGTATGGTTCATCATTTCCCTACCATGATTTGCATGAATTTTAAGGTTATAAAATATAATTTATGGATGTTGCAATTTTGACATACTAATTCTTTCTAGTCTCAATTTGTTACATGCTTATTATTTTCTAGGCTAGATTACATAATTTAATGTATTTGGAGTTATAGAGTTTTATGAATTGTGTACATGATTAATCTAAATTATCTAATTGTGTGCATTAATATGAATTATTTAATTGGGTGCATTAATCTAAATTATCTAATTGGGTGCATTAATCTGAGTTATTTAATTAGGTGCATTAATCTAAATTATTTATTTGGGTGCATTAATCTGAATTATTTAATTAGGTGCATTAATCTGAATTATTTAATTGGGTGCATTAACTTTAAATTTGGCTTTGTATTTTGTTTTGGTACCTTTTATTAGTTGGTTACTTATATAATTAATAGTTAGTTAGATGATTTCAATTATTTATTATAATTAATTTTTTTAGATTATTTGTTTGTATTTTGTTGTGGTTTGCTACTAACTTTCTTGTAGGGATACCAATGCGGAAAACAAATATAAAACCAAATGAATAGTATTTGGGATGTAAAAATAAAAATGTTTGAACTACTAACTTTTGTGTTGAATAGGAATACCTAAGCGTGGAAAAACTTTTGGACTACATAGAATCCTTATGGATTGGCTATTTTATCAAAATGCTTGAAGCATGTTTTTTGCTTGAGATGTAGTTGGTTTGTTTATCAATTTGTGGTAGCAAGTTTTATTTGTTTGTTTTGTTAGAAACATTTTATATGCGTGTAATTGTTATAGCAATTTTTTATAATTTGTTTGTAAGTTTGGTGGTTTGGTTTTCTGTGATAGAAACCAAAGTTTTAGCTTTGGCTAAAGAGTAGTTCTTATTTGTTCAGAAATGACAACTAAGATGGATTTGGTTTCAAACCTTTGGAGTTTGAGGAAGTCTTTGGGTTTAATCATTTTATTCCCAAAGTGTTGGAAAACCAAATTTGGAGAAAGTCTTTGGTTATAATCTGGTTATGTCCAATATGTTTTGGTTTTGAGAAAGGAAACCAAAATTTAGCATTAGCTAAAATATTTTTGATTTTATTCAGAAATAATGGGCTTAGTTCCGGGAGTACCGGTTAACTTTTATGAGTGGTGTAATTCTGGTAGCAAATTTTATTTGCTTGGGAATCAGTTTGTTATAACTTGGTTTATCCTTTGGAAATCTTAATTTTTTAAATTGTTTCCTATGGACTAGGAGTCAACATGCTCTTGAATGTTTTGTCAAAAGGTTAACTGGGTTTTAAGTGGGACCGATGTGACCCCTCCAGTCTTCTTGGGAACTTTCTTGACCATGTTCGATTCTAGGTTTTGTGGTGAGACTAATTTTTGAATTAATTTTTCTTCTAAGGGATTTTCTAAGGGTTAAGTTTAATTTCTGGAATCACAGAAGTGAAATTTGTTGTGATGTTTCAGAAATGGCTTCAAAAGGTGACAAACAGAAATGTTGTTCCACCTGACAACCTTTGCCTCACGAGATTCTTAAAGGAAGATCTTGAGAGATCAAGTATGGTTAAGGAAATCATAAGATTGCATTAAAATATCTCTGAATTGATCAGAGGCAACTAGTATGGTATCTTTGTGTTATTTATAGCATTTATGATTGCTATGTGACTTTGCTTGAAAGCAAAGTTGAGACAACCTGTTATAGTAGGTGAATATTTTTTGGATATATTCTTAAATTGGTGGCTCCTAGTGAGTTCAAGATCACTGATCACAAAGATAGAAAACTGGTGGTTTCTAGGAGGTGTTAAACCACTGGCTACTCAGTTATGAGATTGTGGTTCCTAGTAGTGAACAGATTACTGATCATATGTCAAGACATCATGGTTCCTAGTAGTGGAGAGGCTACTGGTCATATGTCAAGACATGATGATTCCTAGTAATGAAAGAGTTTATTGATCCTATGTCAGGACGTTGTGATTCCTAGTAGTAAAGTGACTACTGATCACAGGTTAAGACATTGTGATTCCTAGTAGTAGAAAGTCTACTGACCACATGCTGAGAAATTAGTGATTCCTAGTGATAAGACTACTGGCCATGTTATGAAGTTTCGAATAGTAGACTATTGAACATTGGATTTGTGTTTCCTAATAGTAAGACTATTGGCTTCAGAGTGATAGGTCGGACCAAATATATTTGGGTGCCTAATTCGGTTGATGACATTCTGGGAATGCATTTACTGTGATATGATTTTGAGAGTTTCATAATCATTGTGACATAAGGATTTGTTTAAAACTTTGTATAAATTCTACAAAGAAGACCTGATTATCCGACTCTGTAATGAGGAGGATAATAAAAAGAAAGGAGGGAGTACCTCCTCAGTAAAGGCCAATGCCATTGAGCATGGCAAATTTTCTGGGATAAGGAAGAAGTCCCCCCGTGAACAAGGGCTCTAAATTGGGGCCAAGGGGTGGTGTTGCAAAGAAGCTGGCATACAAGCCGCGGGAACCTGATTCTCGGTTCTTTGGGAAGTGCTACAATTGTGGTAGCAAGGCTTTTAGCTTTACTAGGGCTACACGCCACATCTGCTCCGAGAAGGAGCTGCTTACAACTTTCAAACCAGTTACAAACGGTGAGAATTTATTTATGAGAAACTCTGCTACCTCATTTGTTGAGGGAAAGGTGGTCCTAATGTTAACCTCAGGAAAAGAGCTAATCTTGAACGAAGTCCTGTATGATCCGGACATTCGTTAGAATCTTGTCTCAAGGTCTCTTCTCAGTAAACATGTTTTTCGCATGGTTTTTTGAGTCCGACAAGGTTGTTCTGACGAAACACAAGTGTGAAACTTGTGTTGAAGCGAAGTGAACAAGATCCCATATGAGTTATGGAAAGGCGTTAAGCCTTCGTATAAATTCTTACGAATGTGGGGGTGTCTTGCAAAAGTGGCAATTCCTACACCCAAACAGGTTAGGATAGGCCCGAAATCCATGGATTGTATATTCATTGGTTATGCACATAATAGTAGTGCATATCGGTTTTTTGTTCATAAGTCTGAAATTCCAGACATACACAGGAATACCATCATAGAGTCAAGGAATGCATGTTTCTTTGAAGACATCTTTCCTTGCCGAACCCATGTAGGGGTTCCAAGGTCTTTGGAGAAATTTGATGAGCTTGCTAGTGAGGATGATCATATTGATGATTCAGGTGATGATCAAATTGAGGTTTTAGATGAGCCCAGAAGGAGTAAAAGGGCTAGGATATCCAAATCTTTTGGTCCAGACTTCTTAACTTATATGGTTGAGAACGAACCTTAAACTTTCCACGAAGTTGTGACTTCTCCTAAGAGTCCATTATGGAAAGAAGCGATCAAAAGTGAGGTTGACTCCATCTTACAGAACCACACCTGGGAGTTGGTAGATTTACCTCCAGGTTGTAAGCCTCTAGGCTACAAATGGATTTTTAAAAGAAAGATGAAGGCCGATAGGTCTATTGACAAGTATAAGGCGAGGTTCGTTATCAAAGGGTACAGGCAACGAGAAGGCCTGGATTACTTTGATACGTACTCACCTGTTACTAGGATAACATCCATTCGCACAGTGATTGCGATTGCTGCTTTGCGCAATCTAGAAATTCACCAGATGGATGTAAAGACAGCTTTCTTAAATGGAGATTTGAATGAAGAAATCTACATGGAGCAACCTGAAAGGTTTTTCCAGCTCCAGGACAAAGTAAGAAAGTCTGTAAACTTGTCAAATCTTTTGTATGGTTTGAAGCAAACGCCTAAACAATGGCATGAGAAGTTTGACAACGCAATGTTGTCAAATGGTTTAGAATCAACGAATGTGACAAGTGTGTTTATGTCAAAGACACTAACAGAGGTTATGTCATTTTGTGTCTATATGTTGATGAATATGCTCATTATAAGTAGTAACGATGAAATGATCAAAAACTACCAAGAAGTTGTTAAACTCTAAATTTGACATGAAGGATATGGGCATTGCAGATGTTATTCTGGGAATTAAGATTACCAGAATCTCTGACGGAATTGTACTATCTCAGTTTCATTATGTTGATAAGATACTTGAGAAGTTTAGTGGATCAGATACGAGTGTGTCATCGACACCTATAGACTTAAGTCTACATTTTACCAAGAATAATAATGAAAGTGTCTCACAGTTAGAATATTCTCGGGTAATTGGAAGTTTAATGTATCTGATGAGTTGTACTAGGCCGGATATAGCTTACTCGGTTAGCAGGCTTAGTAGATACACAAGTAATCCCGATGCTTCTCATTGAAAGGGCATTGTGCGGGTGTTAAGGTAATTACGCTACACTCGGGATTATGGGCTGCATTATACTCGATATCAAGCGGTGCTTGAAGGCTTAGTGACGCAAATTGGATATCAGATATAAAGGACTCAAAGTCCACTAGTGGATATGTGTTCACTCTTGGTGGAGCAGCGGTGTCTTGGAAATCTTCCAAAACAAATGAGTATATCTAGATCAACGATGGAATCAGAGTTTATTGCTTTGGATAAAGCAATGGAAGAAGCTGAATGGCTTTGCCATTTCCTTGAAGATATTCCAAGTTGGTCCAAACCTGTGCCTGCTATTTTGTTCATTGTGATAGTCAATCTGCAATTGGTAGGGCACAGAGTAATATGTATAATGGAAAGTCTAGATATATCCGTCGTAGACATAATTCCATACGACAACTACTCTTGAATGGAGTTGTCTCTATAGACTATGTAAAGTCTAAGGACAACATTGCGGATCCGCTAACCAAAGGGTTAAATCGAGTGTTAGTCGAAACGTCGTCAAAAGGAATGGGGTTGAGGCCTTTGGAAGTTACCGGAATGGAAACCCAACCTAGTTGACTGGAGATCCCAGAACTAGGTTCAATGGGACAACCTAATTGCGTGTAACGGTGGTATGTCACTGAGGAGGTTAAACCTCCAGCCATTCCTTCTATCAGTGATACCTGCAAGTGTAGAGGTTAAGTTGAGCTTTTAATGACTCTAGTGTGATAAGCTATTGAGCTGAGTATAGCAGGATACTCAAGTAGAGTCACTATGTGAGTGTGAAGTGGGGCTGCTTCTAGAAGAATTTGGGAGGCCAAGATTCTTTGAAACCACTCGCTGAACCAGGCTAGTGTCCAGGGCCACACAGGGCACACCAGTGAGAACAGAATGGTGGTAGGCGTAATTCCCGTGTGAGATCTATTGTTTCAGTTTACATAAACGGCAGAGCAGTTCAAGATGTCTTATTCACTGATCAGCCAGTAAACTTGATAGGTTTTCACTGGGAGAGGTTCAAAGCCAAAAGCTACCTTCTCTGATGCCGGGGTTAGTCCGTTGTACTCTCTCTCCGAGTCATTATTGTTGAACGGTGTTCGTTTGTTGCGTCATTCGGTCAATTTTTATTCATGTGGGGGATTGTTGGAAAAATGGTTTTTTTTTGGTGACTTTAATTAAAGATTAAAGTGGGTCCCAACCATCTATTGTGTTGGGTCCAAGTGGGTCTAGATACTTTGCATTGAGATCTTTACACCACAGATAGAATGGCCAAAAATCATTGAGATTTGAATGAGAAATTACCTCATGAAGTTAACTTCATGGAAAAAAGGTAATGAAGTTTGTAACTCCTGCATTAATGGGGTTTGTAACTCCTGCATTAATGGGGTTTGTAACTCCTACCTTTATTGCAGAGGTTAATGGTGCATTATGAACAGCCATAAAGGCTGGAGGCTCTTTCTCTCTCCCTTATACATGTATAAATTGAGACCCTCCTGTCAAGTCTCAAACATAGAAATTTTTACTTCCATTTCACAAGTCAGTTTGCCTGAAAGTTCCTACAGTGAGAGAGTGCTGCCACTGTTTTGTTCGCTAAGCTAGACAGACACTGTTTTGTTCGCTAAGCTAAACAGATAGTGCTTCTGCCGTAGCTGGTTTTGACCGTCGTATCCTGGGAGACAGATGCCAGGTTTCCTCAAGCACTCGACCCGTGAGGCGGCGAAATCTGTTTTAAGGAAACTGTTTCCGTGCAGGCTTCGGTTTCGTCTCTTTACCCTTTTATTGTTTTGTGTATTTCTGTTGAAATTTAATTGTAATTATCAGCATATGTTCTTGGTATATAATTTGTTTTCTTCATAAATCTATTTATTTAATTTCACAATTTTGAACAACAAGGGTAACAAGGCCCCTAGACCTAATGGGTTTAATCTTATCTTGTTTCAAAAGTGTTGGAAGGTTATCAAGGCAGATGTGCTTCAATTCATGAAGGAGTTTCATCAAAATGCAAAGTTGGTGAAAGGTATTAATAGCTCTTTTGTTGCATTGATAGCTAAGAATGAGAACCCCTCTGGATTGCATGAATATAGGCCTATCAGTCTCAGTGGCTCCTTGTATAAAATTTTGGCAAAAGTATGAGCCAATACAATCAAAAAAGTGCTGCCAAGGAGCACTAGTGTTACATAATCAGCATTCATTGGGGGAAGAAACATCTTAGATGGGGTGTTGATAGCAAATGAGATTGTGGATGACTGGAAGAAGAATAAAAAGAGTGGAATTGTTCTAAAGCTAGACTTTGAAAGAGCTTATGATTCAATTAATTGGAATTTCTTATTTAATATGCTTTCAAACTTTGGTTTTGGTGATAAATGGATAAGTTGGATGAGGGAGTGTGTAACATAGATAGAGTTTCATTATTGGTAAATGGTTCGCCAACCTCAGAATTTAGCCCGCAAAGAGGTCTTCATCAGACTGACCCACTCTCACCCTTTCTCTTTAACATTGTGGCTAATGGCCTAAATAACCTATTGAGCAGAGCACAATAGTTGGGGTTGATCAAAGGGGCTGCAGTTGGCTCTAGTGCACTTAAAATCACTTATCTACAATTTGCAGATGATACAATTCTATTTTGCGAAGCTGATTGGGGGGAGGTAAACAACAAAAAGAGGGTTTTGAGATGTTTTGAAGTACTGTCAGGTCTAAAAAGTAACTACCACAAGAGTGTGGTGTGTGCAATTGGGTTAACTGAAGATATATCTAAGGAATTTGCTGTCAAGTTGAACTGTTTACATCAAAATTTGCCTCTAAAGTATTTATGCCTGACTTTGGGTGTAAGTCCAAGGAGAAAAAGGACTTGGCAGCCAGTGTTAGACAGATGCAAACAAAAACTTGCTTCATGGAAGAGAAGATTCCTATCCTTTGTTGGTAGGGTGATATTGATAAAATATGTGTTGTCTAGCTTACCAATTTATTATTTATCTTTGTTCAGGATGCCAGAAGGGGTTGCGAAGGAATTTGGGAAAATTCAATCCAATTTTCTATAGGGTGGGGCTGGGCATAAAAAAAAGGTACATTTGGTCAAATGAGAGGACATTTCAATAAGCAAAAAGAAGGGGGGGATTAGGTGTCAAAAGGATTAGATTTATGAATGATTGCCTCTTATTGAAATGGCGGTAGAGGTTTTGTGTTGAAAAAATGCTCTGTGGAAACAGGTAATATGCAACAAATACAATTAGGTGGGTAAGTGGTGGTGTCCAGAACCTGTTGATAACAGCAGGAAATCAAGTATCTGGGATGATATTATGGATGTTGCTAAAAACAGACCTAATTTGGTGAAATTCTATAAAACTAACTCTGCTCTAGTGCTTGGAAATGGGAAAAACACTTTGGAGTGTTTGGGAGGTCGGTCCACCGTCGCCACTGCTTTGTTTGAGCCTTGCCTGATTTTTCTGAGTTCTGCCTTCTGAGCCGAGCGGGATGGCCCCCCGCAAGCAAGGCCCCCCGAAATGACTCTGATTTCTCCGACTGGTGGAGGGGGATTGCCCGGAGGCCGAGGCTGTGGTGGGGGGCGATCGTGGCCTTCGTTTGGTGGGGCTTGATTGCGGGGTGGTGTGCGTCGGCGATTATTCCTGGGATGGTCAGTTCTTTGTCTCTGTGGGGGACGGGGGTCTGTGAATCGGCTGAGGCGGCCCTGGAGGATGAAGGTCTCGATCTGGTCTTTGAGGTTAATGCACTCGTCGGTGGTATGGCCATGGTCTTGGTGGAAGCGGCAGTATTTGGACTGATCTTTCCGGGTGGAAGGCTTTCGGGACGGTAGGGGCCATTTGAGGGGGTAGTCCCGCTGGATCTGATTGAGGACGTGCTCCATGGTGGAGTTGAGAGGGGTGTACCGCTCGAACCGATCGGGCGGTCGGGTCGGAGTCGACCGGTCAGTGCCGGGGGGGGGGCGGTCATTATAGTGGGGTATTTGGCTATTATACTGGGCGGTTCTGGGCTCGGAGTCTTTCCTCTTTTCTCTGGGAGTCGGATTTTTAGGAGTCAGCTCTTGCCGAGCGGCCAGGGAATCTTCAGCATTCATGTATCTCTGGGCTTTGGACAGTAGAGCTGCCATGGTGGTTGGAGGGTTTTTGGAGAGGAGAAAAGAAAATCGGACGACCGTAGGCTGGCCATGAAAGCCGTGAGGATGACCTTGTCGTCGTTCTCCGCCACTTGAAGGGCCTCGGTGTTGAAGCGGGTGACGAAGCTGCGGAGCGACTCCCCCTCGGTCTGACGAATGTTAAGGAGCTGGGTGGCCGGGCGCCTCTGACGCTGGGCTCCAATAAAATGGCTCAGGAAGGAGTCACTGAGGTGTTGAAAGGCGGAGACGGACTCCGCCGGTAGCTGGCTAAACCACAGCCGAGCTGATCCCTTTAGTGTCACTGGAAAAGCTCGGCACATGATCTCATCAGGGAAGGCATGGAGGACCATGAGGGTGCGGTAGGTTTCCAGATGGTCGACTGGGTCCGTCGTGCCATCGAAGGAGTCAATGGTAGGCATCTTGAATTTGGCAGGCAATGGTTTGTCGCGGATGGAGGCAACAAAAGGTGAGTTGGCGGTGGCCGAGGGCTTGTGCTGGATGTTCTGCATGACCCCTTGTAGTTAGAGCTTCATAGCTCGGATTTCAGCGTCCCAGAGGGGAGTGTTGTCACCATGGTCGGCCAATGGAGGCTGGACGCTGCTAGCTTCCCCCTGGGGGTTGTGGAGCAGTATGGCCTGGGGTTGTTCCTTGGTTGGGTGGAATGTTTGGAGGTGGAACGGGGGGGTTTCTTTGGAGTAACGCATTGATCAGGGCCTGGTTTTGCTCGGCCATGCGGTTAATGCTGTTGGTGAGCTCGATGATGTACTGTGGTGGGTTGGTTGGGTGGGAGGGATCTGTTTGGTGATCGGCGGCGTTGTGGTGAGAAGCCATGGACCTAGTCGTGACCATACACCTGGACGGGTGAGAGGAAAAGGTAACGGTGAGAAAGGAGGGCTCCGGCGATAGTGAACACAACTAGCGCACGAATAAACCACAAACTTCCCACAGACGGCGCCAACTGATAGTGTTCTGGAACTGATAAGGTTCTGGTTCCCGGGTGAATGGGTCGGACTGGTCCAGGTTCTTCAGACTCCGGTTCAGGGGGATGACTCCGTCAAGTGACCTGCATGCAAGCCCAAAGGGGAACGGGGTAGTCCCCCAGTGAACCCTCCGGTGTGAGAATTAGTAGAGGAAGGAGCAAGGAAGAATGTTTAGAGAGAGATTGAGAGAGAGAGATAACTTAACCTTATTCTTGTCCTCCTCCCCTTCCTTATATTCTTTAGTTATCATTTTTCTTGTCTCTTGTGACGTGCTTTTCTTCGCCGAAAGCCTGTGCCGTAGCTTACCTTGTTCAGGGTGATGGAGGCTCTGTTCCGGCGGGGGGGTGTTGTCGTAATAAATGCCGTGATGGGATGCATTAATGGTGATGTGTTGTGATAATAACTCTGCAGATCTTTGTCTGCTGATGTGGCCCGTGTCCCACCTGCCATGTGCCCAAATGCCATTGGCCCTCCATGTCTAGATGGCCTCCAGCTGTCCTGGCCTTTGCCAACCGGGTTATGCCATTGGTCCCAAGCGATGGGTTTGGGGTGGTTTATTGTGGGCCGTATGCCTTGTGGGCCTATCCATGTCACCAACCAAGTTGGGATCGTGCAGTTATGCTTTGATGCTTTTTGCACTTTCTCTTCCTTTATTTGATGTAATTCATATGTATGTATGGCAATTATCATCAATAAATGGCTGTTTTTTGCTGTTAAAAAATAAATAAATAAATTCCAAGAACAACCAAATACACGCATAAATAGAATTTATTTTGTTTTGTTTTTATATTTCCTTTTAAGTATGGCTTAAATGATTGGGGCAATTACAATCGAAAAAATATTTGCTAATAAATGAAAAAAATTATAATTTTAATTATTATTTATAAAGTTTATCGCTTGTGTGTAATTTTTTTTCTTCTAAATTTACATTGATTTATAATTCCTCCTAAATTATTTAGTAGGTTTGACTTATAGTATATGTGGTAGACTCTTTTAATACTAAAGTGACATGTAAAAACTTTTTTTCATATTTTTATATAAAATAATATATATCACTGTGGTGGGCCGTTAAATACACCAAAAATAAATACTAAACTGTACCTAAATTCTGTAGATAATGGCAAATCTGGGTATCGATCCATAAAGACTGATGTGAAATTCAACTAATTTTAATAGCAAAAATCCTAGATTAATATGGACGGAAATGATTGATGAAAATTAAATTAAAGCGAGAATTAAAATAACAGCTAGAAAGTTAAATTAACAATAAAGATTAAGGTTCAGAATTCAATTTGAGAAAAATCCTAGGGCAAAGAATCCAAAACTAGTTGCGTAAATGGGGTTTAACATCAACATCTAATTGCAATACGGTTCGAACTACCCAATGTTTCGCCACTACAAGTTTGAAACATTGATCAAGAGGATTGTTGTGTTCAACGTATAGACACGAATCATTTCAAATAGTACGAGTCATTCACTCTAAACTACGTTAGCAACACAACTTGTTTCTCGTAGCATGACTCGTCTCATACTTTAAATACAATATATAGAAAACCATTGTATGAAAAGTATTTAACAATCACAGAAAGTTATTATAAGGGTCTTCCAGAAATATTTATAAATTTAGAAGAAAAAAAAATTGCCCCCCAAAAACAATTACTAAGGACTAAAAAAAGAAGAAAAAAACTCATAAATAATAGGAAAAATTAGAACAAAAAAAAAAAAAACAAAAAAACAAAAACAAAAATAAAAATAAAAATTTGACTCTTATAACACAATAAACACAAAGTTTTAAATTTTTTTCAATTTAAATCTTAATCTTTTAATTTATTTTCATTTTCAACTATTTTTCTATTTTTGTTAAATAAAACTGATAAAAAAAATAGTATTTTAGTCATTAAACTCAACGAAAAAAGATATTTTAAATATTTTATATGCACCTATATTGAGTTTATCAACTAAACTATTCTTTTTTCAGTCAATTTTAGTTAACAAAAACATGTAAATGATTTAAATTGAAATTAAATTAAAATATTTGAATTTAAATTGATATACTTAAAATTTTAAGATTTATTTTGTTTCAAAAATCAAACTCTAAGTTTTTTGCTTTTTAATTTTCTAAAATAATATCGAAAACATTTGCCAAACAAAGCCTAATTGCCAAGAAATTGTGGACGGTGGTCTAAACAATATGATGTTGTCTCACATGTGTCCCTCTGGCAGTGTCTGATAAGTCAATTAGCGACCTCAAACTTATCCAGACGGCATTCTTATGTTTGGATAAAGTAAGAAAAAAAGGGCCAGAGAAAAAATCATTTTTATTTCACTACAAAAATTTTGATTTTTTACGACGGCATTCACTACAAAACTTTCAGTTTTTTTTTGTGACAGAAAAATGCCGTCGCAAATAGTCAAAATGCCGTCTCAAAAACCTTTTTGTGATGGCAAATGATTTTTAGCAACGGCAAACGGGAGATCACAACAAAGGGCATTGCTAAAACGTTTTAGCAACGGCAGCATGCCATCGCCTTTTTTTTTTCGACGGCAAAAGTTGCCTTTTGCGGCGGCATTCTGCTATCGCCTATAATTGTAAAATAGTGAGATTTTTTGCGACAACACTGTTTTACCATCACAAAAAATGTTATTTGAGATGGCAAAAAATGCCGTCGCGAAAGGATTTTTATTGCGATGGGATACCTGCCGTCGCTAATATTGTTTGAGACGACAAAACATACCGTCACTAAAAGATTATTTGAGACTGCAAAAAATTCTATCGCGAAAAGTTTTTTTTATTACAATAGCCAATATCTTTTGTGACGGCATTGCCTACGTCGCAAAAAAAAAATACATTTGGTTCTAATGTTTTTTGAGATGGTGTGGTGCCGTTGAAAAAAAAAATAAAAATTACCGGTATTAAATGAAAAATAACTAAAAAAGAAACCAACAATTGCATAATAATATAAAAATTCCATTCTATAAAAATTTCAGTATAAAAATAACAATTTATTCATAATAAAAATATTCTTGCATTCATAACTACACATCAACAAATATACCCCACTACATAATGTTGCATAATACATATATAACGTTTAAATACATAATGTCGTTCACAATTCAAAATAACGTAAATCAAAAACAAAAGTTTTCCTCATGATTTTTCCGTGGGTAACAAAAACAAAAGCTAGTCTCATTCTTCACAGGCAAGCATTCCACAAGAAGCAAATTCCTACTCGAGAAATATCTGAAGACAAAAAATAAAAATAATTAATGACAATATAATTATGTGTTAATATGTTAATTACAAAAAAATATAAAAATTTAACTACTATATAATTACAAGGATAATTAAGTAAATAATTTTGGCTAGACCGAAATCCAGCTCTAACTCTCAAACCGGGAACCCAATTCGAGTCCCGTCTTCTCCACAAGTCTCTCGTGCCTAGGCGGTTGTGTGTGCCAAGTTTTACGCTAATCTGAAGCCGTTTGGTGATTTTGACGCGTCAACACCTCGAATTCAAGTTTCTTAAGGAACTAATATGCCTAGAGTGAAATCCCGCTCTAACTCCCAAATCAGGAACCCGATTTGAGCCTCGTCTTCTCTCACAAGTCGCTCGTGCCTAGGGGTCGGGTGTGCCAAGTTTCGTGCCAATCCGATACCGTTTGGTGATTTTGGGGCGTCAAAACCTCAAATTCAAGTTTCTTAAGAAACTAGTTTGCCTAGAGTGAAATCCGGCTCTAACTCCCAAACCGGGAACCCGATTTGAGCCCCATCTTCTCCCACAAGTCTCTTGTGCCTAGGCGGTCATGTGTGTCAAGTTTCATGCTAATCCGACGTTTTCCGGTGATTTTGGGGCGTCAACACCTCGAATTCAAGTTTCTTAAGGAACTAGTTTGTCTAGAGTGAAATTCGGCTCTAACTCCCAAACCGGGAACCCAATTCGAGCCCCGTCTTCTCCCACAAGTCTCTAATGCCTAGGCGGTCGTGTTTGCCAAGTTTCGTGCTAATCTGACGTTTGGTGATTTTGGGGCATCAACACCTCAAATTCAAGTTTCTTAAGGAACTAGTTTGCCTACAGTGAAATCCGGCTCTAACTCCCAAACTAGGAACCTGGTTCGAGCCCCGTCTTCTCCCATAAGTTTCTCGTGCCTAGGCGATCGTGTGTGCCAAGTTTCGTGCTAATCCAATGTCGTTTGGTGATTTTGGGGCATCAATACCACGAATTCAAGTTTCTTAAGGAACTAGTTTCCCTAGAGAGAAATCTGGCTCTAAGTCCCAAACCAGGAACCCGATTCGAGTCTCGTCTTCTCCCACAAGTCTCTTATGCCTAGACGACTGTGTGTGCCAAGTTTCGTACTAATCCGACGCCATTTGGTGATTTTGGGGAGTCAACACCTCGAATTCAAGTTTCTTAAGAACTAGTTTGCCTAGAGTGAAATCCGGCTCTAACTTCTAAACCGGGAACCCGATTCGAGTCCCGTCATCTCTTACAAGTCTCTCATGCCTAGGCAGTCATGTGTACCAAGTTTCATGCTAATCCGACGCCGTTTTGGTGATTTTGGGGCATCAACACCTTGAATTCAAGTTTCTTAAGGAACTTGTTTGCCTAGAGTGAAATCCGACTCTAACTCCCAAACTGGGAACCCGATTCGAGCCCCGTCTTCTCCCACAAGTCTCTCGTTTCAAGGTGGTCATTTGTGCCAAGTTTCGTGCCAATCCGACGCCATTTGGTGATTTTGGGGCTTCAACACGTCAAATTCAAGTTTTTGAAGGAACTAGTTTGCCTAGAGTGAAATCCAGCTCCAACTGCCAAACTGGGAACTCTATTTGAGCCCCATCTTGTCCCACAAGTCTCTTGTGCCTAGGCGGTCGTGTGTGCCAACTTTCATGCCAATCCGACACCGTTTGGTGATTTTGGGGCATCAGCACCTCGAATTAAAGTTTCTTAAGGAACTAGTTTGCATAGAGTGAAATCCGACTCGAAGTCCTAAACCGGGAACCCGATTTGAGTCCCATCTTCTCTCACAAGTCTCTCGTGCCTAGGCGGTCGTGTGTGCTAAGTTTCGCGCTAATCCGACGTCGTTTGGTGATTTTAAGGCGTCAACACCTCGAATTCAAGTTTCTTAGAGAACTTGTTTGCCTGGAGTGAAATCCGGCTCTAACTCACAAACCAGGAACCCGATTCGAGCCCCGTCTTCCCCCACAAGTGTCTTATGCCTAGGTGGCCGTGTGTGCCAGGTTTCGTGCTAATCCGACCCCGATTGGTGATTTTGTGGCATCAACACCTCGAATTCAAGTTTCTTAAGGAACTAGTTTGCTTAGAGCGAAATTTGGCTCTAACATCTAAATCGGGAACCCAATTCAAGCCCCGTCTTCTCCCACAAGTCTCTGACCAAAATCCGGCTCTAACTCCCAAATTAGGAACCCGATTCGAGCCCCTCTTTCTCCCACAAGTCTCTCGTGCCTAGGTGGTCGTGTGTGCTAAGGACCAGGCTGCAATGGTGCGCTAGTCCAAGTGGGAAACTTAACAACGAAAAATTCTTTGTCTTTCTTTCTAATTATGTGATTAGCCTCTATCCTTTTGGGATGTGTATAGTTAATTTATAGTTATTCTTAGCTTAGAATGCAAAGCTCCATTTTATACCTGATCTTTTGGTGGTGGTGTATATGGATTTTCATTTCTTGGTTGTGGTTATTCTTAGCTTAGAATGCAAAGCTAATTCGTTATTTTAATTTTGGTAACCAATGATATCAGTAGGAGACACTGATATTCAAGACAAAGCTGCAGATACTGTGCCAATTCACAAAGCACCTACAAGGCTAGAACCTACAATTCAAACAGCCGGTTCACATTCCATGCAATGCAAAAGACACCAGATATAAGAGAGGCAACCCAAAAAGCAAAACACCAAAAACATAACTCTAGTGGGACAATATATGTACAACTACTAAAACCTGCTTAGACTTAGATGGAGTCAAACCCAATACAATAGTGAAACTCCTACTTATACTATCCCAAGATGTGGTAAAATGCATACTCTTTCAGGCACCAAAACCTAAATTACAATGTATTTATTTTGATGCAAAAGACACCAGATACAACCACATATATAGTCATTAATTCACTTACCAATAATTCTTTTTGGTTGACCAACTACAAAATTCTAACCCCTCAACCCATCTCTCCCATTTCAAATGCTATATAACAGTTTTTACTTCTGCGTCATTGGGCCATTTGACTAAATAATTTGAACTACCATTCAATATTAAAATTTTTTTAAAAATTAACCATCTAACAAAAATTATAAACACAACCCTAAAACCCAATCTTCAGATCTATACCAGATTGGGGGGGGGGGACATAATTTTACTAAACAAATGCAATGACGATTATAATTTTTTTTATCACGTATATTAAAAAAGGTGAAAGCAAGCGAGCTATGATTGATCAGATCAGTCAAAACACATATGCATATACCACAGTTAATAACTATTCCTCAAACCCTACGTATTGATCAGTCCAATCAATTCATGAAAAAAAAGTGAATTTGAGTAAGATCTATGAGAGAGAGAGAGAGAGAGAGAGCATACAAGGGTCGTCACTCGCTGAGTGAGTGAGAGAGGCGCGATTGAGACTAACTGAACAACCACTGCTGCTGCTAGCTGTCGTCACTCCTCATTGTTTTATTAGCTCTTTCGAGAAAGCAAACACAAAGAAATCAAAGGTTATACACTGTAGGTATCTATTGGAAATTGAATTACAAATAAAATTTGTGTATATAAAATTCGTATAGAATGATATGTTAGTTGTATATTTGTAATTTTGAACAACAAAAATTGGTGTTTTGACTTAAAATTAAAAAGACTAAACAGAACACCACATATATCTATGAATCACTACAAGAAAGTGAACAAGACTTGACAAAACATGAGACATGATTTAGCACAAAATTGAAACAGTTTTCTATAATGAGAAGATGTATATATTTATATATAACAAAGATGCTTTCTATAACAGTTTTCTATAACAAAATTGAATCCCTTTTCTCCATTTGAATTATTTAAACCTTTCACCTATAACATAAACCATAGGGTAATATTATACATCCATTATTACACAATATATAATAGTTTTAAATTTCTTATAGTATAGCAAGCATTAACAAAATCCAAAATCCAATGTAATATGAATATGAATGAGGGTACAGTGAACCCAACATAGGTTTAAGATCACAGATTTAACTTTATGAGGTATTCCTTTATAAGATGTGATGTCTAAAATAAAATAAAAAACTAGGGTTTTGAATAGCTACTAATACCTAAATCTAGACAAATTGATGATGACTTACCTGATACATTTACTTATGTTGCTAGCTAGCCGTCGTCACTCGCCGCACCACTTGCTGCTCGTAGCCGTCATCACTCTTGCTTGCCATCGTTGCTCGTCGAGAGAAAGATCGTAACACGCCGATGGAATTTTGCCTCAAGGGATTTTGGGGAAAAAGTTTTAGGGATTTTGAGGGAAAACAATAGCGCGAATGAGTGAAGGAGTGGGATATGAAAAAAAATTTCATTACTTTTTGCGACGGCATGTTTAAACCGTCACAAATGATAAACTAATAAGTAAAATGACGTCGTTGTAATAAGAGTTTTTTTTTGCGACGGACCATTGTCGTCACAATTGGCCCACTATTTGCGATGGTAAATTTTTACCATCTCAATAAACTTGTTTTTGTGACGGTACACAAGCCGCTGCAAATACTTCAATATTTAACACACTTTTTATTGTATGCTTATTCGCGACGGGGTACCTACCGTCGCAAAAGCTATTTAATGGCGACGGTTAAAAATGCCGTCGCAAAAGACCATTTTTGCAATGGGATACGCGTCGTCGCAAAAGGTTCTGCGTTTTATAACCCTTTTTCTTGTAGTGTTTGGTTATCAGAAATAGGTAGTATGCATAAATATATATATACATTTGTGGTCGGCTAACCCAGCATTCTAAAGTCGATGAACAATTTCATTCAAGATAAAATTGATTGAAATTTGGTTTTATTTTTATTATTATAAGAAGAAAAGTAAAGTATGAATAAGTATCAATGTGAGATATTTAGTCATTTATTTGATGGAAAATTTGGTAGTTTTAACATTACCCATTTGAAAGGACCATGATAGCTTATTTCCATTTTCGATGTAACAAATAAGGAACCAATGAACAATAACAAAATTCTTAATACAAACTGACCAAATTCTTATATTCAAAATTTGTACAGATTCTTTCATTCAACACATGTTTAAATTCTCCAAAACACTTTCAAGATCCTGGTCTTTCATTCCCAACGTGTTTGATTGTTTGATTATGTTTTCTCTGTACTCACTTTTTTCTTCTGTCAATTCGTAAGAGAATATTTAGAAATATCAAGATAATTATATTAAAAATAGACAATTAATTATATAAACAAGTCTAAGAAGACAAATTGCAAGTCCAATACTAACACCAACATCAACACCCATTATTACAAGTTCATAATAAAAAGGAAATAAATAACTAATTTTTTTTTAATTGAGAGTAAATAATCAATATTTGCCCAATTGATTTTTCTCAATATACAAGCTTTTTTTATCAGTAAAAATAACTTTATTGATGACAAATCAAATGTACAAATGAGATTATTACATCAATAAAGTAGAGAGAAAGGATGGGTGCAACCAATATTATTGCTAGACAAGCCGATCCCAATTACGTTGGTATCGACAAGCTAGCTTAATCGTATGCAAGCATCGCATCAAGGGTTGGTAAGAGGCAAACCAAACACCCAAGAAACCCCACCAATGCTGCTTAATCCACCATAGCCACCTATAATTTAGATGTAGTCCCTCATCTACTTCAGATTGTGCACAAATTCATTCACTGAATAATGGAACCCTTGGACTGAAGCTTTAAACCAAAAGGCTAGCCCGATTTTGCTGAGTTTACACAGTTCAAAATAGCAAGGCTGAGCCCCATTGAAGACATACTCATTTCTTAGTTTCCAAAGTGACCAAAGTACAACTAATGGAACAACCCATAGCCTTTTCTAAACTTTTTAAGTTTCCCACCTGTCCAGCAATGGAATAAATCCTCCATTGTACCAGGTTGCGCCCACTGAAAGCCCCACCACTGCAGTATTCTTGACCAAACTTTCCAAGAGAAGGAGCAGTGAAGTAGCACATGTATGGTAGATTCATATTCATTCTTGCAAAAAAATGCACAGGGTGGATACATTGCTGTTTATGACCCCAATTTTGGGCAAAAACTCGGTTGTTTTAACTTTATCTTTCCATGCCAACCATCCAAAGAATTGTAATTTAGGAGGGATGGCATTATTCCATACAGAGCTGCAGATTCTAAATTTTGGACCCTATAGTGAATCACAAAATCTGTACATATTAGCCACCTTGAACTCTCTAGATGAATCACCATTCCAATAGACCAGTCCCTACTCCCCTGTTCCTACTGTCATTCTCTATTCAAGTTATACATGCTAATTTTATGTAAATTAGAGGTAGCTAACTTGTCTAAGCAATTCTTTGATTGTGAGTCTCATAATAAAATAACTTTCAATCTCAATTTTACTTTATATTATTTTGATATGAGAAAAATATTTAATATAACTATTACCAAAAATCTAGTTTGAGCCAAATCGACAAGGTTGATTTGACAGATGAACAAATTTTTACAAACAACAACAGATCAAACAATTGTGGTTGGTGTCCTATGCCTTGACAGATTCAAGGACTTCTTTCGAGGTTGTAATGTGAAAAAAAAAAGATTAAACACACTGAAACTTTAATTAATAACACCCAAACTTGTCAGTTAATTACAAGAATTAAATTACAAGCGTCATAATTGACAGGGTACAAGAACACTGGCTACAAGAACTAAATGTTAATCCACTCCTAGTTACATGTACTGCACTATTCCTAGATAAGTTGGACTAATCCTAGATTTCACAAGTGTTGTGAATTGGATTGAAGGGGCTCTCTTCTTCGAATTCCTAACTTTTATACTGTTACAGTGGCCAACAGATATAGCCACATGTCCACCTGCTTTCATCTTTCACTTGACCATAATTTTTAATTGCTACAATTACTCTTAATTCCTTCCCCCTCCCTTGGAATAGCCATCTATCTTGCCTTTGATCTCTTTCCCCAAACCATTATCTTTGTGTCTACAATTCTTTGGCCATTATTTCCCTTGTTCTTGCTCTTTGTAACATATGCTGACAAAGAATTTCCAATTTGATGCCACCAATGCCCCCTTCATTTAAGGTAAAACTATGTTTTTCCTTGAATGAATATCTCTTAAATGGGCGTATTATGAAGGCCCAATAATAAGAACGACCCAACAAAAAGTAGAGGCCCAAATAATATAATACAAAAATTTGGACAAGTTCGAACATCGTTTCTGCTCCCCACTCTGTGTTGATTTGTCTGTTCATTTTCTTCGAACCCTAACCATGGCTCCTAAGAAAACTCAGTCGAAATCAACAACTAAGAAGCCATAGCTTCCAAAAATCTCTCTTGTGCTTCGTTTTCCATCTGAAATTCAATGTATTATTTGAAAACACAAGTTTGATAGTTGTATTATTCCTGGCAATACCACTGCACAAGGGGAATTGAGACCATCTTGCCTTACTACTATCTCTAATGATCTAGCTCCATATTTTCCAATTACTCAAACTGAAAATCTGCTGCTTGACAAAGCAAAGCAAGCTTGGCATCAATGGGACATCAGCCATAACCCTCTGCGTTCATTTGAAAAACCTAGTGCAGATTGGAAATTGTGGGTGAATCGAATCATGGAATGTGACATTGGTTTGTGGAGAGCTTTGGGTATCTATACTGCTATTCGACTGTTGACATTTCAATTTGACAGGGACAAATGGACAATCAATGTTGCAGCTTGTTTCTGGTCCACATCATGCAATTCCTTAATGTTAAATTTTGGTATGGTTTCTCCAACCATTATTGATATTGTGCATTTAACTGGCCTCCTTGTTGTTGGCCAACATATAAGTGCACTTTTAACCCCCTCAGAAAGTTAACTTTAATATTGTCACCAACATCAATTATGGTAGCTTTATGAAGAAATACCAGAAATTTGCTTTGGAACCTATTGATGAGGAAAAAATAGCATTTTACCCACTATGGTTGTGTCAATTTTTCTCCTGTGTTCTTAGTTTTAAGATCACTAAGGAATGTCTGCCTCTTACTATCTGCATTCAAGAGGCACAAAACTTGCCTTTGCATCATTCCTCTTAGTTACATTATACAAAGGCCTTTTTTTCTTTAGTTATAAAAGAAATAGATGTTCATTGTGGTGGCCCATTCTAGTTATTTTAGGCTTGGCTTTATGCTTATGTTCCTAAAATCAGACCTACCCAACAAATTCCATATTCTTCTCCATGTGAAAGCTATGCTGAACATTTCCTTTCTTTCAAACCAAATTCTGAAATGTCATTCACTAAAGCCTTCACTATCTTTTATGAGATCTCATTCGACAAAGACCCGGCCTTGTGTATTCCTTTTCATGATTTCCATTTCACCTCCTATAGAATTATCTATGTCCATACTGATCCTCAAACTTTAGATGATACTTTGAGGAGTAAATAGAAAGACTTTTGGGCTCAAGTTCTTACTGTTAGGTACATCTTAGTTGGAGGATCTATTTTTGCCAACAAGAAGTCTAATTGCAATTTTGAGAGATGTAATCCATGCCAATGGGCTAGGTAATTTTGTTTAATTCAAATCTTGCCCTATCCTTACTCTCATCCCAGGATTCATGAATATGTTAAAACAAAGGAACAGTTTAAGGAGAATGCAGAAGTTGAGAATATCTTAACTGAAAATCAATAGCTCCTTGACAAATTCAACTTCTACTTCTGTAATATAACCCTTTACTCATCTAGAAAGTTTAAAGAATGGTGGATGCTCATGAATGCCATCATCTTTCACAAGGGCTTGGATAGTTTGTTTTGGGATCTTCATCAAGATAACATAACATGAGTGGAAAGAAGTATCTGTTAGTTTCCTAATCTCTTTCTTTCTTTATTTTATGCCCATTGTCTTCTGACTTAGATAATGTTGTCATTTCCACATGTGAAGATCCTATTCCATTGGCAAGTGAGAAGCCAGATTGTCATAACCCAAACCTGCCCCTATAGATTAGGATCATAACTGGCCAATAATCATGAGATTACCTACGGCCTCAAAAAAAATTCAAATCATATTTAAGAATAGGGGGCCAAAATGCTGGCCAAAATGGGAAAGCAGAACTTGCAAAGATTGTCCAATGAGCTGTGTATACACAGCATAACAAAAGTTTTTCACTTATATAATAACTCACACCAGACAGTCATCTAGAATATATATATATATATATATAAGTCCAGGATCATTCAAAAGTAGTCTAAAGCAAAACCAAGGTTATATACAAACTTGGTCAACATGATCACAAAAGAAACAAAAGAAAAACAAAGCAAAAGTAAAGCCTCTTGCGTGAGGTGACCTTGGTTGACTTCTCAAAACTTGATTTGCTCACATATCACTGAGGCTGGGGCTGGACATCCCGTTGCTTACCTACATACATATAAATAAAGAGTGAGCTGACACCCAGTGAATAATCCCAGAGAAAAGAGGTTGTATGAATGAAATCCTCAAATAAGTAGTCCAAACTCATATGTAATACATATAAATCATTATCAAAGCAAAACGACCTTGGGTCCATTCTATTATGCTCAAGGCATATCGAAGGGGCAAAACGACCTTGGGTACAATCAATTCCATATTCAAAACGACCTTTGGTCCATTTAACAGTCATGCAAAACGACGTTGGGTCCAATACTCTTATATTCATATTCATATTCATGATATTTGGTTCCAATCAATTCCTTATTCAAAACGACCTTTGGTCCATTTAACAGTCATGCCAAACGACCTTGGGTCCAATTCATATATAAGATCACCTTTTGTCTACCTTTTGTCTATCTTGGCAAACATTTCAAACAGCCTTAGGCCCAATCTGTATCCTTGTCAAATATACCAAACGGCCTTAGGCCCAATCCATATCCTTGTCCAATATAACAAACAGCCTTAGGCCCATTTCATGTTCATATATCAATCACGTTACAAATTCTATTACAAATCAAACAAATAGAATACTCATTCATAGTACAAATTCATAAGTTTAGAAACTTACCACATAGGTAACACTTAGAAAATAATACATACACAAAATATCTTTACTAAGATATTACTCACAGTATTCAGATGCTTGATTCGTCCTTGCAATTGACCCTACAATGGGTCATAGTACAATTCAATCTATTTTTTAGTTTGCTTAATTCTCTTAGGCTTCTTTTGTGTTCTTTAATTCATTTAGGATGCTCAATGTGTGCCTAAGAATGCTTAGAAATGAAAGAGAACGAAAATTGAAGCATAAAATAACTTTTCAAAAGTTCCTGAAATAGGGCCCTTTGCTCGAGCACAACTTTGGTCACTTGAGTGGTTTGCAAAGCTCTACAAAAGTACAAGTTTCTTGAATTTTAGGCTCGAGTGCAAGGTTAGGTCGATTAAGCCATGAGTAGTTCAAAATAGGGTTTGCTTGAGTACAAGTTTTGCTGGTCGAGCTACTGTACAATTGTTTGCAAAAATACTGGATGCCTTCAATTTACGCTCGAGTGGTGAATACCACTCAAGCAATGCGGTCGATTTTTGGGTTTTCCAAGATGTTGTTTGGGTTTCAAAACATGGTTTTCAATGGTACAACTTGCACATTATGTCCTATATTTGAGCCATGCAACTACTAACATGATCATATGAGTCAATTCTACAAGATTGAAGTTCAAATCATCATGAATTCATCATGCAAGTCCCAAATCATTTCAAATTTTTCTTGATAACTTCAAAACTCATGCAATCAAGTTCCATAACTTCATGGATTATGCATGCATGTGAAATATAGTCTCCAATTCCATCTCAAATGGTATAAATGATACTTTTATTCATGAGACTCAAGAAAATTATGCATGCATGTGTGATTTAATACCAAATTCTTCATATTAAATTCATATCTTGCACTAAGTCACCAATTCTTCTTGAATACACATAATTATTTACTTAAGCTCATAAATTAAGGTTCAAAATCTTACCTAGAGGCTTGACCAACACTTGTGTTAAGCACTTCTTGACCAAAATCATCATTATCCTTCAATCTACTAAGCAATTCATACGTTGGATAGATATGAATTCAAAAACACATATAATCACATAAGTAGCACCCATTAAGCACATAATCACAAGCATAATGGAGTATAAATAGTATAACACATAACAGGGTTATCATGGTTCAGTCCAAGAAGCTAAAAAAGAATCCATTGAATACTTCTTGTGTTTATTTCATTTCATATGAACCATCTGCTGAAAGAATAGTAAGAAAAAACAAGAAGAAAATTGCTCCACTAGGCTAACTTCTAAGGGATTCCCATTAATAGTTAATTCCGAACCAGTCTTCCCTCTTGCAACTAGACCTACTTCTTCCTCATTATCAGTAGATTGGGACATTCCTATTACCTATATCTTTGGCCACCCAACTCAAAAACCAATCATTCAAAGCCCATTGAAAACTACTAAAACTTTGTACTAGTTTTTAACTAATCTCTTTATTTCTCAATTCAATTACTTTTCCTTTTGTGTATGTTCATTTATGACATTACACCTTGTTTTCTTAGAGGAGAAAAAGGAAATACTTACTTCCCCTTCAATCTGCTCTGAGTATCAAGCCAACCTCTCTCCTCTACTACTCATTTATACAGAGAATGAGAGCACTCCAACCTCACTAAGGTCCTTCCTTGTTGGAATCCCTCCTAGCATAGCTCTTGGAGACCTTTTTGCTTTTCCAGTTAGAGGTGTTACTCTTGACTCTACTGAAGTGTTTGATTTCCAAAATATTGTTGATATTATGAATGAGCGAGAGAATAACAAGGAAAATGATGTAGGAAATGTTGATGTTGTTGACTTGGATGCTAGTTCAAATGAAGAAGAGCAATCTATAACAAGGAAAATGATGTAGGAAATGTTGATGTTGTTAACTTGGATGCTAGTTCAAATGAAGAAGAGCAATCTATCGACAAGACTTCTCCTACACAAAATCAAGTTCAAGAAAACAGTGGAATTGGCACTTTGGAAATTCTTGGGAATGACTTAGGTTTCAACCAAAGTGGAATGAAAACCCCCCAAGTTAGTATTACCCATCCATTTACCAAGCATATTCTTTATTCTTCTGCTGCCACACCTGATTTCTTAGGGAATATATCACCCTTTTAACTTCCTCCAGCTGTGGATGCTTATCTTGTATCTCCTCCATTGAAAACCAGGACAATACCCAAACCTCATGTGAAGTTGAGGTTGGTAAAGATCCATCTATTATTCCAACTATAATCTCTCAAGTTATTGCAACTACTAATCTAGGAGTACAAACTACTCCACTTGCTAGTCCTCACAAGGAGGTAATCTCAAGATACCTAGCTAACAACCCTATCATCACACTGTTTACTTCAAAGAAAATAGATTTATTTTCTAATTTAAATATTGACAGGCTGCAAGTTCATCTAAAACTCCTACTACTGCTAAAATGGGTGTACAAACTACTCCATTTCACAGTCACAGTAGAGAAGACATACCTTTAATGCTTCTTTCAGCAGGGCTTACAACTTCAAGAACTTTTTCTATAGAGGTATACCCATAACTGCAATCAACAAACTAGATACATTATCACCTAACTAACTAATTAGATTTGGTTGTACAGATTGACCCAAACACCACAGTCAAAGTGTCACAACCTTCTATAGCTCTTAGTGTGACAACCCCGTCACATATTATGTTCTTAATTATTTAATTATACATGTGCTTATGTGCTAGGTGTGAATTTGAAGGTTAATTATGTGATTAATGTGGCTTTTGATTTCATATTTGTTGATCATAGAAGTATCTTTCATGATTTCTGTTATAATCTGAAAAGTGAAGGTCTTAATGGCAACAAAAATTGAAATCTGTTGGTTTATTGAGATCGACATAATTTTTAGAGTCTAATGAGAGGTTTAATAAAAATCTGATTCAGATTAAATAAATTAGATTAAACTAATTAGAACTAAGAGTAATTAGTTAATCTTAAGCCTTGATTAACACCCTATATATATGTTATAATTAAGAGGTTGAACCCCTTAATCATAATTTGAGCTAAAAAATTCTGAGATAGAGATTTTTAGAGAGAGAGAGAACTCAATTTTTAGAGAGAAAAGAGCTTGAACTTGAAGAATTTGCTAAAAGGCTTGTGTATTGTGAAGTAGAAGCTCAAGAACTTGCTAAATTGAATTCAATTGAAGACCCTAGGTAAGCTTTTCAACCCTTATTCATGAAACTAAGTCATTTCATATGTGAATTCAAGAAGATTATGTATTTAAATGTAAGAATTGAGACTAGTATGAAGAATTAGAGGTTATTTCATAAATGCATGAATCATGTCATCCATGTTGAGTTTTGAAGCTATCTTATTCATGCACTCATGATTCATAAGAGTTTGAAGTTAGATTTTATGCTTTTGTAAACTTTGGAAAGGAATTTGAAGTTTAATCATACATGCATGATCATTTGAGTTGAATTCATGAAGTTTGGTCATGAGGCTTGAGAATTGGTCTTGAATCCATGTTTATAGAAGAGTTTTAAGTGTTTGAGAAGTTGTATACAAGCCATGCAAGAGTTTGATTTGAAAACACAATTTTTAAAGTTCAATTCAGTTCTGGAAATTCCAAAATTCTGTCTCACCACTCAAGCGAACAATCTGTTGCTCAAGCGCACATTTCATGCATCCAGTATTTTTGCAGACATTTGTAGTTGGCTTGAGCGACCAAGTTAGCGCTCGAGCGACTGCCTTTTATTTTTCACCTTGGCTCGAGCGAACATTGAGCCTAGATTCGAAACATCTAGTACTTTTGCAGACCTAGTGGACCGCTTGAGCAGCCAATGTTGCGCTCGAGCGAACTGTCCTGTTTCAGCATATCTTGAAAAGTCATATTTTATCCATTCTGGCATTTTGATTCCTTTATGGGCATTCTTAGTCATGAATTGAACATCTTAAGTGAATTAGAAAGTTAGAATGGAGCCTAAAGAGAACTGAATAAGTTAAAGAGCAATCCAGTTAAGCAATATGATTCAATGTGTGTGCATTTATGAATTGTGCAGGACCATCTATGAGGACATGTCAGCAACCGAATCATTGTGAGTAATATCTTAGTAAAGTTATTTCTTACTTTATTTTCTAAATGTCCCGATATGGTAAGCTTTTCCAAAACTATGATTTTCCAAGTATGAATGAGTTTTTATTTGTCTGATCAACATGATATATGTAAATGTGATTGATACGACACGAATGTGTAAGATGGACTCAAGGTCGTTTTGTATATTTGAATTGGACCAAAGGTCGTTCTGTATATTTGAGAAGATGGACCCAAGGTTGTTCTGAACATCTGATAAGTCTAATTATCTATTATGAGTTGACCGAATGGTCATTATACAACTGTACATGATTGGACCCGAGGTCGTTCTGTTATGATATGATCAATTCCATTCTATGCATCTATTATATATTGGACCCAAGGTCATTCTGTTATGAAATGCTTATGTTAATTACTAGAACTTATTCACATAACCCTTTTACTCTGATATTATTCACTAGGCTTTCCCTCACTCCATTATATATATGTATGTAAGTGAGCAGCATGATGTCCAGCCCCAGCCTTGGTGAACCTGTGAAGGATACCGAGTTTTGTGAAGTCTATCATGAACAACACACGAGCGAGGCTTTTCTTTCATTTGTCTTGTGATTTTATGTTTCCTTGTACTAGTCATGCTAGACCGTTTCTATATATAAGTATGGTGTTTGTATGTTAATGACATATGTATGATCTTAGACATATGGAATCAGTGACAGTTGAGTTTTGAGGATTGCTCGAGCAGTCATTTGTTTGCTTGAGCGAAGATTCTTAGCTCTCAATGGTTTGCCATTTTACAGGTGAGACCGCTCGAGCGGTAAAAAGGTCACTCGAGCGATCCCCTACAAATTGTGATGTTCGCTCGAATGATGGAAAATTTGCTCGAGCGGTCTGTTCGGGACAACTCACTTAAAAGTCGATCTAACTCATTCTTTCCTCACTTTTTCCAATTGCTCTCTCTCTCTCTCTCTCTCTCTCACCCATTTCGAAACCCTAACATGCCAAACACTTGATTTCTCCAATTTTTGCCTCAAATCCACCTTAGATCCTTCAAGATAATTGAAGAGCAAGTCAAGTTCAAGCTATTCACCAATTGTTTTGCGACTTGGTTGTGTTTTTGCTTAGATCCTCCACTTTAACTTCTATATTTGAGGTAGGGGTGTCCTTAACTTGTTATACGTTTAATTTGGAACTCATATGTGGTAATTTCATTAGCTATTCATTGTGTAAATATATCTATCTATATGTATATGTATGCGTATAGATAGTGTTTGCTATCAAATGATTTAGAAGGATATGAGTAATGATTCATGATTAAAGATGGAATTATGTGTATCTTTGAGGATTATGGTTGTTGGTGAAGAAATTTAGCCTCCAATTCATGAAAGAGAGGAAACCCCTAATTTTTCTATAAACCCTAGTTTTGAAACTTGTTTTAAAAATAGGGATTTTGTTCAATTGATTCTTAAAACAAAAAATTGAGGGTGATTGCTTAAATTTGAGGTTGAAATATATATATATATATATATTTTTTGTACATACATCTTGTATTGATGATAATTGGTGAATGAACCATGGTTATTATTGAAAGGTGAAATAGTGAATTGGATACATTGGATACATTGGAAATCATTTTAGTGGAAAATGAGTGTTTATAAAATTCATGCATCATATGCATTACTAAATTTCTTTTGTGATTCAATGAATGGTACAAACAGTGGAAAGCTAAAAGGGGGGTAAATAGTCTGAGTCCAGGTAGTGAGTCAGGTGGTTTTGAGTTGTGCATTGTATTTAGCACCCACACGAGGAGTCAAGGTGCCCAATTGCCTTGTCTACACATATCGCTAGACGAATGTGGGAAAATGTTTTTGGGTGTCCATGAGCCTGCCGTTTCTAGAATCAGAAAATGTGAAAAAACATGGTTTTGGGTGTCCACATCCCCACCGTTTCTGGAGTTGGCAAATGCGGAAAGGAAAAAATGTTTTTGTGTGCCCATCGCCCCTTGTTTTTTGATTCGGCAAATGTGCGACTATTTTAAGTATACAAAACCTATATCTATGTATGTATTTTGAATTTCGACTCTTACTTGGAAGGTCATAGTACATTTATCGCCCCGCCCGAATTCAGGGAATGTTTACTTAACTTATATCTTGCATACTCATGCATAAGGGCATTCATACATTTACATAATAAAATAATTATAGGATGATGCATTGCATGATCATGTGTTTTTCAATTAATGTTATAACCTGTTAAGTGCATTATCTACTTAGCTTTTGCTCACCCCCAAAACTAACCAAATTTCAAGAAATGAAGATGAAGTGTGTTGGGTTGAAGAACATTTTAGGGATGTGAGGGCTTGTGTTGAGTCATATTATGTGTGTACCAGGGACAATTTTTGGATGACTATGTGTAGTCAGATCTTTTGATGTAACAAGGATAATTTTTTTTTGGCTGAATCATTCCTTACTTGTTGAACTATTTTATTTTTAGTTGTAAATGTAATGAAACAATGTTGTAAGGTTTGGAAATAGTTCAAAAGGGAAGGAATGTTGTTAATGTTGTATTATTTCTATTTTGTTTTGTTGTGTTGTCTATCTGATATTGGTAATGCCCGAATAAGAAGGGGAACAGGAAAGTTCATCTGTTAGGGCATTACGGAATCTTTTATGAAAGTATAAGTGTGAGTTATTAATACATAAGAAGTTTTTGTTTATGCCATTTATGCACAAACCCACTGGACAAAATTTTATTATCTAGCTTTCGCTTCTGGCCCCATATAGTTAAATATGATTTGATTTCTATCTGAGGTCATAGGTAATCTCATGATACGGGCTGGTTATGTCCAAACCTCTAGGGGCGGGTTCGGATAGTGACAGAGTGGTGTCAAAGCAAGAGTTAATAACTCACACACTTGTCCAAATGAGGAATAAGGTGTCGATAAAAGACTTAAGGTGCATTGATCTGAGAAGTATCTCTTTGTGAGCATTAAGAACATGTGAATATATGGAATATGAACTGTTGTGCCTATATATGTATATGTGCAATTTTTGTGTCTATTATAATGCAAGTTTATATAGATAATAGTGAGAACAAGCGCTGATGAAATAGAAGAGATGACTACCGCTTGTAGCTTGACTTTTCGTGCTCCTTTCGAAGACGAATAGGCCTACAGTTCAGACTTCCGTGGTTCTGAATCTGATTTCACAAGTGCATTGTGAAATAGATAAACACAAATGAGTCCAAATCTGATAATTCTTTTGGAAAATTGATTTTGAATCAAAATGCCAAAAATGAACTGCTTTGCCAAAGTACAGAGTCGCCACCTAAATATTTTAGAGAAATTTAGGAGACCCGAGACTCGTGCCAAATACCGCTTATCCGTCATCACCGAAGTGCCTCGGCTTGGGAACTTAAGTACGAGAGGGGAAGGTCATGAATTGAGCACCCCCGCTCACTCGATCAAAGATCGACCTCTACTAATCATAATGTGACTCTTATCTACATTATGTGCTCTTGTTCTAATTATTAGGCTATTTTACTTTGTGATGCACGCAAATATAGACTAATTTGCAAATGTTGGAACACTTTGATTTCATGTTTGGTTTTGAATATGGTTTGAATACGTGCCACTTGAAAAAGTGGGCTCGTATGTACATTAGTCAACATATCTCAATTTAAGCAATTAGCTTTCATCCACAGGCATTCAGACAAGTATATCATTTAAGCACTTAGCCTCATGATAATCATGCTTTATATAGCAACAATCACACGTATGCAATATGCTAAAGCAATAAATGTTCACCTAGTACTCCAAGGCAAGCCAAAAGGAATAAAATAGTTAGGAAAAATGCATGATCCTAACTAATGCTATGTGCCTAATGCAATACATACAAGATGCAATTAATAGGCTCGACTACTAATATGGCATGTGAACCAATTTGTTAGCATACAGTTTTAAACACGTTTTCAAAGAAGTATTTAAATGACAAATCTTGTTAGAATGATGAACTGAGCCATATGCATGCAAGCCAAATGGATGCTTTATATATGGGAAATGCTAAAAGAAATATGATGTTCTAAGCTACCCATTATAAGCAATTAAATAAAACGGACAAAGAAAGGGGGTTCGAAGACATACACATTATTACACATTGGCCCTTACACAAGAGGGTCCGAATAAATAGCCTAGCTAAGCTAATTAACTAGTTATTACAAACCAAATGAAATAAATTAACTACGCTAGCTAATTATTACAAATGGAAATTAACTAATTAATTACACCAACTAATTAGTTACAACTGGGAATTCACAAATTATTACACGTGGGATCAACTAATTTAATTAACAAATTAACAACTAATTGAACTCGAGCGGGGTAGTGAACCGTGCATGCCAATGCGAACATCCTCCCGGAAACACTTCTGTTTGCTGCTAGGACTGTTCTGCCTACAGAAAAAGGTCTTGTTTTGCCTCTGCTTTTGCCCTGCCTTGCAAGAAAACAACACTGCCTACTGACACAAAAGTGGTTGGCCGGTTGGCCAGTAATAGTGGACGGCCAGCTGCAAATAATGGTCGGTCGGCCACTAATGTAAATATGGCCCTGCTACAACAGAAAATGAACAGAGTAGAAACATGATGTTTCTAGGAGATATTCAACCTCTCTGCCTCTCCCTACCAAGAAATTACTCAAAGGAAGGGTAGAATCGATTCACAAATCATCAACAATTGCAAAATTGTTGCATGATGATATATGGCTCGTTTGGACAAAAACTCAGTGAGGGAAACCAAATGACCAACAAAACCTCCTCCCCATCATGAGATGGATCATGGGAAATGGTTGACATTTGACTCTCAAACCATTATCATCACTAATAAGTATGAAATGGCCTAAGACTCAATGGGTGCAACTAATGTCCGGTTGAACCCCAAATCATATTATTATCTTATTCCATTTTAGTCCCAATTTTATTAATCCATTTTAATTATCTTTCTATTCATTAGTCAATTAAGTCCAATAATAAAGATTGAGTCCACTAATGGAGAGAAGTATCAAACAAAGGGGTTGTTTTGGGCATGAGAGAGATGTCATGCCGTTGGTAACGAACCTCCGTGGAGATTAAACCATTAAGCACAATGATCTCTATCTCAAACTTAAAATCGGTTGAAACAATTCTCAAGGCAATAAAAAGAACCAAGAAATGAAAGAGGTGCAGAGGTTATTAAAGATGATCACAAGTATGGAAAGCACTAAATAAATGCTATCAACTCAAAGAGGTTAGTGTCTAGTGCCTAAAACACCAAACCTATGAGGACCATTACACTAGAAGCATACTATGAAAAGCATAAAGGAAACTAACACCTGAAATCAATCATAAATTAGCCAAAAACAGTGCTGGAATCAAAGTAAAAACAGCTAAAAAAGTAAGCTAAAAAAAATAGCAATTAAGCTAGTAAACAAGCACAAGGAGGGGAGGCTACCCCCTCTTTATTTTTGGGACTTCAAAACATGATTTTTAGCCACTGAAAAACTCTAAAATTCAGTGGCAAAAAGTTCAAAAAAAGTTAATGAAAGGAAGGGAAACACAAGGGCAAAAGCCTAGGAAGCAAGCTTCAAAGAAGGGTGGTCCACCCCTCTACCTTTAATGGCTTTAAACCACAAGTTTTAGCCCAAAATACAGGTGAAAAATGGCCCAAAAATAGCAATAAATACAATAGATAAATAAGGGAAACAAAGCTAGGAATTATACCTCCTAAAGAGGAGTATCCTTCTTGAATTATAAACCACCAATTCACACCCTCAAGAGCTAAGATTCAAGCTTAAACACCTCAGCAAAGAACCCTCCAAGTTTGGTTTAGAGAGTGTAGGTCAAGAGTAAGTAAGGTGCAAGAGAGAAATGTAGAGAGAGAAATATTTTTCAAACTTTTGCTCCACAATTTTTCTAACCCTATATCATAAGAGAGGGTCATCAATATATAGAAATATATGAAAGACTCTCAGAAATATCCAAACAAATATAGCTGGTATGGTGCATGCATCTGTGGAGACAACTGGCCAAAAATATTTGGTTTTTGCATAAGTGGCCGGCAGGCCACTAATAGGGGCTGATCGTACACTATTAGTGGTCGGCCGACCACTAGTGGGCCTGCAGGTCTTAGATGGTCAGGCTTGAAAAGATGTTGTTTTGGTCCAAAAAATGGTGCAAAGTTGGCATGTTTCTAAGGCTCAAAGCTAAGGCTTCCTGCTAAGGAATTTGAGCATTTGAAAAGCATATACAAATTCATCATCGGGTGATCACTCGGTGGAGCGCAAGTTGTAAGGGCAGTCAAAAATGGGGTGTCTACAGTTGCCCCTCTTTGACAGAACTCGAAGTCATAAAATGACGAGAGTGAATGTCAAAGCCTAGAGACAGCCCATTTTGACAAGGCCATAAGACTTGAGCAAACAATCAAGCCATAAATTAAATTGGTTGAGCCCGAAAGCTGCCAATATATCCCTTTGCAAGGAATCAAGCTAGCGTAGCTCAGGGGCAAAATGCAAATAATATGCACAAAGAAATTGAAAGCTGGCCTCACACGCTTCGTGAAGTCGACTATTTTGAAAAAAAAACCATGATCATGCAAGACAATGCAATGAGAAATTACAAGATAACAACATATGAATGAACCTCAGGCTTAAATCAAAATAGGCTTCATGCGGAAAGAACTAAAAACACACTCTAACCACGCCAAAAACGTGAGAGGAGGAGAAAAATCGCTCAGTGTCGTGTTTCACGCGTCCTGAGATACTCTACCCATGCTAAAATTATGAGAAGAGAATAAAAACCACTCAAGGGCGCATTTCACACGTCCTGAGATACTTTACCCATGCTAAAATCGTGCAAAGAGGAGAAAAACCGCTCAAGGTCACGTTTCACACGTCCTAAGATACTCTACCCATGCTAAAATCGTGAGAAAATGAGAAGATACTCTACCCACACTAAAATCATGAGAAAAGGGGAAAAATCGCTCAGGGTCGCGTTTAACGCGTCCTAAGATACTCTACCCACGCTGAAATCGTGAGAAGAGGAGAAAAATCACTCAGGGTTGCATTTCAGGCATCCTAAGACACTTTACCCTCGCTGAAATCATAAGAAGAGGAGAAACATCGCCCAGGGTCGCGTTTCACACGTCTTGAGATACTCTACCCACGCTGAAATATGAGAAGAGGAGAAAACCGCTCACGGTCGCGTTTCATGGGTCCTGAGATACTGTGATAGATGCAAAGAGTACGGTATTTTGCGATAGATGCATAATGTAATGAAAGTGTGCAATAGATGCACGATGTGACGATTTAGAAAGCATCGCACAAGCACACGACACAAGACGATGTAAGCGAAAATCAGTACGATGACAATGCAAGTTCTATGAAACATAAGACGAAAATAATGAGGTGCTATTCATGTTCTATACAACTTGTTCATATTTGAAATCGGGGCATGTTCATGCCCCGGAGATCAACGGGATTTGAAACGATGCAATCGGAACCCCCGTTTGAGATCCTCGAGAATTAAATCTACTTCAAATACCTCAATCCTTCTTTGCAGACCCAGTAAAGGACCTCCCATACACTGAGGACCACAAAGCCCACACTGCGCCAAAAAGTGGTTTGCTGACCACTAATGAAAATTCAGGGGCAAAAGGGTCTTTTCGGCATGGGTCTTTATAAACACACCACCAAACTTCATTTCCTCACACCCACATACCCAAAATCATCATCCCTCTCTCTCTAAATGCTTCCTCCCTCTAGATTCATGCTTTGTACGCGTTTTCCAATGCCCCACGCAAACTTTTTTCGTAAACTCCCTTTGATCATCTACACTTTGAACCAATTAGAATTTGTTTTCAGTGATTTTTCTAGGTTTTCATCACTTTAGGCTTGTTTCCCTCAAGTTTCTCTTGGGTTTTGTGAACTTTCACGGGTTTTGATTTTTCCTCACATTTTCTCTCTCCTAGGGTTGACTTTTTCCAAGTTTTCCCTTTTTTTTTTCACATTTTCTCCATTTTCACCAGTTTTCACCCCACTTTCCAAATGGCAGACGACATTTCTTGTGATGACGACCCTCTCAAGGTTCCACCTATACTTCGTCCCCCTACGGAGGTTGAGGAGCCAGCGGTCGCTGGGGCCGACGAGGTGGCAAAAGACATTGCCGCCGATTTCGAGGTAGAGTTTGCTCCAGGGCTCGAGCCTAAGTTACTTCCATTGAGGGTGAGGCCCTTTGATCCGACCACTTATCACCCCCACCCGCACACAATGGTTCTTGGAGGTATGATGCGCTTTTATGATTTCGTCGATGGCGTGTCAGAGGATACTTTGCTGAGGGAGCCGGACTCCCACCTTTGCTATGGTGCTACTGAGGTACAAACTTTACTTTCATGCACTTGCATCTGACTATCTTCTAATCATTTTAACACTACCTTTATCTGACTAACTTGTATTATTGTCTTTCATTTGATTCGTTCTTCCTTTGCTGCAGGAGGACTCTTGCTCTTATAGGGGTTACGGGACCATGACTACTAGGGACTGGTACCATGAGCTTTCTACCCGAGTTCATGAGTTGGTTGACGAGACGGGCTTTGGCCTTTTCTGCACTGGGCTCCCACGGCATATGGCTAGCTGGGCCCTACTCGGAGCATTTGTAGAGAGATGGTGGGATACCACCAGCTCCTTCCACTTCTCTTCCACCATAGAGATGACGATGACTCCCTATGACTTCTCCATGATCACAGGCTTGGGAGTAGGGGGTGATCCGATCCCTTTCGACATGGACATGGGCCAGTGGGTGGCGGCCTGGATCTACCTACTTGGAGTGAGCTAGCCTCTATCCAGCCCAGCTATGGTCAGATACAACTGGTTTCTTAAGTGCTTCTGTGGGAGTCAACCCGAGAAATAGGAGGAGACATAGCAGCACACCCGGGGCTTCTTGATATACTTTCTCGGTACCACATTCTTCACGAACAGGTGTGTAGACACCCCATTTTTGACCGTCCTCAAGGCTTGGACGTCATCGTTTGAACACGCGATGATTATCCATGCTTGTGTTTGTTTTGAGTTTCGAAAAGTCTTGGCTGCGCGCCTTACCTTAGAATCTCTTAACTTCTCTGTTTTGTGCTTGGTTGCACCAAGAGCTTGTGGATGTGTTCCTAAGGGAAGGGGGTAGCCTGCCGGCCAAGTCTCCTGCCCACCGGCCACCTTGATTTTCAATCGGCCACCTTGATTTTCAATCGGCCAAATATGATGGCCGGCCGGTCAATTTGACTGCCGGTCGACCACTTTGATAGCCGGCCGGCCAAATGTGATTTTCAACAGATATTTCTGTAGACAGCTGGCAGCTGTCATTCTAGGCCATACCCCAGCCCATGCCTGGACGTGGGTGTTCTGAGGAGCTGCAGATTGATACATATCTATATCAATCAAGCTCTCTCACATAGGAGGAGAGGAGGAGGAAGAGATATAGAACTTGGAGCAAAAAAATCTCTCTCTCTCTCTACATTTTCTGCCTCTCTCTCTAAGGTTTAGGGCTTGTTTGTGCTCAAAAGTGCATTTTCTTTGCACTTTTGCATACAAACACCTAGTTCTCTACTCCCCTTATTGAGCTGAGATCCTTGGAGGTGATTCTTAGGGTGATTTGAAGCCCTTTTTTGGTCCAAAAGTTGCTGATTTGCTGCTGTTCTACAAGGGTAAGACTTTTGTCCCTTTTTACCCCTTTTTTGCAAAGCTTTTTAGCCTATCTTGCATCTATTTTTGAGCTTAACATATAACATAGAAAAGTCTTGTTTTTGAGTGCTCTAAATAGTTTGTTAAGGGTGTTTTAAGCTTTGGGGTTGTTTGACCCCTCTTAAGGCTTGTTTGGCCTTTGTTTTGTGCCATTTCGGTTGAGCTCTGGGACCATTGTGTTTGGACCTCCTCACCACTGAAATCTTGAGGGATTTCAGAGGTGAGGATGGTGCCTTGAGGTCCTAAGAAGGAGAGGGCCACCCCCTCTTCTTGTTGTCCTTGAAAAGGGCCATTTTTGCCTCTTGAGGGAGCATCTTGTTTAAGTGTATGTTGGCCATGCTTCAACTGATTTTTGTGCTTATTATGTCATAATATGCCTCTATTTTTAGTTGTTTTGGACACACCTTGCATGCCTTGCATACATGTCTTGTAATGCCACATTTTTACCTTAACATGCTTTAGGTGTAGACCCTTGTTCTAGCATGATTTAGGCTTAGTCTTGTGAAGCTTATATGCATATTTTGATGCTAAGGGACTGTTTTAGGTCATTTGAGACATTCATGTCTTGCTTTGTATAGCTACCATGCAATCCCTCTTGAATGCCTTAAGCTCTGGCCTCTCTAGCATGCATTACTTGCATTGTTTCAGTGGTTTGGAACCACTTATCATGTTATTTCAGTCCTTATAACATGCTTGTATCCTTGCCTTTGATGCCTCTTTGATGCCTCTAAGACGTGGTGTTGTATGCTCCATATTTAAGCATTTGTGCATGCCTCCATGTGTAGATCATTTAGATGCCATCTAGGTGGTTTTTAGGACTTGCCTTAACATGATTTGGGACTGTTTTGGTCCACTTTGGTCATTTGCTTCATGTGTCATTTAACCATAGTTTAAGTTCTTGGGCTTGGTTGCATGCCTTGCTTGCATTGGTAGTTGGATTTGGTATCATCTTAACATGATTTTCAGAGTTTGATGTGCATGCCATTTGTCCATGATTATCCTCTTTTAAGTGTGCTTAAAAGATGTTCTTTAATGCTTAAGCGTTGGGCCATTTTTGCATGCATTGTTTGTGTGTGTATTTGCCTCCATTCCATAGCATTATGGATTCCTATTTAGACATGGCCGAGGCTTGTCCATATTGGTCTAAGTTCACCTTTCGCATGTTGTTCAAATGTGATCACATTGCCACATGCTTAGCTATATTGCATTTTGTTGCATGCTTCCCCCATGTTCATATAGCATACTAGTTTGCATGCCTAGGTTACATGCCATCTAGCATGCATGCCTTGTCCCTTGATCTAGTGATAGGGATTGGGCCTTGGTTTGTGTGTATGCATTGCATTTGAAATCAAAATGCATACTTGGTCCCTTGGGCCATCATGCATGGAAATGTGTGATTGATGGTCCGAGAATCGAGGCCCATCCTCCTTTGAGTCATAAACATGATAAGGAGTGTGGTTGGTGCATACATTTGCTTGAAATACATTGCCATGCCTTGCCTGCCCTCTGCTGCTGTCAAACAGGTTCCAGCAGGAAGAATTGGCCGGCCGGCAGTGTTGGGCGCCGATCGGCAAAACAGGTTTGGATGAGAGCATAATTTTGTGGCCGGTGACCATTCTCCATGGCCGGTGGAGTTCTCACTCAGCCGGTAGTTTTCCACAACACTCAGAGAAGCAACCTTGGGAGTTGTGCAATTTTCAGAGAAGCAGAACAGTCAAAGCAGAGGCAAACTTGTGCATGGCATTGGATTTCCGAGCAAACCCAAGCACGCGCGCATTGGATCCTCTTCCCGAGGCCTTTACTGCTTTCTTAAGCTTAGTAAATTTGCTTAATTAATTAGGTGGTCTGTAATAATTAATTAGCTTGTAGGTTAATTAATTTGTATTATTCTTTTGGTCCCTCCGAGTGAGGGTGAATTTGTAATAAGTGTGGATGCGTGTGTGCATGTCTTCCAACCCCCACTTCTTTCTTGCTTTTACTTACCTGCTTTGATGGTTAGTATTAGGACATATTTACTTTAGCATACCTTATGCTATGCATGCGTGCATCATTCATTAGTCTTGCACGCACCAGGCTCGGCGCAACATACTAACTGCATAAGTATTTCAAATCTAACTTAAATACGTGCTACTTATGCATTTTCACATGTCATTTATAGACTAGTCGAGCCTACTCTAGTGACATTCTGTATGTGTTGCATTAGGCATTTAAACATGGACTTGGATCATGCATGATTGCTAACATGTTCTTGTTTTGGCACGGAGTACTAGGTGAGCTCTTTATGCTTTAGCATACCGCATGCGTGTGAGTGTTGCCATAACAGCATAATTACCATGAGGCTAGCTGCTTATGTGATATAACTGCTTGAATGCCTGTGGATGGAGGTTGAATTACCTAAATTGGAATAATGCATTAAAACTGTGAGTTTTAAGCCCACTAGATAGTGGCAAAACCATCTTTTCTAAAGCCCACTTGAGGGTGGCAAAATCTGCATTTTAGCCTACTTGCGAGTAGCAAACCATTTTCAAAACAAGCAAGAAATGTTTTGTTCCAATTTAGGAGATTTGGTCTATACTTGTTTGCCGTGCGCATAACATAGTAATTCTAGGCTAACAAACAGAATAAGAACACATAACGTTTTCAAAAACGGATATCACGGTTAGTAGAGGCCGATCTTCGGATCGGGCGAGAGGGGGTGCTCATAGCTGACCTTCCCCAATCGTACCTAAGCTCCCAAGCCGAGGCAACTTTGGTGATGACGGACACGTGGCCTTTGGCACTGAGTCAGGGTTTCCTAAATTCCCCATAAAAAATATTTAGGTGGCGACTCTGTATCTGGCAAAGCAGTCCATGTTTGGCACTTCTTTTCAAAAATTTGTTTCTCAAAACGATTTGCCAGATTTGGACTCTTTGGTTCAGATTAAGAACCGTGACAAACTGAGAGTCCTGAACTATAGTAAACCCGCAAAATGAACAAAACGGGACCTTATCCTCCCGGGGCGTTCGGGGACGTCTACAGTTTCTGGCGACTCTGCTGGGGATTTAAAGAGCTTGACTCGAACTCGTGATATCCTGTTTTGATTTCATTTATGTGTCTCTTTGCATTGCATGTGCATTGGTGCGCCTAGGACACCGTGTTTGCCATCTGCCATTCCTGAACGGTTTGTCGGAGGCTTGACTTTGCCAAAGCATGCCATAAGGCTGACCAGTTGTGGGCTCTGACAGTATGGGAACACAAACCCCGATTTTACTGGGGCACCCTTTTCGACCATTCGACCTAGTGCATATCGAAATCCATAGTGACCATTCCAAACTAGGACAGGTTGCTTACCCGATGTTAGGTTGTTTGAAAACTGCTACGTGCATAGTGAAACCCTAGCTCCTGACAAAAATAGGACAGGGAAACCCTACCCCTCCATAGGGGTGTTTTGGCTCTCTTTACTTGCTATGTGCTTTTAGAATGCATCTCTACAGGGAACGTACATATCAGTTTGTAAATTTGAGTATCTGACCTGAGGGCACCAGTATCAGTTTATGAGAATCAGTTATATCTGTGGGTATCCGATTCAGTATTTTGGGGGCAGTGATTTCGGGCAACAATGGTCAGCAGTAGAGTACAGTTGTTCGGCTACATCTGTGTTTGATCCATTTGGGCTGAAACGCTGCTTGTTTTTCTTTTCAAGGTTCAGAGAGTTGATATAGAATAGCCAGTGTCCCCCATTGCTGAGACAAGACAGATGTCTGATCTGTCAGTCACCGTTCAGTACAGCGGACTTATCATGGCGCAGAATTCAGAGGAGATTGTGGTTATGACGGCCGCATCAGATCAAGGAACCACTCTGCAAAGCAAGACCAATGTCGATGTACCGCATCCACCCAGGTCGCCTGTCGCGCACCCGGTCTGGACCCCCCAGTTGTATCAGGCTCGTGAGCCCACCACATTCGAATTGATGAGAATGATAGGTGACCTCCAGAGATCCGTGGCCGATCTGGCCTATGGAATGTCGGCTTCGCCACCAGCTGCACCGTATGCCGGGAATTTCATACCACAGGAGCCCCCGCTACTAGGGCGGATTGTGATCGAGCTCAGCCAACCAGAGGTTGCCTCCAGCTATAGCAACGACGTGTCAGCAACAACCGGGCTTCGCTCAGATGTAGTAACCCAAACCCCCGATCAGGTTGAGGCCAGAGACAAGAACAAAATGAAGGCAGGTGCCGATCCCATTGAACAACTGTTGTGGGCAGCCGAGGCTTTGAAAGCTAGGGGGATGAATAAGCAACAAGTATTCGCAGTCATGACTAAAGTTGTGGATGATTCTTTCCCCGCTTCAACCGAAGGCGGTTCAAGCCGGGCGGAAAATTGGGATGGGCCCTGTCATGCCAAGACAGTCCCTGTCATCCCCAACCCTGTTCCAGGAAAAGATCAGAAAGCTAAGGCAGTGCTTGCCGACCCTTTCGCTAGTGCGTCTAGCAAGAACCCTCAGACTTGAAAGTACCTGCCTCGAGGGCGCAGAGCCTTTCATGCCCTCTACATGCCTCTGTATAGGGCATTTCAAATATTGGCTAAAAAGGGGCATCTTAAACCCCTCGAGCCTCGGCCTCTTCTAAAGAATCTCCCTCTCTTGCATGATGCTACCTTGTACTGCGCGTACCACCAACAGTCCGGTCACAGTACCGATGGTTGTTTCTTCCTTCGTTATGAAGTGCAAGATTTGATCGACAATGAGGTCATCCTCCCGCCTACCTCAACAAAGTCTATCACCACTGAGCTATTGGACTTCGAGGATACTGCAAATTTGTGATCAGGGGTTGGACCACCTGCGGGCGGCGCTCGGTGTATTTTGGATGTGGCGTCTGGCACGCATTTTTGGAGCATTTGCGAATGCTAGTTTTGTAAATCTTGGATTGCGTATCGAGTCAGTCTTTTGTTTTGTTTTGAGTCTGTGTCATTGTCTTGAGTCAGTCCTTTTGCTTATGGGTCTGTCTTGTTGTAGCGAGTCAGTCCCCTTTGTATAGAATGTCGGGTGATTCCGGAACTGTTGCCTCGAACACTATTTTGTTTTGTAATTATCCTTTTGCTTTTCTTTTGAGTCTGTCTCTATCGTGGAGCCAGTTGCAACCAGGGAATCTGAATGAAACAACTGCGGCCATCATATTTCCATGCTTACTACTATTCTGAATTAGTTGTGGTGCCAGTTGTGCCAGAAATTCTAAATAAGATGGCAGTATTTGACTAGAAGCTGTGTCTTTTCTGTGCCTTGAATTCATTGCATCGACCTAAGTTTTCCAAAACTTTTTGAACACTGTGGTGAAAACGAAGAGGAAGGAATTCCTCGGGTTTTGTAAAATTTTGATCAATTGAGAGAAAGAGAGGCATGCTAAGCCCCTTAATGAATGAAATCATGCTTGTCAGCGCAAGTACTGAGAAGGACCTTGGCTTGATTCAGACTGGTTCCACACTATCTTCAGCACGAGTGATTTGTCACTTTTTTAAAAACTTTCAAAAACAAAATGTTTTGCGCGGTCCTGCGAAGACCTGTGTGGGATCACTCTTGAGATTGTGCAGCTTAGGATTGCTCTCAGCCTCAAGACTCGAGCCCTTGTTTTAAAGCCTTGAACCATAATTCGGAGTGTTCAACGATCGACCATCAAGAGAGGCTTGTGTGGCCAGATTGGAAGTAGCCCTCGAACAAGAGGCACCAAAATCAGATCAAGAAGATCAGATCTCATCAGAAGAAGCCTGTAAAGCCAGAACAGAAGCACCCCTCCAAACTAGGGGGAAAAATGTCCCATTTGCTCGAAGAGCCGAAGATGGGTCCTTCAGTAAGTCAATGCAACAGCCACTCTCCTGGATACGGATGGCTTCAAAACCCTAAAACCATTGGGCATGGACTTGTTACACTTTTACCCTTTGAGCGGCTCGATGGGCCGAAAACTCGGAAGGGCGACCCAGACAAAAGTTAGAGCAAAAGAAAAAATATACAAAAGAGAGAAAAAAGAGAAAAAATATACAAAAGAGAGAAAAATACAAAAAAGAAACAAAAATAAAATATACAAAAGAGAAAAAGAAAGGGAAGAAAGAAAAAGGAAAGAAAAGCTCGCAAGGTCGAAAGCCCGCATCGGGCGCCTTGGTAAAAGTTAGAGCCTAAAAGGTGAAGGTTAAAATACCCGAGTGCACCTTAACCAGAACTACGTAAGGCTTGATTCCCATGTTTGGGATACGTAGGCAACTTCGTCCTGAAGTCCAGCCCCCAACGCTTTCATAGCGACCAAGTCCATGTAATGGTTTTTAATTATCCTTGATTCCCATGTTTGGGATACGTAGGCAACTTCAGCCTGAAGTCCAGCCCCCAACGCTTTCATAACGACTAAGTCCATGCAATGGTTTTTAATTATCCTTGATTCCCATGTTTGGAGTATCTAGGCAGCTTCGCCCTGAAGTCCAGCCCCCAACACCTTCAAAGTGATTGTGTCCATATATTGGTTTTGACCATCTTCGTCTTCTCTGTATCCGAGAAAGTTCGGTCGTGATCATCACTAGTGAGGACTGTTTACAATATGCTGCGGCATCATCCAGACAAGGGGCAACTTTCCGTTGCCATGAGTCGTCGTTCAAACCAGGGGCAACTTTTCGTTGCCATGCAGCGTCCTTCAAACAAGGGGCAATTTTCCATTGCCTTCGATCCGAGGTTATGCATCTCAAGAGTAGGTTCCGTGCTCTTTGAGCATCGACTGTTTGCAAAAATAGTTTTTGAAATTTTTTTACTGAGGTTGACTATTTTCTCGAGAACTATTTCATTTTTTCAAAACTTAGACCATTTTGGACCCAAAAAGGAAAATTTTCAGTGCTCATAGCCTGACTTGCATGATTTTAAATCAGAAAATTGAACAAGTATGTTAATCTGACTCTCATCTTGGTCAAAATTGTTTCAGTAGAGAACCAAAACAAAAAATGGTCAAAATGATGAACTAGGGGTACAGTTGAGTCAGGTGTTCTGTCTTTCCCCCATCGCCAACGTACTTGCCAAGAAAGGGCACAATTGAAGCTGTCATTAAAGGGCTGAAAGCTTTCTTAATCTCCGAGCAACGAGGTATGAAACCAAGTGCGAAGCACGAATCTGAAGGGATCAAGGTCGAAAACCCGAGTGTAATGGTTTTGGGATACGTACAAATGAAAAGAAAAGAACGAAAAAAGGAAAGAAGAACAAAGCTCGCAAGGTCGAAAACCCGTAATGGGCGCCTTGGCAAAAGTTAGAGCCTAAAAAGTGAAGGTTAATACTCGAGTGTACCTTAACCGGAACTACGTAAGGCTTGATTCCCATGTTTGGGATACGTAGGCAACTTTTTCTTGAAGTCCAGCCCCCAACGCTTTCATAGCGACTAAGTCCATGTAATGGGTTTTTATCATCCTTAATTCCCATGTTTGGGATACGTAGGCAACTTCATCCTGAAGTCCAGCCCCACGCACTTTCAAAGTGATTGTGTCCATATATTGGTTTTGACCATCTTCGTCTTCTCTGTATTTGAGAGTTCGGTTGCGATCATCATTAATGAGGACTGACTACAGTATGCTGCGGCGCTATCCACACAAGGAGCAACTTTCCGTTGCCATAAGCCGCCATCCAAACCAGGGGCAACTTTCCGTTGCCGTGCAGCTCTTTCAAGCAAGGGGCAATTTTCCATTGCCTCCGATCTGAGGTTACGCATCTCGAGAGTAAGTTTCGTGCTCGTTGAGCGTTGACCGTTTGCAAAAATAAGTTTTTGAGCATTTTTACTGAGGTTGACCATTTTCTCGAATCCAAAAAAGGAAACTTTTCAGTGCTCATAGCTTGACTTGCATGATTTTAAATCAAAAAATTGAACAAGTATGTTAATCTGACTCTCATTTTGGTCAAAACTATTTTTAGTAGAAAACCAAAACAAAAAATGGTCAAAATAATGAACTAGGGGCACATTTGAGTCAGGTGTTCTGTATTTCCCCCGTTATCAACATACTTGCCAGAAGGGCACGACTATAACTGTCTATAAAGGGCTGAAAGCTCTCAACAACCTCCAAGCAACGAGGTATCGAGCCAAGTGTGAAGCACAAATTGGAACGGATCAAGATACTCCATTCCTTTGTCTGGGGCATCGACCAAACGCCACCAGAAGAAATAGCTGCGAGCTTACTGTATCAGGCGTGAGCCCACAACTTCCTATTCATCTATCAAACACCCCGGGGAGGGATAAAAAATGAGAGAATAAAGAATAAAGAGGTGTAAGTTGAGAGAAAAAGCGAGCCAAAGGGTTTAAAGAGAAAAATCGAGCCTGAGATCCGAGTGATGTGAGAATTACAAATGAGAAATGGTGGGAAATAATGCCCGAAGGGATTGGCTCCTCGTGATTAAGGTTTCTCACTTTTGTAAACACGTTGGTATGTCGCATCTTTTGTTTTGTTTTGTTTACCTCAACTTTTGTTTTAAGTCTTTTCCAAGTGTTACTCGTTGTGTCTAGGTAGTTTACCTTTTGTTTTTTTTGTTGTTGAGTCTTTTTCACTGGGTTCAGTTGTAGGCTAAATACCCCAGTTTGAAAAACCCTTTTTCAATCTCAAAGAATTTTTTTAATCATGCTGTGCTCAGGGTGCTGTGCCATTCTCCACATTTATGCGAAGCAAAAAAGGAAAGGGAAAATTTGGGGCGTCTGAGTGTGCTTCAACTGCAGCCGATTCTACCTTTGTATTCCGTCTTGTCAGATTCGACTGTTTGTTCAGGGTTTGCCGTGCGCAGAATAAACAGAATGGCCTGTATGCAGATTAATTCCCAGCAGAGTATGGGCCGAGTGTTCAGACTAAGCAGTGGGTTGTATGAGTTGTTTTGCCGTTGGCCGGTTCGTTACCTGGTTATTACAATACAAATATTTGACTTTCAGACAGGAGATCAATTTCATTTACATTGTTATGTGCTGTGATGTAATGTGATGTACCAAAATGTGACACTTTTTTAGATAAAAAGCTTTGTTTCATTTCATCATATTTTTCAAGTACAAAGTTTTGAAAAAAAAAGCAAAACAAAACCTGCCTGCGGCAGTACAAGGTACTCTAGCTACCAGCAAAAAAGGAAAGTACAAAAAAAAGAGAAGAAGAAGAAAAGCAGCAAAAATCAAGATCAATGTCAAACGGCCTCAGGCCTAAGGGTCTGTCCTCATCGTCTTGCTGGACGAAGGTCCAGGAGCATCGTCATCGGCGCCGTCATCTGAGCCTGAGCCAGTGCCGTCTCTGGTCTCCTCCTCAGATGACTCTACCTCCGTCTCCGCCTCGGACTCATCGTCATCAGGGACTGGTGCCCATGAGCTACTCCCAACATGAGCACGCCCCGCCTTGGCGCGGCGGTATACTCTGCCCTCTCCATGTCCCCCTCGAACAGGAACAGATGGTCCAGCTGGAGCACCTCCTACAGTAGGAATCTGGAAGGGATGCTGAAAAGTACAAATGGCAAACGCATCAGTATGCTACAGAATGCAGTATATGAATACAGTGTGGAAATATTGTGAGCAGTGCATAAGTGCAGAATGCAGTGTATGAATGCCGTGAATAATGTTGTGAACAGTGCGTCAGTGCAGAACGCAATACATGAGTACAGTGTATCAGATGCCGTGAGGGCCGTGTATCAAGTGTTGTGTTGTGCATCAGATTGCGTGAAACAGTTTATGGTTTGAGACCGTGGTCAAAAGAACGTACCAAAATACTGTAAATCGCCAGAAGGTCGAGGCTTTGCTAGAACATCCCCATCACCGAAGCAGTCAGCTCCAGGGACTGGCGAGTGTACTCAGAAGAGGCCTGCAAAAGTATTAGAAGTATCAATATTCTACGGAATATCAAGTGAAATGAAATGAAATAACGGTGCAAAAATGCAAAATGCAGCAGTACATACCGGAGGCAAGCCGTAGAAACTGACTAACTCATGATCAGTCGGAGGAGGAGCGATGGGGATCTGGTAAGTCGCCCCACCCCGCCCTCTGCATGTCATTGTCGTGGGCAGTGCCAGCCAAGTAGCCCCCTGTCCTCTTTGAGCTCCACTCCTGCCACGGACTCGAGCCATCCTCGATGTCCCTACTCCGGCTCCAGCCACAGGCGCCGCTGGCCTCTCTCTCTCAGCTCGACGGCCGCCGCTCAAAAGCCGCATAATGTAGGTCCAGACATACTCTGTGTAGTCACTTATGCCTCTGAAGCGGGTTGCATCCCAGCCGATCGTATAGTCAGCCATCTGCTCGGGAGTGAACCTCTTAGTGTCCCTCATATGGTCAGGAGGGTGAACCGGGACTATCTGCTCCGGTAAACCCAGGGTCTGGCGTAGGAAACTGTAATACCTCTATTCCGTAATATGTTAGTCGGTCCTTAATATGATGTGATTATGTTTTTGATATGATTTTGTGTTCCATTATGTGAAAATATGTGGTTTTGAAGTTTTATCTGTTCACCGTAGGAATATTTGTTTGAATAATCAGCTTTGGAAATTAAATTGAGGGCCTTATCGGCCACAGAACCTGAAATTGATTACGCCATCGTGATTGGCATAATTTTTAGAGCCTACGGTGAAATTTAATTAGAAATTGATTCGGGTCAGATTAAATCGATTAAACTGGTGGATTAGTGCCCAATTGCCTTATTATTATTATATTGACTTAGTGGGACTTGATGTATTTGAGCACTACACCTCATTTCTCTCCTTTAGCTCATTTTGACTAATTCTTGGACTCAATTTGAGAGAGAGAGCCGACTATAGAGAGGGAGAAAGAGGGATTGTGCAATTGTGGTCTTGAAACTTGGAGGTTGGAAGTCTAATTCAAGATTCAATCATAGATTGTGAGAATCAAGCTCCTAGGTGAGTAATTCTTGGATTATAGTTGTAATTTTTGTGTGCTCAACCTAATTTGGTGATCAAGAGTAAGATTGAAATGAAATTGAGTTGTAATTGTTGAATTGAAGCTTAATATGTGCATGCATGTAGGAAATCACCTTGATATTGCATGTTTGAGCACAAATGTGTATAATCCATGTGAAATGTTAAAGGAAACTCATGTCTTGATCACCATTCGTCTTATCTAAGTTGAGAATGTTGCTACTTCATCACATGCATGTACAAATTGAGAAGATATGAGCTCGAATGCATGAATTTGTTATGTTGATGTTGAGTTTGACATATTTTGGGACATGCATATGGATAAATCAAGAAATTGAGCTTCATAATGTTATAATCTTGCATTGGTGCCATGTTAGTACGATTATATTGAGATTTGAGCCATTGCATGCAAGTAATGTAGCTGGAAAACCAATTTGGAGCTCAAGAACACAATCTGGGAAAACCCAGAATTTTGATGTCCGCTCGAGCGGGGTAATGGCCGCTCGAGCGGGAAAATCGTGCTCCCAGCACTTTTGCAGAGTTGGATGTCCGCTCGAGCGGGATACTTCACGCTCAAGCGTGGGGTTTTTGTAGATAGGCCATCAGCTCGAGCGCTCTATTCCACGCTCGAGCGTGTTTTTCATGCAACCAGTACTTTTGTAGGCCTTAAGGGTCCGCTCAAGCGGGTAAGTTGACGCTCGAGCGGGGACCCTGTTCTCTGAAATTTTGTATGCTTGTTCTGTGTTTTGTTTTCCGTTCTCTTTCACTTGTAAGCGCTCTTAGGCATATGCTAAGCACTATAAATGAGTTAATGAGATAAGAATAAAGCCTAAAGAGGAATATGTGAATCAAAGAACGGATTGAACTGTTAGTGACCCTTTTGTGTTCATGAAATGTGTAGGGTCAAGCTCCAGGGCAAATCCACAAGCCGATCACTGTGAGTAATATCAATATTTGAAAGCTTATCAACGTCCAATTGTGTATTCCCTTATAAGCTTTATGAGTCAATTGTCTATTCCCTTATACGCTTTATGAATTGCTAAATTGGGATTATGGACGTAAGTCTGATATGAATAAACATAAATAGACCAAAGGTCGTTTTGATAAACATAAATGGACCAAAGGTCGTTCTGATAAACATAAATGGACCAAAGGTCGTTTGATGAACATAAATGAGCCAAAGGTCATTTTGATCAACATAAATGGACCAAAGGTCGTTCTGATAGAAATGAGTGGACCGAAGGTCGTTTTGACATAAATGTATGGGCCGAAGGCCGTTTTGACGTAAATGAACGGGCCGAAGTTCTGATAGAAATGAGTGGACCGAAGGTCGTTTCGACATGAACGAGTGGGCCGAAGGCCATTTTGACAGAAATGAATGGACCAAAGGTCGTTTTGATAAACATAAATGAACCAAAGGTCGTTCTGATAGAGATGAGTGGACCGAAGGTCCTTTTGACATGAATGAGTGGGCCGAAGGCCGTTTTGACAGAAATGAATGGATCGAAGGTCGTTTTGATAGAAATGAGTGGGCCGAAGGCTGTTTTGACATAAATGTATGGGCCGAAGGCCGTTTTGACGTAAATGAACGGGCCGAAGGCCGTTTTGACATAAATGTATGGGCCGAAGGCCGTTTTGGCGTAAATGAACGGGCCGAAGGCCGTTTTGACATGAATGGAAATCCGAATGGGCCAAAGGCCAAAATGTTTGGAACTACAGTCACTTAATTTGAATTTCGTATAGTTATATATCTGTTTAATAGAAATAAGAATTGGGCCTAAGGCCGTTTGGAACATGTTGTTCTACATTGTTATGTAACTTCTGTATTTGATTTGATATTATTTACTGGGCTTTCGTTCACGCTCATTCATGTGTTTGTAGGTGAGCCAAGAGAAGTCCAGACCTAGCCTCAGTGAAGTCTGTAGGGAGCAACTAAGGTTTTGAGAGAGTCAGCCCTTGTGTCTCACGCACGAGACCCGTCTTCGCCCTTTTGTTATATATTTACATTTTGTCAGGTTGGCGAAGTTTTGAATACGTCTGTATATAGTTTTCATGGGTTGACTTAGTTTGGATGATCCTGTCTGTATAGAATCTTATGTCATTACACTTTTCGTTGTGAGTTATTAACATATGTATGTCTGGAAGGTTATGATGTGCATATAAGCACGGCTCTATGGACAAGGTTTTTTTAAATTGCTTCCGTTTGGCCCCCATTAACTCTGTTAAAATACATTTGGTTTGGTTTGAGGCCGTAGGTAATCTCATGATTACTGGCCGGTTACGTCCTTAACCCATGGGGTCGGGTTCGGGTCGTGACAGAAACGCTCACCCAGGTACCAAGCCCGACAGACCGGGCCCTCTAGCAGGAGCCTGAAGTGGGCAGTCTCCTCCGTACCAGCAAATCGCTCCCGAATCCCAACTGGCAATGGAGCCCAAGGCTACCAGGTGATCTGTGAATGGCATGTGGGTTTTTATCTACTGTTATTAAAAATACAGTGCAAAGAAAAACTGAAATAAACTCTGAAGCTGAACATACCTCTGCGGGGGTGATGGTGTCAAAGTAGCAGCAGAAAAAGATGAATGCCTCCCGTGGTCTCCGCACACATCTCACGTCGAAGCGTCGGGAGAATGGAGTGACAAGAGGGGTCTCCTCGTCAGGCACTGGCACAAGCCTTGGAAAGTAGGCGTAAACCCACAACTGTAGAGTAAGTACTAGTATGCTTATCAGATAAAACAGAATGCAGAATAAAAGTAGAAATAGCAGGGCAGTGTATGGTACAGTGTATTGTGGCAGAGTGTACAGTGTGTGCAGTGTACAGTCGGTGTAAAGCAGAATATATGTGTGCCGTGTGTGCAGTATACAATCAGTGTGAAGTAAACCACAGTATGTGCAGTGTACAGAGTATAGGAAATGTAAAGGCAGAAATGTAAAACAAAGAAAGAGATGTACCTCCCAAGCTCGCCAGTAACCTCCGAGCAACTACCCACTGCAACGGGAGACTGAGCTCATGTACCCGTAGAGTGTGGCCAAGGCTGCTCCACCCCAATCATAGCGCAGGATCCTGGTCACGTCCATCAGAGCGCTCAGCAAGCAGAGGGGCACGGTGTTCTCCCGATCGGCGAAAATGGTCATCCCCAACAGAAACATGAGGAAGCCGCGTGCGTACTACTCCTCCCCCACCCAAGTGGTCAGCGCCTGATCCCGGAAGTGGCTCTCGAACCACGAATATTGCACATATCCTGCCCGAGCGAGTGGCGGCTGAGTGCCAAGCAAGTGTATCTAGGCAGCGTCCCACTTATCCATGTCGGTGTCGAAGGGGATCAGATCACCCCCTACCCCGATGTCGGTGAGCATTGAGAAGTCGTAGGGAGTCATCGTCATGTCTCCCGTGACAGAGATATGGAATGAGTCGGTGGTGTCCCACCACCTCTCCGCTAGAGCAGCAAGGAGGGGTCTGTTCCCAGTAAGCCAAGAAAGTCCTCTGCAGAAGGTGCCGAAGCCCGCCTGATCGACGATGTGACGGACTGCGTCCAGTAAATCCATGTACCAATCCCTGGCGGCAACATTCCCATACCCGCGGACAGTATGGGAATCTCCCTGTTCAAAAGCAAACAGTTGCGAAGCAATATAAAATGTACAGTTTTGAAGAGTATTCAGAATTAGTGACAATACAACGTGTGTGCGCATTTTCAAGTTCAAACAAACATCGGGTGCCGGTGTGCTAACAAGGAACTACAGCATATGATGTGTCAGTGCGTTTGAGTGGTTCAGTACAGATATAGCGTGTATGCACGTGTTCAGATTCAAATAGGTACCGAGTGACGGTGTGCTCGCAGTGAACTACAACATGTGATGTGCCAGTATGTTTGAGTGGTTCAGGGCAAATGCAGTGTGTGTGCACGTGTTCAGATTCAAACAGATATCGAGTGCAAGTGTATTCACAGTCAACTACAACATACAGTGTATCAGTGTATCCGGGCTAAGCAATTGAAGAACAGAATCAACTTATGGCAGTTATGTTCTACGTTGCGGAAAACAATAAAGAGGGAAAATATACATCGGAAGTGCCATGTGATAAATGTGACTCCGGCTCGTGCAGGAGAAGCTCTGGAGGCACCGTCCTATCAAAACTCTGGAACTGGCGAAGTCCGTTGGGAGGCAGTATGTGAATCATCAGCCAGTAGGTCGCCGAGTCGAACGGGCGGACGCTCAAAGGCAAGAGCTCAGCCCCGGGATCCATCTCATGATCCGGGGGAGTCCCATCCTGTGGAATATCATCCGCCATGTCAAAAGTGGTGTGAAAATGACCGGGAAAGTGAAAACCAGGCTAGAACGCAAAAAGTCAACAAAAAGTCAACCCCGGGAGGGCGAAAAATGGCCGGAAAAGCCAGAATGTGGAAAAAGCACATAAATCAAGGAAAACTTGGTGGAAACAAACCCCAAGAGGCGGAAATCGAAAAAACTACACCGAAACGAAATTTCGTTCGGATGAAAATGATCGAAACGCGAAGAACTTCACGAATCAAACGTTGAAAAGGGCGCGAGAATCAAGGAAAACGGAGAATGGAGGCTCGGAAAATACTCTAGAGAGAGAGAGGGAGAAATTTTGGCTAAGAGGAAATGAGAAAATAGGGTTTGAAACCCTATTTTAAAAGACCCGAGGCAAAAAGACCAAACTGTCCCGACTCAGCAACGTTTGGCCGGTTGGCCAAATTGTTGGCCGGTGAGATGTTTTGATAGCCAGTGGATGGCCGGTGGCCTCCCCTGATGGCCGGTGAGCCTCCAACAACCTTGTTTGGGTCAGATATGTGGTTTGGGGCCTTCATTGCTCAAGACAGTGTGAGAAAAGGCATTTTCGAAGCTCAACCGATCTCCGTTTTGACTCTAGATAGTGGCTTCTGTGCGTGGCACTGACATATGGGCGCGGTGTATCCCTTTTTGTATCCTTTGGTCCCTTTCAAGATTCGAAAGTTGCCCCACATGCGTTGCATTACAACGCTTTGATGTGAACGCGCGTTGAGTTGTACGTTATTATGCTTACATTGTCATATATCTCGTCACGGTCTGGCGAGACCTTAAATACGCTCAGTCTAGGAGACCTTAAATCCGTCAGTCTGCATTGCCATGCATGATCCTCGTCACACGTTTCCATACACACCTTACATGCATTGTTATGCATCTTCCTCATTTGCATTGTCATGCATTTCAAGCCGCGCATTGTCGCGCATTTCAAATTCACATGCATTGCCATGCATTTCAAGCAACTTGCGCTGTCGCGCATTCAAAACAACATGCATTTCAAACAAAAACAACATGCATCATTTGCATTTCAAAAAACAAAAAAAAAATATATGCATATGTCATGCACTGTAAATAGCATGCATTATCATGCATTTGTCATGCATCCACTGTATATAGTGCATATGTCATGCATCACC
>NW_021028854.1:880051-913886 GCF_004153795.1 Camellia sinensis | reverse complement strand
AGTATGTTTGCATTCATTCATCTGTTTTGCATGCTCCGGGCTCGGCGCATCATACTAGCTGCATTGTATTTTCAATTCCAAGTTGAATACCTACCATTAATAGCATTTCATAGGCCATGTTTAGAATAGCCGAGCCTGCTATAGTTGCACTTTTGCATGTGTTGCATTAGGTATTTCTGTATAATTAGGATCATGCATGGATTTCTAATAAGCTTCTGTTTTGGCTTGGAGTACTCGGTAAGTTTTATGCTTTAGCATCCTTCCATCCGTGTGAGTGACTGCCATGAATAGCATGCTTACCATGAGGCTATATGCTTATGTGATATAACTGCCTGAATGCTTGTGGGTGAAGGTTGGGTTATTTGGATTGGAACAATTCGTTGACTATGAGTTTTTTTTTTTTTTAAGCCCACTAGATAGTGGCAAAATCATCTTTTCTAAAAGCCCACTTGAGGGTGGCAAAATCTGCATTTTAGCCTACTTGCGAGTAGCAAACCATTTTCAAAACAAACATGAAATGTTTTGTTCCAATTTGGGCGATTTGGTCTATACTTGTTTGCTGCGCGCACAACATAGTAATTCTAGGCTAATAACCGGTTTAAGAACACATAACGTTTTCAAAATTGGATATCACGGTTAGTAGAGGCCGGTCTTCAGACCGGGCGAGAGGGGGTGCTCATAGCTGACCTTCCCCGATGGTACCCAAGCTCCCGAGCCGAGACAACTTTGGTGATGACGGACACGTGGCCTTCGGCACCGAGTCAGGGTTTCCTAAATTTCCCCATTTTAAAATATTTAGGTGGCGACTCTGTATCTGGCAAAGCAGTCCATGTTTGGCACTTCTTTTCAAAAAAATCTGTTTCTCAAAACGATTTGCCGGATTTGGACTCTTTGGTTCAGATTTAGAACCGTAACACAAATCGAGTCCGAACTGTAGTAGCGAGGTCCCCCTCCGCGGGCGCGTCTACAGCCACTTCCATCAAAAACCCTTCCTAAGCTCAAAATTTCCATTCTCTTTACATGGCTTTTTTTCAGGCTTTGAAAATGCTGCTGGAAAAAGGGCACTTAGAGCTCCTAGAACCTCGACCCCTCCCCAGTCCTCTTCCACCAAGACATGACCCCACCAAATACTGTGCCCATCACCAACAACATGGTCATGATACAAACCACTTCATCTGCCTTCGTCATAAGATTTAGGATCTTATTGACGAAGAGATCATAGCTCCACCAAAAAAACCTCATGTCACAACTAACACATTACCTCCACATCTGAACCTAATCCATACACTGCCATCCACCTACAACCCTAGCATATACATCACCCCAGCCCATTTACCTAAGCCTAAGGTGTTCATTCCAGAAAACCCAAACTTGTGTATGATGGATGCATTTAAACCCTAATACTCTCAAACCTCATCAAATACACCGCAGGCACCAATGGCTAAACCCACTACTTTTGAGTTTTCGAGCATGATTGAAGATCTTCAGAGAACTGTGGTAGATTTAGCCTTTGGGATCTTGGTTCCATCATTGACCACATCACACGCCAGAAATTTCACATCAAAAGTTCCCCAATCTTGGGGCGAGTTGTAGTTGGAAAGGGCTAACTCGAAGCTATCTCGAGTCTGGGTGATGACATGTCAACAACAAATGGGCCTCGCTCTGATGTAGCCACCCAATCCCTTGGCAAAGTTGAAGCAAATAGCAAGAACAAGGCTAGGACAAGTATTGATCTCTATGCACATCTCCAGTAGGCTATTGAGACTTTGAAGGTTAAAGGGCTAAGCAAGCAACAAGTGCTTGCAATTGTTGCAAAGATTATGGATGACACTTTTGTCGCTCGGTTGGGAGCATTTTGAACTACGGGGTAAGCCATGAAAAGGGATGTCGTACTAGAAACACCCTTTTCAGCTTTAATCCTACACCTGTAGGAGGAGATCTCTAAACCCAATCAACTTCTGCAGACCGTTCTGTCACTACTTCCAGGGCTGGTAACTGCACCTTCATTCCCATTTACATGACCTTGTCTAAAGCTCTCCAAATCTTCATAGAACAAGGCCATCTCAAACCCCTTGATGCTCGGCCTCTCCCTGATCACCTTCCAGCCAGGCATGATCCTGCCAAGTATTGTGCCTTCCATCAGCAACCCAACCATGGCACTGACCGTTGTTTTCTTCTTTGCCATGAAGTACAAGACTTGATTAACAACAAGGTCATCGCCTTTCCAGGTTCTACAAACTCTATCGGCGCTGGATCAATGAACTTGGGGATAATGTGATTGGTTTTGCGATTGAGGATGAATCACCTGCTGATGATGCTCATTTTACTCCGGACATGGTGGATGGCACGTTCTGATTTCAGTAATTTGAAAATGTTATTTATTTTACTTTATGAGTCGAGTGTTGAGGTAGTCTTGTTACGTCAGAGTTTGGTGATTTTGAGGGTGTTAACTCGGAAATCATTGTCTTGTTTTTGTGTTTGTCTTTTTCACTCTTTCTTTTAAGTCTGTTTCTATCATTGAGCTAATTAAGCCAGAAGTTCTGAATGAAACTGCACTACCTTTCACCTACTTCTCTGTGCCTTTAATAATTGCATTGATCAAAGTTTTTCAAAATCGTTTCCAAAACTGTGGAGAAAACAAAGAGAGAGGAGTTCCTTGGGATTTGCAAAATTTGATTGACTGAGAGGAAAAGAGGCATGCTAAGCCCTTAATGAATAAGATCATGTTTGTTAATGTGGGTACTGAGAAGGATCCTAGCTTGGTCCAGATTGGTTTTACATTGTCTTCAGAGGAGCACAAGCGACTAGTCATTTTATTAAAAAAATTCAAAAATGTTTTTGTCTGGCCCTACAAAGACCCACAGGGGCAAATAAATTTTATTAAAATAAATTTTATTGGTGAAGGACAATCGAGTTCCTATCCATGGCACTAGGGGAAAATTTAGACCCAATTGGATAGGCCCTTACATCATCAACAAACTATTTGGTTAGGAACAACAACTATTCTCGTGGATTTAGTTGGCTTAGAAATCTCATAACCGATCAACATAGACAAGTTAAACTTTTCTATCATTGAGAGGCTTGCTGGGCCGAGAACCCGAAAGGGTGACCCAGACAAAAGTTAGAGTAAGGAAAAAAAGAAAAAGAAGAAGAAGAAAAGAAACGAAGAAGAACAAATAAAAGAAAAGAAAAGAATAAAAAAGAATAAAAAAGAATAAAAAAAAAAGAAAGAAAAATGAATAGAAAAAGAAAAATAGAGCTTGTAAGGTCGAAAACCCAGAAGGGCGGCTTTGGCAAAAGTTAGAGCGCAAAAAGAGAGAGTTAATACTCGAGTGCACCTTAACCGATAACTATGTAAGGCCTGGTTCCCATCTTTGGGATATGTAGGCAACTTCATCCTAAAGTTTGGCCCCAACCATTGTTCAGCCTGCTTGTCTCATCCATGTTGATTGGCTTATCCTTGTTTAACTCGGCTATCTTATCCATGTCCAATTGGCTCATCTTCGTTCAAATCAGTTGTCCTATTCCGTTAAAAGATTTAGCTACAAGACAAATCAAGTTCAGATTTAGGGTTGTGCATCTCAAGAGTTAATTCCACGTTGGTTAGGTAGTGGCCATTTGCAAAAATAGTTTTTGAGGATTTTTAGTGAAGTTGACTAATTTTCTTGGAAATTATTCCAAAACTGGACCTTTTCTTGGACCCAAAAAAGAAAATTTTTCAATGCTCACAGTTTGACTTACATGATTTCAAAACAGAAAGTCGAACAAGCATGTTAATCTAAACTCTTGCATTGGTCAAAATTGTTTTAGTAGAAGCCAAAAACAAAAAATAAAGTCAAAGTGATGAACTAGGGGCATAATCGAGTCAAGTTTTTTTGTCTTTTCCCCATTGTCAACACACTTGCCAGAAAAGGGTATAACTAAAACTAGCAGAAGGGGGCCAAAAGCTTTCTCATCCCCCAAGCTGGAGGAATCGAGCCAAGTGCGAATCTTTTTTGACCATCAACTGCAGGACAGTGATGAGGAAAGGGTTGAACCAAACATCGAAGCTAAACAGAGCACGAAAGGTGACTCATATGACAATGTGCCAGGAGTAAGGGTAGCACTGGCTATTCTCTTGACAGATTCTGCAGCCGACCTAGAGAACTTGGGAGATAACTTTATTGTTTCCATGATAGGGGAAGAACCGAGTGTGAACCCAACTGGTGGCATTTTGGATGCATTAAAGGCACCACATCTTACTTGGCAGCTGGAGAAAGGCTATCTTTCCAGTTCTGAATTAGATGATGAGCCAGAATCTGATTCCACTAAGTCTGTGGGGTCAGAATTAGATTCAAGTTCTTCTGAGTCTAAGTCTGGTATTTCTGGGGGTGGTAACCCAGATACCAAAGTCCTGTCTAGGTCTTCATTCAGCTATTCTTTTGAATCTGTAACCGAAGATCTAGACCTTTTGAATGAAAACTCTGCAGATTCTGGGTACGTTTCTATACTACTGGTTTATTGTATTGACTAAGATTTTCAAAATTTTAATAAAAACGAAGGAGAAAAAATTCCTATGGTTTTGAAAAACTTGATTAATCGAGAGGAGGAGAGGTTTGCTAAACCCTATATTGATGAAATCATTGCCATTAATGTAGGTACTAAAAAGGATCCACACTTGGTCTAGATCGGGTCCACGTTGTCTTCGGAGGAACACGAGCATTTAATTGCTTTATTAAAAAATTTCAAAGATGTTTTCACATGGTCCTACGTAGACATGCCCGGAATCGATCCTGAGATTGTACAACATCAAATCTCTCTTGACCCTGAGGCTCGACCAGTCAAGCAGAAGCCGCGTAGAATTCATCTGGATTAGGCGCTAAAAATTAAGGAAGAGGTCACCACGCAGATAGAGGTAGGTTTCTTGTTAGTATCTGAGTACCCGACTTGGTTGGCCAACATCGTCCTAGTACCGAAGAAGGATGGCAGAATCTGGGTGTGTATAGACTTTCGGGACTTGAACGGAGACAGTCTGAATGATGACTTCCCACTACCACACATTGATTAATTAGTAGATTTCACTGCTGGCCATGCCTTGCTCTCATTTATGGATGGGTTTTTCGGGTATAATCTGATTCTGATGACACCCGAGAAAGAGAGAAAACTACATTCACCACTCCATGGGGTACCTACTGCTACTGGGTTATGTCGTTTGGGTTGAAAAATGTTGGAGCTACCTATCAGAGGGCTACAACCACCATTCTACATGACGTGATCCACAAAGAGGTTGAGGTGTACGTAGATGACATGATTGTCAAGTCCAAAGAAGGAGAGGGCCATTACACCGCGCTGGAGAAATTCTTGCAACGGATCAGGGAATATAGATTGAGGTTGAATCCACAAAAGTGCACCTTCGGGGAAACATCAGGAAAAATGCTGGGATTTTTTTATTATACAGATGGGAATTGAAGTAGATCCTTCCAAGATCAAGGTCATCCTAGAAATGCCACCACTAAGGATTAAAAAGGAGGTGCGAGGCTTTCTGGATAAAGTGCAATTCATAAGACAGTTTATTTCTAAATTAACCTTGACTTGTGAACCACTTTTTACCAATCTCGGTAGGCATCAATGTGGCCAGGAAGGAGGGCTCGAACCAAAGGTTAGACAATTTGGTCAACCTCAAAGAGGATTTGGACAATCTGCAGTTCTTTGATGAACATGATCAGGGAGATGTACAGATTGGGAGGTTCAACTTGTATGGATCAACTTATAATACCGGATGGTTGAGTGATAAGCCAGATAAGGAAGAAGAAACTAGGGTAAAACCAGAGGGAAAGGAAGCAAAGGTAGCTGCAGTGGCCAGGAAGGCGGATGAGAAAAGAAAACTGTAGGAGGGCACATGTATGGGAGACCCAAGCCAAGAAATGAGAATTATGAACACCACAGACATCGAACAGGAAGCTGCACTGAGACAGTTTGAATGAGAAATAATTGAAGACAGCCGATAAACCATAATTTCATGACACCCTATGGATGACACCTATGATGTGAAGATGATACAAGCAGAGCCAAACAACTATTTGTCGACAACTGAGGGCAAATGATGGGACAATAACGATCTGCATCTAGCCCATACTGGTGAAGACTGGGGCGATTGCATTCCAGATAATATGTGATATGCTGAAGAGATACATATCTCACCCACAGTGGATGGTATTTTAAATGGTCGCACCTGAAACTAGTAGAGGCATTTGGAAAAAACAAAGAGGCCGAGAAATAGAAGGAGAAACAACTAGAAGAGAAGTCAGTGTTGAAGTAGCTCAACAAAATCCAAGTTGATATCTCTATTTTCTAAGGTAGACATCCTACTCAGAGTGAAGATGCGTCCAATTATCATCGAATAGAAATACATGCCGGGTTATGAGACTATTGCCACGATAGATGAAATGCAAGACAAAACCCCCTGGTATTACGATATTTGGAATTTTTTGAAAAAAAAAAATATATCCACCAGGGGCAAATGCCAAAGACAAATGGGGAATATGGTATCAGGCTGTCCAATTTATCATCTACGGGGATAATCTATACAAGACCCACCACGGAGAAGGAATGTATTGGTTTTGTACGACAATGCCACAAATGTCAGATCCATGCCAATTGCGTGAATATCCTGCTGTTAAAACTGTACAACATGACTTTGCGATGGACTTTCTCAGTCTGGGGAGTTGATGTTATTTGTGCTATCTTGCCGAAGGGGTCGAATAGACATAAGTATATCTTGGTGGCGATTGATTAATTTACGAAGTGGGTGGAAGCTCAATCCTATGCAGTGTTGAAGGCATCGCATGTGGCCAAATTTATCAAAACGAATATCATTTTTCGGTATGAAGTTTCGAACGAGATCATATCTGATAACGGCTCGCATTTTAAGAACGAGGTGGTGGATCTGCTCGAGAAATACAATGTGGCTTTTCACAAGTCGTTGACATACAAACCGTAGACTAATGGAACTGTTAAGGCTGCAAACAAGAACGTCAAAACCATCCTTGTAGACACCCCATTTTTTACTGCCCTTACGACTTGGACACCATCGCTTGCGCACTCAATGATGAATGCATATATGCTTGTTAAGTGCTCGAAGTCCTCAACAGAATGACACAGCTTTGAGCCTTCAAACCCTATACACCTTTTGCCTTATTTTTGGACCAAAACCATAGGGTTTCAAGCCTATAAAACCTTGGGACCTGCCGGCCACCAATGTGGGCTGCCAGCCAACATTAGTGGCCTGTCGGCCACAAGTGTATTTTTACAGATATTTTGGCCAGTTGTGCCAGCTGTTTGCACAAATGCATGCACTTGCTTACATGTGTATGTATTGATATTTTTGAGGGAGTTTCATTGTTTTCTATATGTAGGAGACCTCCCCTTCCATTTTTGAGGGTTGAGCAATATTGAGCAAAATTATCGCTCTCTCTCTCTCTCTCTCTACAATTCTCTCTCTCTCTCTCTCTCTTGAAGAAATATTATCCCTGAGAGGCTCGCTGGGCCAAAAACCCAGAAGGGCGACCTAGGCAAAAGTTAGAGCATTAAAAAAAAAAAAAAAAACTGAGTTCATAAGGTCAAAAACCTTAAAGGGCGACTTTGGTAAAAGTTAGAGCGCAAAAGGAGAGAGTTAATGCTTGAGTGAACTTAAAACGAACTACGTAAGGCTTGATTCCCATCTTCGGGATACGTAGGCAACTTCATCTTGAAGTTCGGCCATAATCATCTCTGACTCAACTGTCCTGTCCATTTGCCTGATCAGGTCATCTTTGTTTGTTAGTTTGGTTGTGATCTTCATTTTGGGAAGAATAGATGGTTACAATGCAGACTAGTAGTGGTATGCAATCAGGGGCAGTTATGATTTGCCGATTTGAGGTTGTACATCTTGAGGATTGAGTCTGTGTATGTCAGGCAGTGATCATTTTTGAAAATGATTTTGGAAAGTTTTAATAATAGTTGATTTTTCTAAAAATTTTATCTTTTACAATTTAGACCATTTTGGGACCAAAAAGATAATTTTTAGTGCTCACAACTTTAATTCCATTGATTTCAACACAAGTACATTTTCCAGCTCTCTGATACAAATCAAAGTTGTTTTTACATCATAAAACTTGAAAAGAAAGGTCAAAGTAATAAACTAGGGGCATAGGTGAGTCAAGTGCTCCTACGCTTTCTGCTCATGCTTGCGGAAGCTTCTGTAGCCGAAGTTGGCCTAGTTTATGCCTCATCCTTGAGCCAAGCCAAGCACTCGCCAAGAAGGGCATAATTGAAACTAGGGGCAGGGGCCAAAATCTCTCTCATCCTTGAGGTAATGAGGTACCGAGTTAAGTGTGAAACACGAATTGAGAATGAAGCCGGATATTCTACCTCCTTCTGTGGGTAGGACTAATCATGCTCAAACTGGCATATGAACCGGAATGAAAGTAGAACACGCAGTGTGTGAGGCCAATCAACTAAATGCCTGGCTATTGAGAGATGTTGTAACTCATTTCATTCAAGTTAAGCTAGAGGCAACACCAAGCTATGTCAGCTACAGATCTGTTGCATATCCAGTTGCACCACCATCCCTCATTGGGAAAGTCCACTAGTCATTGGCGGAAGAAGTAAGCTCGGGATGAATATTCGGGGCAAGGGTCCACCACTTTTAACTTATCCATGAGCCATACCTAAGAAGAGATGAAAAATAAGAGAGCTTAAAGAAGTATCAGCGTAGAGAGAAAAAGTAAAGAAAGGTCTTTGAGAGAAAATAGAGCATCAGTGTTGATTGTTGTGCGAGACATATATCAAAAAGGGTGGGAAACAATACCTAAAGAAGTAGTGGACTCCTCACAAATTTGGTGGTCTCTCGTTGATGAAAAACATTTAAACTCATCAGGTCTCGGCCAGCATCAAACCAATACAACTCCTACCTTCTTTCAGACATTGGGCCACTTCGATCAACTAAATGCTGGCTCTGCTGCAACTAGGGACAAGAAGAAAATGTGCAAGCATGCATAAATAAAGGGCATGTTGCCGAAAACCTTGCCAAAGAGGGTCGCCTCTGTCACTGATGTTAGAAAATCGATGAATCAGGCTGGGTATATTTAGCTCTCCGTTATGGGCCAAAGATCAAGCTTCGTGCAAAGTAAGCCTACACATTCATCCCAAAGCCTGGGTGTGGCAAAAATAGGACTGAGCCATGATTTCCTCATCGCACCAGGTTTCCATTAATACTTGAAATTCTTCAAGAGTCGGGCACATTTCCTATGCGTCGAAGTGAAATACATGCGTAATTGGGTCCAACATTGGACTGCGGCATGGAGAAACAGAAAGCAAAGTGGAGTACGGCTCAATTGAAAAAACGCGTTTATATTGAAACCTCAGAAATTTACCTTTTTCATGCCATCTAAAGTGGCTATCCAATCTGTGAGCTTCTTAGTAAGGAATATCTCCATTTGTAGAAGAAATAGCAACAAAAATGAGGTTCTGGTGAAGAAATCACGAAGAAAGACCTTTTGTAAAAGATAGGGCTGTGAGTAAAGGCCAGTTGTCAGCAGTCTAGTGGATCCATCACAAGTGGCCAGCCGTCCATTTTTTGTGCCTTGTCGCCCACTTGTGTGGCTGGCCATCCACTTGTGGGCCTGGCAATTTTGACAGTCTAGTTTTGTCTTAATCTTTGTGTTTTAAGGTTTTGTTTTGAGTTTTTTGGTTTTAGCAAGTGTACATATCTGTGTTTGAGTTGTTTTTACTTTGTTTATTGAGTTGTATTTTGGTCGTTGGTTGGCTCATTATCCAATTAAGAACATCGTGCCAATACAAGTTCTTTTTTTCGGTTTCAAATTCAACTCTATTTTTCATTTCTGCAAATGTGGTGCTCATGATGTAAAAACAATAACTCTTTTCATAAAACTACAAGGTTTTCCCCCTAATCATAGCTTTTACAAAAGGGAATACAAGTTTTCGAAAGCAAAAGTAAAAGCCTAACTGAAGCTATATATGTGCTAAACTACCAAAATAAAAGAAACTAAGCAAAAAAGTACAAAAATCGGCGCCAGTCATCTCAAGCTCCAGAGGCCCTCTTCGTCCTCTTCCTCGGAGGGGACTCAGGGGCACTGTCTCCATCAGCACCGCTATCAAAATCAGGCTTTGAGCCAGAGCCGATATCATTATCTCTACTCCTTGTCTGAGAGCCAGCCTCGACGTCATCTTCGCTCCCTAATCCCGAACTGTCATTATTGTCCCTGTTCTTTGACTCAAAGCGTCGACTCACTGCCTCCTCAAATTCATTGGTCTTGGTACCATCGCCACTCAAAACTGGCTCCGAAGAGTAGCTCCGGCCCTAAGCACCCCTGTCTTTGCCTCGATCTCGGCGCTCATCTCGGCTGCGTGCTAGGGCCTGTCTACCTCTCTTCTCTGCCGCTAGAGGAGGTGCCACCGGTGCTGTTCTTCTCATGATTTCAGTGTGATTAGAGTATCTCAGGATGCATGAAACATGACCCTAAGCAGTTTTTCTCCTCTTCTCATGATTTCAGTGTGATTAGAGTATCTCAGGATGCATGAAACATGACCCTAAGCAGTTTTTCTCCTCTTCTCATGATTTCAGTGTGATTAGAGTATCTCAGGATGCATGAAACATGACCCTAAGCAGTTTTTCTCCTCTTCTCATGATTTCAGTGTGATTAGAGTATCTCAGGATGCATGAAACATGACCCTAAGCAGTTTTTCTCCTCTTCTCATGATTTCAGTGTGATTAGAGTATCTCAGGATGCATGAAACATGACCCTAAGCAGTTTTTCTCCTCTTCTCATGATTTCAGTGTGATTAGAGTATCTCAGGATGCATGAAACATGACCCTAAGCAGTTTTTCTCCTCTTCTCATGATTTCAGTGTGATTAGAGTATCTCAGGATGCATGAAACATGACCCTAAGCAGTTTTTCTCCTCTTCTCATGATTTCAGTGTGATTAGAGTATCTCAGGATGCATGAAACATGACCCTAAGCAGTTTTTCTCCTCTTCTCATGATTTCAGTGTGATTAGAGTATCTCAGGATGCATGAAACATGACCCTAAGCAGTTTTTCTCCTCTTCTCATGATTTCAGTGTGATTAGAGTATCTCAGGATGCATGAAACATGACCCTAAGCAGTTTTTCTCCTCTTCTCATGATTTCAGTGTGATTAGAGTATCTCAGGATGCATGAAACATGACCCTAAGCAGTTTTTCTCCTCTTCTCATGATTTCAGTGTGATTAGAGTATCTCAGGATGCATGAAACATGACCCTAAGCAGTTTTTCTCCTCTTCTCATGATTTCAGTGTGATTAGAGTATCTCAGGATGCATGAAACATGACCCTAAGCAGTTTTTCTCCTCTTCTCATGATTTCAGTGTGATTAGAGTATCTCAGGATGCATGAAACATGACCCTAAGCAGTTTTTCTCCTCTTCTCATGATTTCAGTGTGATTAGAGTATCTCAGGATGCATGAAACATGACCCTAAGCAGTTTTTCTCCTCTTCTCATGATTTCAGTGTGATTAGAGTATCTCAGGATGCATGAAACATGACCCTAAGCAGTTTTTCTCCTCTTCTCATGATTTCAGTGTGATTAGAGTATCTCAGGATGCATGAAACATGACCCTAAGCAGTTTTTCTCCTCTTCTCATGATTTCAGTGTGATTAGAGTATCTCAGGATGCATGAAACATGACCCTAAGCAGTTTTTCTCCTCTTCTCATGATTTCAGTGTGATTAGAGTATCTCAGGATGCATGAAACATGACCCTAAGCAGTTTTTCTCCTCTTCTCATGATTTCAGTGTGATTAGAGTATCTCAGGATGCATGAAACATGACCCTAAGCAGTTTTTCTCCTCTTCTCATGATTTCAGTGTGATTAGAGTATCTCAGGATGCATGAAACATGACCCTAAGCAGTTTTTCTCCTCTTCTCATGATTTCAGTGTGATTAGAGTATCTCAGGATGCATGAAACATGACCCTAAGCAGTTTTTCTCCTCTTCTCATGATTTCAGTGTGATTAGAGTATCTCAGGATGCATGAAACATGACCCTAAGCAGTTTTTCTCCTCTTCTCATGATTTCAGTGTGATTAGAGTATCTCAGGATGCATGAAACATGACCCTAAGCAGTTTTTCTCCTCTTCTCATGATTTCAGTGTGATTAGAGTATCTCAGGATGCATGAAACATGACCCTAAGCAGTTTTTCTCCTCTTCTCATGATTTCAGTGTGATTAGAGTATCTCAGGATGCATGAAACATGACCCTAAGCAGTTTTTCTCCTCTTCTCATGATTTCAGTGTGATTAGAGTATCTCAGGATGCATGAAACATGACCCTAAGCAGTTTTTCTCCTCTTCTCATGATTTCAGTGTGATTAGAGTATCTCAGGATGCATGAAACATGACCCTAAGCAGTTTTTCTCCTCTTCTCATGATTTCAGTGTGATTAGAGTATCTCAGGATGCATGAAACATGACCCTAAGCAGTTTTTCTCCTCTTCTCATGATTTCAGTGTGATTAGAGTATCTCAGGATGCATGAAACATGACCCTAAGCAGTTTTTCTCCTCTTCTCATGATTTCAGTGTGATTAGAGTATCTCAGGATGCATGAAACATGACCCTAAGCAGTTTTTCTCCTCTTCTCATGATTTCAGTGTGATTAGAGTATCTCAGGATGCATGAAACATGACCCTAAGCAGTTTTTCTCCTCTTCTCATGATTTCAGTGTGATTAGAGTATCTCAGGATGCATGAAACATGACCCTAAGCAGTTTTTCTCCTCTTCTCATGATTTCAGTGTGATTAGAGTATCTCAGGATGCATGAAACATGACCCTAAGCAGTTTTTCTCCTCTTCTCATGATTTCAGTGTGATTAGAGTATCTCAGGATGCATGAAACATGACCCTAAGCAGTTTTTCTCCTCTTCTCATGATTTCAGTGTGATTAGAGTATCTCAGGATGCATGAAACATGACCCTAAGCAGTTTTTCTCCTCTTCTCATGATTTCAGTGTGATTAGAGTATCTCAGGATGCATGAAACATGACCCTAAGCAGTTTTTCTCCTCTTCTCATGATTTCAGTGTGATTAGAGTATCTCAGGATGCATGAAACATGACCCTAAGCAGTTTTTCTCCTCTTCTCATGATTTCAGTGTGATTAGAGTATCTCAGGATGCATGAAACATGACCCTAAGCAGTTTTTCTCCTCTTCTCATGATTTCAGTGTGATTAGAGTATCTCAGGATGCATGAAACATGACCCTAAGCAGTTTTTCTCCTCTTCTCATGATTTCAGTGTGATTAGAGTATCTCAGGATGCATGAAACATGACCCTAAGCAGTTTTTCTCCTCTTCTCATGATTTCAGTGTGATTAGAGTATCTCAGGATGCATGAAACATGACCCTAAGCAGTTTTTCTCCTCTTCTCATGATTTCAGTGTGATTAGAGTATCTCAGGATGCATGAAACATGACCCTAAGCAGTTTTTCTCCTCTTCTCATGATTTCAGTGTGATTAGAGTATCTCAGGATGCATGAAACATGACCCTAAGCAGTTTTTCTCCTCTTCTCATGATTTCAGTGTGATTAGAGTATCTCAGGATGCATGAAACATGACCCTAAGCAGTTTTTCTCCTCTTCTCATGATTTCAGTGTGATTAGAGTATCTCAGGATGCATGAAACATGACCCTAAGCAGTTTTTCTCCTCTTCTCATGATTTCAGTGTGATTAGAGTATCTCAGGATGCATGAAACATGACCCTAAGCAGTTTTTCTCCTCTTCTCATGATTTCAGTGTGATTAGAGTATCTCAGGATGCATGAAACATGACCCTAAGCAGTTTTTCTCCTCTTCTCATGATTTCAGTGTGATTAGAGTATCTCAGGATGCATGAAACATGACCCTAAGCAGTTTTTCTCCTCTTCTCATGATTTCAGTGTGATTAGAGTATCTCAGGATGCATGAAACATGACCCTAAGCAGTTTTTCTCCTCTTCTCATGATTTCAGCGTGATTAGAGTATCTCAGGATGCATGAAACGTGACCCTGAGCAATTTTTCTACTTTTCTCACAATTTCAGCGTGATTATAGTATCTCAGGCCATGTGAAACGCGACCCTGAGTTGTTTTTCTCCTCTTCTCACAATTTCAACGTGATTAGAGTATCTCAAGACACATGAAACTAGACACTGTGTGGTTTTTCTCCTCTTCTCACGATTTCAGCGTGATTAGACCCTGAGTGGTTTTTCTCTTCTCATAATTTCAGCGTGATTAGAGTATCTTAGGACACGTGAAATGCGATCCTGAGCGATTTTTCTCTTATCTTTTCATGGCTTCGGCGTGGTTAAAGTGCGGGTTTTTTAGTTCTGCGTGAAACCCATTTCGATTTAAGCTTTAAGCTTATTCACATGTTGTTATCTTGTTATTGCTTATTACATCTGTTATTGGTTAGTGCATCATCTTGCATGATCATGAATTTTCAAAACAGCTGGCTATGCGAAGCGTGTGCGTCCATCTTTCAAAGTATATATATATATATATATATATTTTTGTGCATATCATTTGCATCTTGTCCCAAAACTACGCTGTTTTGATTCCCTACAAAGAGATACGTAGGCAGCTTGCGAGCTCAACCAATTTAATTTATGTCTTGATTGTTTGCCTAAGTCTTACGACCTTATCAAAATGGGTCGTCTTCGGGCTTTGACATTCACTCATGTCATTTCATGACTTTGAGCTCTGTCAAAGAGGGGCAACTGTAGACACCCTATTTTTTACGGCCCTTAAGACTTGGGCACCATTGAATGATCACTCAATGATGAATGTGTATGCTTGTCAAATGCTTGATTTCCTTAGTAGGGAACCTTAGTTTTGAACCTATAACTTTTGCGCCTTGTTTTTGGACCAAAACAGTAATTTTTTAAGCCTGACTATCTGGGTGCCTGCAGACCCACTAGTGATTCCAACCATCCACTATTAGTGGCCGGCCACCCACTTATGCCTGCAAACCTACTTGTGGCTCCTGCTGCCCATTTGTGTATTTTTTCAGATCTTTTTGCCAACTGTGCTAGCTGTTTCCACAGGTGCATGCACAATACCAGCTGTGTCTGTATAGATATTTCTGAGGTGGCCTCATATATTTCTATATATAGATAACCCATTCTCATGTTTTTGAGGTTAGAAAATTTTGGAGAGCAAAAAGTTTTGGAAAATATTTCTCTCTCTCTCTCTCTCTCTTTCTCTCTCTTGCAACCTACACAACCTTTGTCTAGACACTCTAAAAAAAACCTTGAGGGATCTTGGCTGAGGTGCTTAAGCTTGCATTTTAGCACTTGAGAGTGTGAAGTTAGTGGTTTGGGAATTCAAGGGATCATTTCTCTTCAAGAGGTATACATTCTAGTTCTTTTGTACCGTCTCTTTCTCATCTTTTGTTGCTGTTTTTGAGTTGTTTCTCACCTTTATTTTTAGACTGAAACTTGTGGTTTAAAGTCATTAAAGGTAGAGGGGTGGATCACTTTTCTTTGAACCTTGATTTATAGGCTTTTACCCTTGTGTTTCCTACCTTTTAATCAACTTTTGTTGAGCTTTTTACCACTGATTTTCAGAGGTTTTCAGAGGCTAAAAATCATGTTTTGAAGTCCCAAAAATGGAGGGGGTAGCCTCCCCTCCTCATGCTTGTTTCCTAGCTTAATTGCTCCATGTTTTTAGCTTACTCTTTAGCTATTTTTCCTTTAATTCCAGTACCGTTTTAGTGTAAATTAGGACCATTTTTAAGAGTTAGTTTCATTTAAGGTTTGTATTGCATGCTTGTAGTGTAATGGTCCTCATAGACTTGGTGGTTTAGCCCTTAGCCACCAACCTATTTGAGTTGATAGTATTTATTTCTTTCTTTTCATACTTGTATTCACCTCTAGCATCTCTGCAATCTCCCTCATTTCTTGGTTTTTTCTCTTTGTTTTGAGAGTTGCTCCAAAAGGAGTGTTGTTTAAGTTTCAAGGGTGATATTGTGCATAATGGTTTAATCCCTTTGGGGGTTCATTACCAACGGCATGGTCTCCCTCTCATGCCTAAAACAATATTTGGTTTGGTACTTCCCTCCTTTAGTGGACTTAAAGCTCATTATTGGACTTAATTGACTAATGAACAAAAGTTAATTTAAAAAAGGGGTAATCAATGGTTTAAAAATAGAATAAGATAATAAAATGGTTTGAGTTCAATCAGACGTTAATTGAAACCTATTGAGTTTTGAGTCGTTTCATACTTGTTAGTGATAAAAACAGTTCAAGAATCAATGTTAACCCTTTCTCTTGATCAATCCATGATAGGGAGAAGGTTTTGAGAGTCTTTTATTGTGCATTTATAGAAATTGTATCCCTTGGTTCATAAGTCATCACGCAATGAAATTGCACCAATTGATGGCTTGTGAATCGAGCCTACCTCTCCTTTGAGCTATTTGACGATAAGAAGAGATAGAGTGGACAAACATCTCCAGAGAATGCTCTATTTGTGTTCTGTTTATTTTCTGTTGCAGTAGGAGATATTCAACATCAATGACCGGCAAGTCACTTTTATTAGACGGCAGGCCACTACTTCTGGGTTGCTGGCCACTTTTTCTAACAAGGCAGTGTCCCTTTTTCCAGCAAAACAAAGCAAAAACTGAGGTAAAAAAAAATCAGTGCAATCTCTTGATTGTGCAACAGAAGTGTTAGACTTATTTGTTTAATTATATTTTAAATCCAAAATTTATTTTGATGATTTATTTAATTATATTTTAAATCCAAAATTTATTTTGATGATTTCTTTAATTATGTTTTAATTTATTTGAAAGAGAAAAATAGAATCAAAATTTATTTTGTCCCATTATTTCTCACCTAAATCTTTATCCTAAATGTTGTTAGAATGTATTTAATATTTGATTAAATCATGAGTTCAAACAGCACAAAAAAAAGGTTCAAAAGATTCAAGTGGAAGATATTCAAATTTGTAATGATGGAGGGAAAGATATTCAAATTCGTAACGATAGAGTTTCAACGGCTATAAATTCAAATGAATAGTTCAAAAGGTTCAAAAGATTCAAATGAAAGATATTCAAATTTGTAATGATGGAGGGAAATATATTCAAATTTATAATGATGGAGGGAAATATATTCAAATTAGTAATGATGGAGTTACAACGGCTATAAATTCAAATGAATAGTTTAAAAGGTTCAAAAGATTCAAGTGGAAGATATTCAAATTTGTAATGATGGAGGGAAAGATATTCAAATTAGTAATGATGGAGTTACAATGGCTATAAATTCAAATGAATAGTTCAAAAGGTTCAAAAGGTTCAAGTGGAAGATATTCAAATTAGTAATGATGACTACAACGGCTATAAACGGCTATATTTTTCATTATATATACCAAAGCCTCTAATGTAAAATGAGTTACAAAAAAAAAACTTAAAAATATTCTTTGATCTATAATCACTCACATCTATTCTCTGAAAAATACTCTGAGAAGTATTCTTCAATTTTTGTTTACATCCTCTCTCAGAAATTATACACTGAGCCTTATAGCTTTAAGCACATCTTTCTTGTGTGAGGTTTACAGAAAAACCAAAGTTTCATTTTTATATCTATCTTTGAGAGATAATTCTTGTAGCTTTCTGTGAAAGCAAAAACACTTTCTTTTCAACATTGTAAGAGTACAGTACACTCAGTGTTCTTGACTTAGAAAGTCTGTGTAAAATCCGTGGAGGATTGCTTCATTTGTAAAGAGGTTGCTAGCACCCCCGTGAAGCTAGAGTATAGTGGAAAATCTCAAGTGAAGCTTGAGGAGTGGACGTAGGCCGAGTTGAAGCCGAACCACTATAAATTTGTTTACCTCTCTCTCCCTTATCTCTTTATTTTATTTAAATTGTTGTAGCTATATTTCACATTTTCACTAAGTTAAAATCATTAACTGACATAGTTGTTAGAACACTTGTTTTAATTATTTTTATTTCATTAACTATATTTATCTATTGTGCTAGTCATAATTTTTATTAGGGTATTATTAATTTTTAATTGTAAAAATCTAATTCACCCCCCTCTTAGGTTATCTTTTGGGTAACAAGAAGCATTCTGGTAGCAAAACGGAAAACATTTTCAGGTGAAAATCCACATCCATGCATGAACCATCCCTCGATTATTGGGATCCGTTGAAATAATGTTGTAATAGTAGTATGTTCTACTTAAAGTAGCAAACTTGTAACTAATTAGCTAGTTTAGTTAGAATAGCTAGTTAGTTTTGTGTTGTACTTAATTAATTAGCTAAAGTAGTTAGTTAATTTATGGTGTTGCAATAAATAGCTAGTGTAGTTAATTTATTTCATTTGGGTCGTAATAGATTAGTTAATTCGTAGTGACTAGTTAGGGCATTCACTCGGACCCTCTTGTGTGAGGGCCAATATGTAATATTTGTGTATGTCTTACAACCCCACATCTTTCTCCATTTTATGTATTTGCTTATGATGGATAGAATAGAACATCATGTTTCCTTTAGCATATTTCATGATTTGCATCCACTTGTCTTGCATGTATCGAGGCTCGGTTCATCATTCTAACAAGCATTGTCGTTTATTAGTTTGTTGAATATGTGTTTAAACCGCATACTATCAAATCGATTCACATGTCATAATTAGTGACCGAGCCTATTAATTGAATTTTTGCATGTGTCACATTAGGCATATTTTGCATTAGTCAGGACCATTCATTTTTCTAACTAGTTTATCTTTTGGCTTGTCTCGAGAATTGGGGTAAGCATTTATTGCTTTAGCATATTGCATGCGCGTGATCATCGCCATGATAAGCATGAATACCATGAGGCTAAGTGCTTAAATGCTATATCTGCTTGAATGCCTGTGGATGAAGACTAATTGCTTGAATTGGAATAATTTGAGTAATATATATATATGAGATCACTTTTTCAAGTGGTACATATTCAAACACTTTTCAAAACAAACATGAACCAACTGTTCTATTTTTTACAAATTAGTCTATACTTGTGTGTAACACATAGTAAAGTTAGTCTAAATAATAGGAACAAGAGCATATAATGTAAATAAGAATCACATCATGATTAATAGAAGCCGATCTTTGATCAAGCGAGCGGAGGTGCTCAATTCATGACCTTTCCCTCTCGTAACTAAGTTCCCGACCTGAGACACTTTGGTGATGACAGATAAGTGGCCTTTGGCATATGTCCTGGGTTTCCTAAATTTCCCAACATAAAACATTTAGGTTGAGACTTTGTATCTAGCAAAGCAGTCCATTTTTGGCATTTTGATTCAAAATTGATTTTCTAAAAGATTTGCCAGATTTGGACTCTTTTGTGTTTATCTATTTCACATTGCACTCGTGGAATCAGATTCAGAATCACGGGAGTCTGAACTGTATGGCTAGTCATATCTGAAAGGAGTACGAAAAGTCAAGCTACAACTATGAACAAAGCAGCTTTTGGTAGTGAGTAGTGGGGGTTTCCAGAGGATGTTCTTGCTCGTGCACATGTGATTCTCCGTCTTTCATTCAAATCCATTACATTAGTAGCTTTGATATTTGTATTTTGTAATAATTAGTTAGTTAGTTCATTCATTCTGTGTTTCTAATTCATCCATGTTTGTAATAATTAGTTAATTAGGACATTTGGACCCTCTTGTGCAAAGACAAATTTGTAATATTTGTATGTCTTCCAACCCCTATTTTCTTCTCCCTTTTACTTACATGCTTACTGAGGTTATATGTAGTATCATGTTTTCATTTCATATCATTGCTATGCTTTGCATCCATTTTTGCAGGCATTAAGGTCCGATTCATCATTTTTTAATGTCATTGTCATTTCCTACTTACTTGAAGATGTGCGTTACCGCATTCTTTGAGTTAATCCATATGACATGATTAAAAAGCCGAACCTAGTAGTTGCATTTTGTATGTGTTGCATTAGTCATGTATATTGTTAGGGTCATGCATTTTTCTAATTATTTTCTTTTCTTTGGCTTGCCACGGATTACTAGGTGAGTATTTTTGCATTAGCATATTGCACGTGTGTTTGTATTACCATGTCAAGCATACTACCATGAGGCTACATACTTATTTGAAATACCTCTTTGACTGCCTGTAGATAAAGGCTATTTCACTTAAGTTAGAATAACTTTGATTATTATACATATAAGCTAACTTTTATTTTGAGTTGCACATATTCAAAACACTTTTCAAACAAACATGAAATCAAAGAATTCCAAAGTAACTGATGTGGTCTATACTTGTTTGCTTCACATAGTAATGTTAATATATTAATCAGAACATGAGCATATAATGGCCCTGTTTGGTAGAGCTGTGGGAAAGTACTTATAGCTTATGCCTTAACAGCTTATAGCTTATAACTATGAACATAAGCTGATTTCTGACTTATAAATTAAGCATCTCCTGCCCCACTCAAAGAATAAGTTGATTTCTGACTTACAAAAAGCTATAAGCTGCATTGTTAAGCTAAACCAAAAATTAAGCTGAAAGCTGAAATAAGCAGCTTTTAAGCTGCACCAAACAGCCACAATGTCTATAAAATTCACATCATGATTAGTAGAGGCCGATCTTTGATCGGGTGAGTGAGGTGCTCAATTCATGACCTTCCCTCTCATATCTAAGTTCCCAAGCGAGACACTTTGGTTATGACGGACAAGTGGCCTTTGGCACGAGTCATGGGTTTTCTAAATTTCCCAAAACCATTTAGGTGGCGACTCTGAAATCTAGCAATGCAGTCCATTTTTGGCATCTCTGATGGTTAATGGATTTTCTAAGATTTGTCGGATTTGGACTCTCATTCGTTTTTTTGCTTCACATTGCACTTATGAAACCAGATTAAGAACCACGGGAGTCCGAACTGTAGGGCTATCATACCCGAAAAGACTAAACCTCTCCGAGGAGTGCAAAAAACCAGTTATAGTTTCTGGCGACTCTACTGGGGATTTAGAGAACTTGACTTAGACTTCATAATGTAATATTTTATTTACATATATATGTTCATTGCATTGTATTTGCATGGTGCTCGTAAGTCACTGTGTTTACCATCTGATATCCTAAACGACTTGCCAGAGGCTTTCCAAAAGCTTACCAAAAGGCTGGTCGGATGTAAGTAATGTTATGTTGGGAACACAATCCTTGGATCTGGGTTACCGCTAGATCACTTGATCCTCCTTTCAGTTTTTGATATTAGGTGTGAGAGGTATATTAGCTAACCTAGCTGAGGTACCCCTTTTGAAACCAGATTCAGAACCACGGGAGTCCAAACTATAGGGCTATCATACCTGAGGAGATTAAACCCCTCAGAAGAGCGTGAAAAACTAGCTACAATTGCATTTGGAACAAGCAGGTAGCTTGTCTTCCAAATTGTTGTTGCACAGATTTTGGCTTCTTCGCTGGAGCGTCATTTCTTGCGCTCGAGCGGTGTTGGCTTGAGTGGCCCCTCTTGAGCTTAAGCAATAGTCTTTTGTTTGTAAAATTTCTGGGAGTAGGTATTCTTCACTCAAGTGAAGCTTCTTGCGCTCGAGTGGTGCAACTTGTTGTGTCTAGTCGTTCGAGCAACACTTCTTGCATTCGAGCAATATGTGCGTATATCAGTTCGTAAAAAGCCACTTTTGAATCACTTTTTTATTTCTCGCTCTCTCTAAACATTCTAAAAACCCTAAATCTACACCTCTTTCTCTAAAGCTCTACTTCTTTCTACAAATACACCTAGATCCGTCGAGTTCCTCGCCCGTGTCCCTTTGTTAAAAAGGTAGAGCACACCATGGGCTTCCTTTTGATCCGAACAAAGTTGCCGAGGGGACCTAAAACAGTCCTAGGGCAGGTCCAAACAAGACCAGAACTAAGCTCAAGGCTAGCCAACAAAGGCTAGAACACCAAGCCAAAAAAACATGGGGCATGCAAGGCTTTAAATAGACAATGCACTACACATATTGGAACCAATCATGGCATTATTAGGACAACATAAAACAGAGTTACATTATGGTATAACAAGACCAAAAATGCACTGAAATGATGAGCCAAAGGCTTAAGCTTAATGGCATGCACAAAAACCCATTCTTGAGGCATAAAGCACAAGCTCTATAAAGCATTCAAAGTATGTCAAATGCAAGTGAACAACAACATTTCCTGGACTAAAATAGCATGTGGAATGAGGGCAAGGCATGCAAGCATCACATGTATGGCATGGTAGAGGCCTCAAAACCCAAGACTAGCCTAAGCATTTACATTATAGCTATACAAAGCATGAGTGATATGGCCATGACAGCCCAAAACAGTCCTAGAACAGCTCAAAATAAGCATAAAATCATGTTAGAGGAAAGCCAAAATATGCTAGTATGATGAGTCAAAACATCATGCACAAAGGGCTAGTAAACAAGATTTGTTCTACACCTATATGGAGCATGCAAAGAATGATCAAACCAACTGTGGATAGGGTCATGACATGCCAAATGATGGCCAAATACATACTGAAATGTAAACCAAACAAGCTAACATGACATGGCAAAGCATGGAGCATATAAAGCTAGTTTAGGGGGTTTACACTACAAGTGTATCATGCAAGCATGGAGTGACAAAACCAACCCAAAACAGATTCATGGCATGGTAAAACATCACCAAAAACCCACTTAAATGGACTCAACACAAGCTAAGCACACATACTACTTTGATGAGCTATGGATGGAGTTACATTACACATACAAGATGCATGCAAAATATGACCAAACCAGCCATGGACAGGGCCAAGGCAGGTCCTAGAAGTCACAAAAATAGGCCTGAACCAAGCCTCAAAAATGCATAGAGGGATGGTCTTTTGGAACGCCAAAAATGCAAGCAAAGAGGAACCAAAAGAGAGGGGGCCACCCCCTCTGATTAAGAACCTCAAAACCACACCTTTACCACTAAAAATCCACTGGATTTCAGTGGTAGGAAGGCCAAACCAAAGCTAGCTCGGAGGCCTTAAGGCATGGCTTAAAACAAAGCCAAACAAAGCATGCAAGAGGGCTACACACCCCTAACAGCAAAATGACCTTAAACAAACTTAAAAAGGACTTAAACACAAGACTTTTTTCAGTTATAAGCAAAGCCTAAATCAATATGCAAAGAGGGTTAAAGCAAGGTGCAAGAAAATGCAAAAATGGGGAAAATACTTACCCTTGAAGACCCTCTTTGAAACTAGCAACTTCAGGGGGTGGAAACTAGTTTTTAGAGCTCAAGAATCCCTCCCAAGAAGCTTAGTCCAATGGTGGTGGTGTATCTCTATGTGTTGTAGTGTAAAAGTGCAAGGAAATCCAATTTCTAAGCACAAAATACAAACAATATAGAGAGAAGGGGAGGTTTTTCTCTTCAAAATGGCTGAACCCCTGGCGAAGAGGGAGGCCTCTTGCTTATATAGAGGAATGCAATGCTTATATAGAGGAATGCAAAGCCAAAGCTTCTTCAAGAAGCTTTGCAAGGGCTTCATCCCTCCATACACGTGTATGGAGGAGAGCAAACAAAAATCCAGCTAGCTCAAAAGATCTGGAGGAAAACCAGCTGAGACAAGGGGGGTGCCAGCCATCATCAATGGCCGACAGTGGCTCACTGATGGCCGGCAGGGCATCACCAATGGCCGGCAGTGCCATGCCATGGCCGGCAGTGAACCAAAAGGTCCACTAAGAGAGGACCTAGCCAAGGTCCAAGAAAGGGGCAGAAAGGATACAGGGTCCGGGAAGCTTGAACCGGTGACGTTCTGCCGCGATAGTCGAGTACTCAGCAAGCAATCGAACTAGTTGTTGGGTGTACCTGCAAGCACAACCAAGTCTCGAGGACGGTCAAAAATGGGATGTCTACAATAGTACATGTAAACTATTCAAACGGAAAGCAAAAAGGGATTAAGATACTTACAGATTAAGGAAGGATGTAGGTCTGAAATCGTGGAGGAGATGTTGAAAATGCAAGCTTCGCAGGTGCAAGAGTGGCAACAATGGAGGTTCGAGCAAGAAAAAGAGAAGATGAATAGTGCAAGTGAAACAGTTTGTAGTATAAGGATTTGTTTTGTAAAAATAGAAGGAAAAAATGCAGGACTGTTCAAAATTCATGAGGTACGAGGGCGGCGTGACAGCTATGATGAACCAATAAGAGTTTGCCACGTGTCCAGGGAATATAAACCAATTCAGTAACAGCGCTTGAAAAGACATTTTGACCAGACTGATTGATAGCACGGTATGGGTTCAGCTCGATTGGAAGGCTGAAGATTTTCTTAGCTCGGCTGGCAGCAGGTAATCCCTATCATGCTACGATGATGGAATTAAAGGGCAATTGAAAGGGTAATTTACATATAAATTGGGCCGAGCTAGGTAATTGGCCATTTTGTGGGCCACGGTAAGAAGGGCTGAGTAAAAGGGCCTTGTAATTAGTCCGGTCCGAAGTAGCTTGATGATTAGATCGGTCACCACGGTTGGCGCGGTAACAGTTAGCTCGGTCATACTATGTTGGGCCGAAGTATGTTGAGCTTTCCTCAGAACCTTGCTATTGGTTAGCTCGGTCCAAGCTCATTGTAGATAGCACGGTTTCGGACAACCCAGTTGGAATGTCAGCCGAGGTACACGCGCAGTGAAAGGAAGAACCGAGCTAGTTGGAGCTCGGTCTAGTCTGCGGCTTTAGCGTGGCCATGTTATCTCGGTCGTATTGACATCCAACCATGGTAAAACCATCTCACTTGGTTTAAGCAGTGAGGGGGGTGTTGAGGGATAAGCATTATCTTTCAAGAATGTGATTTCTAGGATGACTCTACATGGAGGAGTAAGAGTCCTACTAGGATTGTGCCACACGGAACCTATAAAAGCTCATAACATCACCTATGGAGAGGTAACACAACTTTGATTTCCAAATACACAGAACTTTTTGTCTATTTGTCTATTTTGCTGACTTAGGCATCGGAGAGGTATCCGGCACACACCCGCCGGCTAGCTCACGTTTGTGTTTTCAGGGAGTAAAGCGACGTCGTACGGAGGAGCGCAGACTTGATCAACAGGATTATACGAGAAAGAATATTTCTTGCTCGTACAAAAGCAGAGGTGACTTTGGCGTTAGCCATAGCCGTGATTAGCATGTGATTTCAAATTATATAAAGCGAATAAATAATCAAACTAACTAACAAAATAATATATATGAATAGAAAGATTAGAGTTCAGAAATAACTTATGAGAATTTGGGAGTCACGTTGTCATTATTTTAAAACTATTTTTCGTCCTTTCATGAAGGTATTGGTGGAGTAAAACAGTTTCAAGATAAAACCCAAAAGTGCTGACAATAGTCTTCTTCTAGTGGTCATGAACACTATGAGGTTTGAACCAAATCACGAATCAAATTGCCCAAAAGTAATAATTATATAATAATATGTATTTAGGTATATATGAAATATATTGATCAAGCTTATGAATAAAACAATGAATTGATAAAGGCTCTCAATGTTTTTTTTTTTTTTTCGTATGTACCTAGGGATGGCAATGGGCCGGGGCGGGGCAGGGCAGGGCTGGGGATCACACTCCTTGTCTCTAATCCCCAATGGTGAAAATTTCTCCGTCTCTGGCCCCAATCCCCGATGGGGAACCTATCATCGTCCCCATCCCCGCCTTCTAATGAGGATCAGGTTTTCCTGATCTCAAAAATTTCCCGACCCAAAAAAAAAAAAAAGAAAGAAAAGATCAGCTACCAAAATCATTAACAATAGATCATCAACAGATCAACATCATCAATAACATCATCAAATAGATCTGAGAGAGATGAAAGAGACAGTGAGATTTTTGTGATTTGTTCAAACACATAAAATAGATATACAAAAACACAATAAAAAAATAATCTGTTCAACATAGATATGAAGATAGAGAAACAGAGAAGAAGAGGAACATAGAGAGAGGAAGAGAGGAACATCGGTGATGATGGTCAGGTTCAAGTTCAGATCTAGGCAAGTCCAACTCAGATTCGGCTAGTCCAATTCAGAGCCGCTACTAGTCAGAGAATGAGACGGCACTGACGATGGCGTCACTGCAGAGAGAAGAGAGAGAGTAGAGGTGGTACAGAGGAGGAGGCGACGGCGGTGACTACGTCGCTCGCTGCGAAAAAAAGAGAGAGAGTAGAGGGATGAGAGAGAGACATGTGATGTGTTTGTGCTCTATGAGTGTAAACCCTAACCGACACACACATATATAGAGAGAAGGGTAAAATAGTAATTTTACTTCGGGGAACAAACGGGGCCAGGGCCAGGGACAGGTACGGGGCTAGGGCTTGGACACTTATCATTGTTCCCGCCCTGACACTGATCGGGGATTGATTTTCGAATACTATCCCCGCCTCATCGAGGGTATTTTTCAGAAAAAAAACCACTTAAATCAGGAGCGGAGAGCGGGTCCCAGTGGAGTCGGTTTTAAATTGCCATCCCTATATGTACCCATCCCAAAGTAGCCAAGCACTACATATATATATATATATGTGCATAAAGGAGAAGGTAGCAAGCCCCAAGCAAACAAACCAACTAACTGCTATAACCAATTAAAGAGTATTATTAGATGTAATATAATATACAAAACGCTATAGAGTTGAAAACTGATGATCTTTTTAATACTCGGTAATATAAAATAAAAACCTGCACCTCTGTAATTCAATACAATAATAAAATAGGTTTAATGTTATTAACTTAAAAACTGACTAGCGTATGCCCGTGCCTGAAGGCAAGGCGTAAATAATATTGGGATTAAAATATAATTATAATGTTCAGTGTAAATAATGTCAATTAATTAATTAATTTAATGCAACCTCAACATTTAATTAATCATGGGGAACATGAATATATTAGAAACAGTGTATGCTGCCACCACACATAAGCCAGTTTTGTTTGAATAATTGTAGGTATCATTAAAATTTAGGAAAAATTAACCCAAAAAAAAAAAAAAACTTAAAATTTAATATATTCATGTGGGGTTTGTCTTTAGGAAGAAAAAAATTGTGTTGAAAGACAATTTGTCGGTAGGAAGAAGTAGCTATCAGTCCTTTGCGGGGTCTGTCTTTCACATATTTTTTTTGCATTCCTATTCAAAAAATGAGCTGCACCATGTACAAAAATATGCATACAAAAATATGCTTCATTTGTATATTCTTCTCATTCATAGCATAAGAATCAACTGTGTCAGAATTTTATACGGTATTTCTTGAACACAACCATTTGCCACTATCTCACCATCACAGCCCTTCCATCAAATTAAGCAAAGCAGAACACTACACAATATACTTCAGAGAAAAACAAAATGTTCCTAGACAAAATTCAAAATAAGCATTATTTGCATTGGCTCTATAATAAAAAAATCACCAAAATGTATGGAAAGTTACTTCATTCAAAATAGGTCCATTAAAAAATTGCACCTCTGCAATAAATACTAATAATAAAATTATGGGCCCAAAAAGAAAGAAAAAAAAATAAGATAAGGTCATTCAAGAAAAAACTTATGCAAATGTATTGCAACTTAGGCAATGAAAACTTTAACAAAAACTTATTTTTTGACCCAAAAGAAAGAAAATTCAACAAAAACAGTAAAATAAAATAAAAAAACGTGTTTAACATATTGTCAAGTAAGTGAAGAGGGTTTTTGAATTTATATAATAAGGGAAAATATGAAATGTAAAATTCAAATATAAAATGACTTAAATAGGAAAATTCAAATAATGCTTATAAAAATGGAAAATTGTCAAATAATGCTTATACAAAATAATTTATTAAATAATGCAAAATTGACTGCAGTATCAAATTTAGGGAACAAATAATTTATGAAGTAGTTATTATGGCAATGAGGCTACTGATATCAAATAGAAGATTAATTTAATCAAAGGTTCATTTGCAATTTTCCTAGCTAAGAATGTTAATGACATCTTCATCAAGTGCACTGAAAAGCCCAAATTTCCCTCTGTTAGGAAAATAGGATCAGATCTAAAAAAGCTCAACAGGATCAGATCTAAAAAAGCTCACATTCTGGCTAAACCAAGGGGGGTCAAAGAATTTATCATCCCTTGTAACTATCATTGTGCATGGTATGCAAATCATTGACCCACTGATAGTACTTGTGATACCCAACACCTAAAACCATCATTATTAGTACCTAATTACGTACCAATAGCATTACCAAGCTCCAGCTTGTATTCTATGGAATCACGACTCCGATATGAAGAGTTGAAAAAGTAACCAGATGGACCAGCTGGTACAACTCTAGCCCATATCTGATTTGCTGATATAACATGAGGGTTCTCCAATCGAATAGGAAATTCTCTGACATGGAAACCAAAGAAAAAATATTTTTTTTTATCAACATTGAAAGTCATGATGCAACCAAGTGATATAGTTAAGAATAATCCATGTAAAGCCAATGCAAATAAATTAAAAAAAAAAAAAACCGTTCTCCCGTATTCAAAAAATATAAAATAAAAAATAAAAAAATCTCAGCTATTCAAACAAAATGTAAAATTAAAAATAAAAAAAGAACCCAATATTATTAAAATAATAATAGAAGCCAGTTTTAGTGAATAATACAGAGTGAGCAAACCCAATATTTGTCCAAAGTAATACAGAGCATCCAATATTTGAATTTTGTTCAAATATTTGTCCAAAGTAATACAGAGCATCCAACCTAATAATAAATTAATGGAAGAAGAAGAAAAAAAAAAACTGTTCTCCCTTATTCAAAAAATATAAAAATCAAAGATGGGTATAGATGATTTACAGTTTCTCTGTGATGGAGGATGGAGGTGCCGTAATGGGTTGAGATCGGAGGCGATGCGATGCGACGGTGGAGATCAGATTATGCCCAAATAAGAATTAGCATGCAACAAATGCAACTTAACCTTCATAAGTTCATATGACATAGAAATAAATAAATACAGAGATAGACATAGAAATATCATGATTGTACAGCTCTTTCTGTTAATCGATTTGAGATTGGCAAGCTTAAATATAATTTTAAACCAAGAATATCCTGTTGATAGCATCAAGAATTAGAACAAAATTTGAAAAAGTGAGCAATATGAACACAACTTCACAAAATGGGTTTAACTTTCACAAAATTTAAAACATGGGTTTAACTTTCACAAAAGTAAGCAATTTGAAAACATGGGTTTAACTTTCACAAAATTTGAAAAAGTGAGCAATAACAGAAAACAGAAACATTCTCATCAAACCAAAATTAGAACATGGGTTTGCACCAAAAAATAAAATAGAACATGGGTTTAACAGATTCAAAAGAAACTTTACCAAAATTAATACGAACACAACTTAAGGTTAACAGATATGCACAATTTTTTACATAAAGAAGATGAATAATGGGTGTTTCAATAAAGAGCCACAGGGGACTAAATTAACAGAGCCATCAGATTACAGAGGGTGTGTGTTCAAAACTATATATATAATAATCAAACTCATTTCATAAATCAAAACCAAGTGAAAAATCAAACATTGGGCAAACATTTCAAACATTTCAAATTATATATGATTCCAATTTGAAATGTATAGAACATTGATTAGAAACAGGAATGTGATTAGAAACATTGGGCAAACATTGATTAGAAACATAGCGTATGCCCGTGAAATGTATTAGAAACATAGCGTATGCCCGTGAACATTGGGCAAACATTGATTAGAAACATTGGGCAAACATTGATTAGGAATGTGATTTGAAATGTATAGAACATTGATTAGAAACATTGGGCAAACATTTCAAACATTTCAAATCAATGTTCTATACATTAGAAACCTGTGTAACATCAGTTGAGCATAGGTTTAAGAGATCAAAATTGAGCATTACTTGATGTGTAAAATTAGGAATGTGTAGCTTATTTTTTCTGAAACACCTAAAAAAAATTAGCTTATATAACATTTTTTTGCGGATTGAAAAGTTATGTTTTAAATTGAAAATTACGGCTTTGATTTGGGGCTACCTTTTTATGTTTACATTACAGTGGTTTGTAAAATTTCCCCTGTTTGTGATCCAATAAACCAAATTGGTACTCTTTTTTGTTCTCTTTCAAATTTGAATATGTGTTTTTTATTTTTTTTCGTTTGTGTATGAATCTGATGTGATTAATTTGATGTGATTGTTTGTGGGTTTGGCTTTTCTGGGCAAGTGAGTGTTTGTTATTTTGGGAGCTGAGGCTTACTATCTCTTTAGCTGTGTACAGATATATGTCTATATCTTGATTTTTCCGAGGTTGCCTTAACCTGCAACACTGAAGCTGTATATTAAATTTATATTGTATTCTACTGTTTGGATTATTCTTTTGCCTGGTAGCATGTTTGAGTTTGTGACATCGCTATTTGAACTTTAAAGTGTTTTCGTAGAATGGGATGTTGGCTTTCTAACACTCAGATTTATATACTCAAGTTTACACTAGGCTGCTTTTGATTTGAGAATTTGAATATGGATTTCATTTCTAATCAATGTTCTATATATTACTAATCAGTGTTCTAATCAATGTTTCTAATTAATGTTCTATATAATAATCAAGCTTTCCAATCCCAGAGCGCAACCGCCAATTATGATTCCCAGTATTGCAGGTTCACTAAGTTTTGTTGATTTCTTTGATGGTTGAGCATTGGGTGGAAGTGCAGGAGGGGATGAATTTCCAGTAGAAAGATTGTTACCTAAGAATGCCCAACTTGGAAATCTTTGAAGAGATCGAGGTATAGTACCGGTGAGATTATTGTTGGATAGATCGACCACTTGCAGGCTAGGGAGATTCAAGTCGGGGAGTTCACCAGAAAGCGAGTTGGTCTGAGGTAAGTTAAATTTGCAATTGAAGAAGGGATACTACCAGTGAAACCATTGTTGGATAAATTGATGATTGAGAGACTTTTCCAAGCCGAGAAATCCGAAGGCAAAGGGCCAAAGAAATTATTGAATTGAAGATAGAGGCCAGTCAAGTTTCCAAGTTTGGAAAAATCAGAGGGAAAGGACCTGATATCCCGTTGGATCTTAGTCTCAAGATCTGAAGTTCTGGTAATGTTTGAAATGTTTGAAATGTTTTCCCAATGTTTCAAACATCAGATTACAGAGGGTGTCTGCAAACATTTCAAATTAACCATTTCAAATTAAACATACATATTGGAATCATATATACACATATACAAATAAGCAAATTATATATATCATAATTAGCAAAATAAAAAATAAATAAAAATACACACCTGAATTGCTTTTTTTAGGCAGAACAGATGCTTCATGCAAACCAAGCAATTGGGCAACCTTCAAGAAATAAGCAAAATTTAATGCTGCTCAAGATTCACACATGAAAGAGTACAAAAAATTGAAAACAGGATCAAACTACCCATCAAATCCACAAAAATTAATTACAAAGCAACAAAAGACGACTCAATTTACAAAAATCAATTACAAAGCAACAAAAGACAACATGGTTTTGATTTATATATAATTTGCTGGAGGTTAAACATTTCAAACATTGGAATCATATATAATTAAACAAAAGCATATATAATTAAACATTGGGTTAAACCAAAACTAATTAATTTGTTGCAACACACAGTGCTTTGTTACACAAAAACCTCCATAAAAACCCAATGTTTGAAATTAATTATATATGATTAAACATTTCAAATTAAACCCAATGTTTGAATCCACAAAAACATTTCAAATGCTGGAGGTTAAACCCAATGGGCAATCCACAAAAACCTTTGCTGGAGGTTACACAGAGAGAAATAATATTCAAGAGATCAAAACCCATTTGCTGGACATAGAAATCAAAAGAAATAATATATTAGAAATCAAAACCCATTTCATATTCAAGAGAAATAATATATTCAAGAGAAATCAAAACTATGCTGGAGATAGAAACAGAGTTAGAAACCCATTTGCTGGAGGTTACACAACCAAAACTTTCCAGTCTAGAACCGAAACCAGAGAGCTGGACAGAGAGATGGAGAAGGTTTGTGTGACAGTATGATGAACAGAGTTTAAAATCAAGGATGAGGAGAGAGGGAGAGAGAGAGACAGAGGGGGGGTAGGTCGGCGACCTTTCAGAGACATGGGAGAGAGAAGAGTTTTTGGGCGGGAACTAATATTTGAGCGGGTTGATCTGAATCATTGATATATATCTAAGATTCATCTCAACCATTGGATCAAAATGTATCTCACATACATTTTTATACATTTTCAAAAAGCTTTCTCCCTTATTATATAGATTAGGCCTATTAAAAAGAATATTTGATTTGATTTCTTATAAGTGAATATTATTTGTATAAAACAAAATATAATTTATTTTATTAAAATATTAAAACAAGGGAGAGGGGATACGATGTCACCGCCCCTCTCTCCTGCCATGGCAATAAGAGAAAACTCTAGAGCTAGTAGAGAGAGGCTCTGATTTCTAGAGAGAGAGCGGTTTTCTCATTTTCTTTACTCAAGAATACCATCATTCATAACTTTACATCTTCTCTTTATATCTTCTCTTCCTTTGTTTCTCATCCATTTTTTCAGCACCGTACAAAAGGATGACGACAACAGGATATAGAATGGAGGGGCTTGGAATGGTATTGATATAATTAATTTTCATGTGTTGAACTTTGTTCAGCCAACCAAATATACTTGATTTGCTTGGCTTTGGCTAGCTGAACAAACCAAAATTGATAAAATTTGTCACATTCAATTTTAGTCGTCGGAAAAACCATAAGAAGTTTGGTAGGCCAAACAATCTTGATTTGTTTGGCAAACAAGATGAAAACAAAGTTTTAATATTATTTTTTTTCTCAAATAGTTTGAATTTACATAAAAATGATAGAAAATTACACCCAGACATCTCTAAACATCAAAATCTTTTATAAAATCTATTTACAGTTATCATGTATATATATGTTTCAAGTATGATTTTTTAATTTTTTTTTAATACTTTTTATTATGATTTTCTTTATGTTCTTATGGTAGATGTGTTAGTAACTGTAAGCCATGTTTGATTCACAAGACTAATAGTGAGATATTAATAATCCTATCAAATTAGTGTGGTATTAACTATCCCACCCCTACCCCATTACTAATAATTCTACAAATTTGTTGGATTAATTATCCATTGGATTAATAATCCTAAATCAAAATATCAAAACAAATATAAGATGATTGAGCTCACGAATTAATAATTTCAATCCCATACTTTAGTCCTTCCAATCAAATATGATAAAGAATGGGCAAGGGGGACAAGGGCGCAAGTGGTCTATTGCAACGCATAAATGTAAATGAAAATGTGCATGTGAATGTAATATTTGAAGTCACGTGAAGAGAGAGGGACTTAGCTGTTGGTACAATCATTCAGGACTCTCAGCTCACACAGCCGTCGTTTGGCAGTAGGTTTTTTAAATTAATTTTTTAATGTTTTGATTATTTTAAATTTTATTTATCAATTATATATTTTAATTAAAAAATTTAAAAAAATATTATAAACTATTATGGCCTCGTTTAGGAAGTGGCTATTTTAGTAGGCTATTTGACTATTTGACTATTTTAGTGGCTATTTTAGTTTTTGTGTTTGGGAAGATGAGATGATTTTTTAGTTGAGTTATTGTATTGAAAAGTGTGTTGAAATGATGTTTAAATTTAAAATGACAGATTTATCCCTAACTTTTTATTTTTTAAAATTGATATAAAGGGACAAAATGGTAATTTTGCCCAAAAAGCAGCACTGTCCGGCTGTGACAGTGTAGGCTGTGCCTACACTGTCCAGCAGCAGCCTATTTTCTTTTTTTTTTTTTTTTTTTTTTTTTTTAATCTAA